>CAWUFW010003376.1:600000-1080000 GCA_963921515.1 Calotriton arnoldi
CTTTTTCAGCCCAAGGTGGTAAATGAGCCTTTTGCTCAGAAGCTTTCTTTTGGAAATCTTGTCTTCTATCTTCTACTAAATTCAAAAATATCTTTTCTTCTTCATGTAACGAACATGTTAGATTGCTTCTATGTGCATGTGTTATATCTATTGATTTCATTGTTAGGAAAAATTCTCCCATAAACTGTGCATCTTGACTACTAAGCACTGGGTTCATATTCTTTCGAATCGGAACCTCAGAAAATATCACATCTATATTTGAATAGTAATACTGAAGTCTCCTTGTTTTATAAAATAAACTAGTCAATACACTACATGATATGCCATTTGTCAGTGGTAAATGATGATATGTTAACCCTTCTGCTACTGATTCGGGTAACTTCATACAAACATAACAATCACTAACTTCCATGGTATCTACATATTGAAACAATAATTTTGTGAAAACATTTAAACTAGTGTCGTTATCTGCTACCATATGATGAAACTCTGGTTCATCTTCTGCTTCTAATTTTACTCTATTACCTTTTAAGTTATCTATCCTTCCCTTCGTTTAGTTGTTAATCTTTTTATCCATTATCAAAAGGTAAGGAATTGCTACGATCACAACTAACCATACTACAAGCACCACTACCAGACTACATATGCATATAGCACAGCATCTTTTACAACATTTCCGTTTCGGTCTCCCAGAAACTCTGTCGTCAGGCATTTTGACAAGCAAGATTTCTCTTCTTTTCTTTTTTCTTTCAAGTCTTTTACGTTATCAAGGTGGTTTTATTTCTTTCTCATGTCAGTTCCGCACTTGTTCTTTCGTCACCACTTTCACTTGACTCTGAACTCTCGTAGTCTTCAAGGAGTACATAAGTCCAATCAGGACCTTTAAATTTATTGTTCACAAGTTTCAGTCTTTTGCTTTTTCGTTTTTCAGTTCCACTTGTTTGTCCAGTTAGGCTTGTTACTTCATTTACTTGTTCTGGATCTTCACTTCTGGTTTCTATGTGGTATTTCACTCTTTTAATGACACTAGGCCAATGATCACCTTTTCTGGCTTTCTTTGTTTGCAGTGTCTCTTCACTTCTTATTTCTTCTTCAGAAGTTCTTTTATTTTCAGGTTGTGGCACAGTTTGTTTTTCTTCGTTTTCAGTTTCTCCTCCTATTTGTTCTTTTTCAGGTCTTATTGGTTTTTCTTCAATTGCTCGAGTATGAGTTTCTACTAACTGACCCTGTTCAGGATTGACGTCTTCGTGCTTGAGATTTTCCTGCTCGCTGTTTTCTTGATTTTCTTCTTCCTGAACGTACTTTTCTTGTTCTAACTGGTTCTAATCAGGGCTTATTGCACTTTGTACTTCTGCAGCCTGACCGCGTTCTTCTAAACCAGTCTGTCCCTGCTCAAATTCTGTTGTTTCGTTGTTGTTTTGAGCCCAATTTCCTCTCCCTATCTGGTCCTGCTCAGGCTCTTTTATTGTTTCATTTTCTTCTTCCTGAGTTGCTTCTTCTTCACCTATCTGGTCTTCCCTAATTTCTTCTAATTTTGCTCGGCTTCTTATTCTGTTGTAAACTTCTGGTATCTCAACCACTGGTATCCAGTCCTGACTTGTGCTCGGTTGTTCTTCCTCAGCTTCTCTTGAATCTCTCACCTGGGATTCTTCAGCTGGCCAACCTTCAGCTTCCTCAGTTATTGATGCTGTCTGAGGATCTTGTCCTTCAGGCTCTGGCACCCTTTTGGTGTGGCTTACATGAATCCAATTAGGCAATCCTTCACATTTCACTGCTGTGTTCGTAACTAGTATGACCTGACAAGGTTCGCCCCACCTGGGTGATAAACACGTTTCTCTGGTGTGATGTTTCACAACCACCCAGTCTCCAGGGTTTAGATCATGCTCTTGTTCAGGCTGCCTGGAAACTGCATCTTCTCCAACCTGGTAAGAGACAGAACGCACCAGGTCAGCCAATCCTTTGCAATAATCTAGAACCATATCATCAGTTATGTTCAGCAGTTTATTTGTAGATACATGTGCTTGTCTCATTGCTCTTCCCATGATTATTTCATGGGGACTCAATCCGGTGTTTCTATCAGGAATGCTTCTGAGTCCCATTAACACAAGAGGCAATGCATCTGGCCAGTCTAGCGATGTTGATGCACACATCTTTGACAGTCTTGATTTTATTGTGCCATTCATTTGTTCAACCACTCCAGAAGCCTCCGGGCGGTACGCACAGTGCAATTTCTGTTCCATTTGGAATGCTTCACAGATTATTCGGATCACATCGTTATTAAAGTGACTTTCTCTATCTGATTCCAAAGACCGAACCTAGGAATGAGTTCTCGTAGCAACAGCTTTGTGACTGTAATACTGTCATTCCTTCTGGTAGGGTAAGCCTCCACCCACCTTGAAAACAGACACACTATGACAAGTACATATTTCAGTCCTTTACATAGTGGTAACTGTATAAAATCTAGCTGCAATCTCACAAAGGGACCTTCAGCTTTTCCAATTTTTCCAAACCAATTACTGTTTTCCTTCCTGGATTATTCATTTAGCAAGTTAGACACCTTTGGCAAAAACTCTCCGCTGCAGCCCTAAACTTTGGATTATACCAACTTTGTCTGAAGAGTCTAATCATGGCATCTCTCCCTACATGTGTGTCTCCATGATACATTTTGGCCATTTGTGAAATCAGACAGTCGGGCATGACTGGTCTGCCGTCTGTGTATACCCATACATCGTCATCTGCTCTTCGGGTACATCCTATTTTTATCCAAACATCTCTTTCACTCTCGTCAGCATCGTCTTGCAATCCTTTCACATCATTCCATGTTTCAGGTGGTGCACATAACATAAGTTGGCAGCTGATTCCCATCCTTTCAACCTTTTTATTTACTGACAACCTGTTTTTGGCACAGTGTTGAGCTACCAGATCTGCGTATCTGTTACCGACTACCACCCAGTCATCTCCTGACTGGTGTGCAGCACATTTCACCACTGCCAATTCTTTTGGTGATTGTATTGCTTCCAATAATTCCTTTACAAACTGTCCATTTTTAATTGGGGATCCTGAAGAAGTCATGAAATCCCTCTGCATCCACAGTTGGCCAAAGTCATGCACAACCCCGTACCCATATTGACTGTCCGTAAATATGGTTACTCTTAAATTTTCCCAATTTTGGAAGCTTTGATTAGAGCAATTAATTCAGCTACTTGTGCAGACTTGACTCCTGGTAAATAGGATGCTTCGACTATTCCAGTTAGTTCACACACAGCATAGGCTGCACTCAGTTTACCATCCTCATGCCTTAGGCATGAGCCATCCATAAACAGCTCCCTATCTGGATCTTTTAGGGGCGTCTCCTGTATGTCAGGTCTCGGTTTTGTACATAATTCTGTGACCTTTAGACAATCATGTTCTGGATCGTCCTTAACTTCTTCAAAAATTGGATCTGGCAATAATGTAGCAGGATTCACGATAGTGCACCTAACTATGGTCACATTTTCAGCACCAAGGATAATTCGTTAATACCTTGTCATCCGACTAGGTGTGAGATGCTGAGTTCGAGTTCTTGTCAACAGGATCACAACTGCATGTGGGACAAATACTGTTACAGGATATCCCATTACTATTGACTCACTTTGTTCAATGCTCATACAGGTAGCAGCGACTGCTTTCAAACAGCCTGGTAATGCTGCCGCAACTGGGTCCAATGTAGCAGAAAAATATGCTATAGGATGCCTGTTTATTCCATGTCTTTGAGTTAACACTGAAAGTGCACAATTTTCTCTTTCATAGCAAAATAGTGCGAATTCTCTTGTATAGTCAGGCATGCCCAGGGCAGGTGCCTCACACAATGCATTTCTTAATTTTACAAATGCACCAGCACTTTCATCATCCCATTCAACTGGATCTTTGGCTTTCTTTTTGGTTAACTGAATTAAAGGTTTTGCTAGTAGTGAAAACCCTATTATCCATTATCGACAGTACCCTACTATTCCAAGAAACATTCTCACTTCTCTTTGTGTTTCTGGCATTTTCATTTTCTTGATTATCTTTATTCGATCAGATGTTATTCTTCTTGTCCCTCTTTCAATTTGGTGTCCCAAATATTTAACTGCTGTTGTACAGAACTGCAGCTTTTCAGGCGACATTTTATGTCCTTCCTCAGCCAAATGGTTAAGTAATGCAATTGAATCTTCAACACAATCATCATGAGTGTTGGATGCTACTAGTAAATCATCAATATACTGCACCAGGACTGAACTCCTGGGTAGCACTAATTTCTCCAAACACCCTTTCAGTATTTGATTGAAAATGGAGGGACTTTCTGTGTATCCTTGAGGAACACGATTCCATACATAGACCTTATTTTCGAATTTAAACGAAAAGAGATATTGGCTATCTGGGTGCAATGGTATTGAAAAGAACGCTTGGCATAGATCAATCACAGTAAACCATTCTGCACTCCAGGGAATCTGATATAGGATTACTGCAGGATTTGGTACTCTAGGACAACAAGGTACCACAATTTTATTAATTTTGCGCAAATCCTGAACAATCCTATACTTTCCACTAGGCTTCTTCAAACCCATGATTGGTGAATTACAAGGGCTACTCATAACTTCTTTTAATATGCCTTGTTTTACCATTCTGTTAATTTCCTCAACAACTCTTGCTTTTACCTCTGCACTCATTTTGTACTGTCTAGTATTTGGGAAAATTGCACCTTCCTTTACAGTGATTTTTACTGGGTCTATTTTGACCATAAGTCTTACTTCTTTCCCAGTGAAATCCCATACTTTGGAATTTACTGTAGTTCTTAGTTCTTCTGATAATTCGTTTTTCGTTATCAAAGAGAACATTTCATCTATTTCTGTACCTTGCTTGGCTATCATAAACTTATAAACATGATCTTCATCCGGGGTCTGTATTGCAACACCATCCGGAGTGCAGAAAATAGTACAATTCATTTTACACAGTAAGTCTCTACCCAATAAGTTTACTGGACTAGAATCACACACTACAAATTGGTGCATTTCTCGGAAGTTTTCTATTTTTACTTCCATTGGCTCTGTAAGGGGTGTTCTGATCTTTTTATTAGCTACACCTACAACTTGGATAGCTTCTCCAGAGAGAGGAAGGTCTGGGATGTCTGCTGTTCTCACAGTAGAACGGGTAGCACCAGTGTCCAAAAGGAAAGTGATATCATTACCTCTTACTTTCCCTTCAACATATGGACCTGACTGATCTACCGGCAAGGATGCGCCAAGTACGTATTCCTTCTCCCCTCTCTTAGGCACCGTCATTGATGGTCATACGGACCAAATTCATCCTGTAAAAGAAACTGTGAAGTCACATAGTCATTCTTACCACTTCCTCCTTGATATCCGACGTCTGTACCGTGCTTTGCTCTGCTTACATTACCCTGTATAGGGGCAGGTGGCAACTGACTCTGAGGATTTACACCCTGCTGTGAGTCATTCTGCGTCTGTGGATTTAAATTTTGATTTGGGCCATTATTATTTCGAATCTTTTTACATTCATCCTTCCAATGCCCCAACTTTCCGCATCCATGACAAGGAAATTTCTTTTTAGCCTCTTCTCTACTCATTCGTCCTCTCACTTTACCACCATTCCCTGTGTCACCATTCGTTCCAGAATCTTTTCCTTGATTATCAGTTGGATTATCCAAATTAATTCCCTGTCGCTCAGCCATTTTCACCTGAGCCCACATCACTTTCTCTTGCAGTTTCTTGTGCCTATCCTCAATATCGTCTCCACAATATTTTGCATATTTCAAAATCTCATCTATGGGATTCCCTTGCCAGCACAACATGTGCTGCTTAATCATCTGACAAATCTCTGGCTTTAAACCATAAACAAATCTGTAGACAAACTGACTCATATTTTTATCTCCAATGTCCTCAAATCCACTATATTGTTTGAACACCTGTAATAGACGTTCATAATAGGCATGTACCGATTCATTCGCTTCTTGGGTGGACCTGTCTATTTTCACCCAATCTGTTTCCTTTGGTGGTATTTTTCCCTTCAGGTAAGTTATTACCTGCTGATACTTTTTCATTACATCACTTGACGGAGCACCTGTTTTTGCATCTCTAGGATACTCTTCACTCGGCCAATCAACTGTAATTTTACAATCTGTCCACAAATCGGCAGGTACCACTATGTCAAACAAACCATCCAAATCTTTCAACAATACCTTTGACACTTTCACAAACCTCTCAACCTGCTTGTACCATTCTATAGGCTTTTCTCTCAACTTTGGAAAATAATTCGTAAACGACAGAATATCTTGTCTACTCCATGGAACATGAACGTAACCTCCTCCAGGTACTTCCCGCATCGGGTACATCTGATCTACTTTCCCTGTTTCTTTCAATAAATATTCAGAAGTCGATCTACTGTACCGTGCCTCTTCCTTTTTCTTTGTCCATCTAGCTTTCCATTTATCTAGATCTCCCCATTTCTGTAATACTGACATTAATTCTTTTACTTGTAGTTTTCGTCCAGAGGCATTCGTGTTTTCTAGATCCTTGTCAGAAATATCTGCTCTATAGGGCTTCTGTAACACTTTTGACTTCCCTATTTCAATCCCCATCTGTAAGGCCAAATCTGATAATTTCTCATGAAATATCTTTACATTTCTAGTTATGCTTCTGCATACGAACAATAGTTCTTCTTCATCGTAAGTATTTAGACGATCTACTCCTACATTTCCTGCTATCATTTCTTCTAACTCGACTTTTAATTTGTAGATGTCCATGATCTTTGGGGGTGAACTCTGTCTGTCTGATCCTTGTGCCCACCTTTCTAAATCTTCTGGCGTTACTACTGTGGCACTCTTAGTTCCAGATGAGGTTACTATATTTACATCTTTGGAGCAACCAGGTGTTATCCTCCTAGGAGTGCTATTAACAGATCCTCGAATCGGTAAATCCATTAGGGATATCATAGATTCACAATCACTGATATGGTCATCAATTATTAAAGTTTCAGGTTTGGGAATCTCTACAGGTGTAGGCATGACTAGAGGTTTCGGATAATTTACTTTGTCACCATATAAGGGAACCACTGGACCAATTGTTACAGGTATGGTCAGGGAATCAGGATGTACATTCAGCTGTGTTATTTTCTGTATCAATTCTGCTCTGTTTCTGTCTACAGCCTCTTTTTCTTTATCCTGAAGTACCCTATTAACTGGTGGATTATGTAATACTTGCGGTACTAATGGTGTCTTTAAAAATGGTGCGCTTGGGGTACATCCACTTGTCCCTTCCTGATATGGTGGTGGATTCTTTAATATTTCTTCCATAAATTCGTCTTCAGAGTCTCCAATCCCCGTCAAATGTTTTGTCTTTTCTGTACATTTGCTCCCTAACGAGTCTTCTGCCATTAATATTGGATACAAACCTTCTGTAAGCATCGCTCTTCTCCACTGTTTCATTTGACCGTCCCTTGACTCATTTTGGTATCTAGGGAAAAATCCCCGATAACCCCTACTGCTTCTTGCTCGGTCACGTTTGAATGCCTCTGTTTCCCATTCTTCTAGGGCTTCGTATTGCGTTAATCTTGGTCTGGGTTCTAAGTCATTCATTCTCATTCTCAAATTTTGAAGAATTCTCCCATTGAAAGTACCATTCTCTGGGAATGCTAATATTCCGTCATTTTTGGTATATTCTATCCTATTTTCTAACCATACGCAAGTATGATAACCTCTCTCCATCATCATGAATGAAGCGGGCGTTTTTGCTGGTGGAATGATAATTCCTTCTTTAGTTTTGATGGGTTTATCCTTCTTAAAATAATTCTTAACCTTTTGTAGAAATGACAATTTTCTCTTTTCTCCATACATTTTGGGTAAATATCTATGTATCGAATTATATTCTGCAAAACCTACGAATCTCCTGTCTGGACGGGTTCCTGTTAAAGTCGGATCGCGTTTCCACATATAATCTCCACTATCCACTAAGATTTTGACTTTTATGCTGACTACCAATTAGATTCTAGCTAACATTTGTCTCTGAAGCAATCCTAGCGCGGCTTTTTAGTGACGTTTGTCTGACGACCCCTCCTTTACAATCTGCGCTTCTCTGTCCCTCGCTGTTTCAACCAATACCAGCACGACACCTGTGACGTCAGTATTGCTCCTGACTACTGACCCCTCCTTTACAAGAGTCGTTCCACGCCCGCTGTTTCAACCAATCCTAGCGCGGCGTTTGTGACGTCAGCTTCCTCTCCGGCAGCTGACCCTCCCTATACAAAATCGTACGCAAAACTTTTATTTTCTTTATACTTCTTATTAAAAGTCAGTAACAACATAAAACATTCGCTATCGTGCCAGTTTCGCTAAATTGAAAAAATAGTTTCTCTCACACTTAGTAAAACCTTTCCGTTTACTAAACATACACTACGCGTAAAACCCTTCCGTTTACTCTTCACGTAAGCTTCAGAAATACCTGCTACTTCTTCAATGTTACCCTTTCTAGGTGATATAACATCATATTTTACCAGCGTATTCCTTTGCTATTACTCACACGCATAAGTCCCTAACAAGTACTGATAGCCCTTCTTAACTTTTCAGTACTATTTCTGCCTGACAGATAACCTCACTGCAGTATGGCTTCCATTTACCATCCGCTATTCAATTTTCCCCGGGGATTCTAGACAACATAAAACAAAACTTTTGAACAAACGGATGTTAGTTTATAAAAATAAAATTCTCATTACCCAATTAACAAAGTGCAACCATCCTCTGATAACCAGAAAACTGATCCAGCGGGTTACTAGCAACAAGCATTCATACACCGAATACTCACCTGGGCCCATTCATTCACACTACGCTAGCAATTTCCGCTGGTGGGTCAGTTGTACTCTTTATCAATATCCCTGCTACCAATTACTTTTCTGATTGAAGAGTAATGACTTACCAATGGACCCTTTGACAATTGGAAAGTTTAAAATGAGTGACATTCAATACAATCCATAATCCTGAAATAATCACTGAGTCAGGAAGTTTTAAAATGTTTATCTAAAGTTTAGCAGAGTAAATTACAAATCCACATAATACGTAATCGTATATCAAGGATGAAGCATACTAATAAATCAATTATTCATCAATGACGGTTCCTTAGAAAGAAGAAGATAGAGACAGCAGCACAGCTAAAGGTTGCATTTATATTTACCTAAAGATGTGAGAACCAAACCCCTTGGCCAAGGAGTTGGAAAGATAGGTCCCAAGAAGGATGAAGACCAAAGATCTCCGGACCAGGTTCAGGACAGAATAGGTGACCTCTCTATCAACGACGCCTGCGTCGTTCCCCTCTCTGACACTTCGCTCCTCCTCGATATCTTCCATGTCTTCCTTCTAATGGAATCCGCCGCCCCCACCTCAGGGCCTCTCTGGACAGCGGTTCAGTCTGCAATCGATCAGCTCGTCGAGCACCAAAACCTGATCTCTCGTGTCTGAGCTTGTGCGTCCTAATGCCAATGCCTGTTCTATCTAATTAGCTTAATTCTATATCTATTATACCCTTCTATGCCCATGTACCTCCCATTAATGTTTCAAATTTATGGGCCCACTACTTCTGATTGGACGGGGACAGGGGTTGATCCTCACACCATGTCAATTTAGTTCAATTTCGTAAAGCCCTTTGTTTGAAAATACCGCCCCTCACAATTAATACATTTGCTTTATTTCCCACCCGTCTCACGACAAAGTTTAATACATTGTTTTTATAAATTGTTGCATTTTTGCAGGAACATCGCGGATGCAGTGGAGTTGGCCACCAGGTCACGGCCTTGGATGACGTCCAAGTTGACTTCATCGCTGTGCATTGTTTTCCCGGGTGCATGCGTACTTCGCATTGGCTTCAAGCTGCCTCTCCGTTAACCCAGGCCCCGTTTTACAAACTAATAAAAGTCAAAGAAGAAAACATTAAAATCGCAAATAAATGTCTTCACTGTATACCCTTTATTTCTACTCTATTCCCATTTAATTATAAATCTATCCCGCATTAGTAGCATTAGAATACCACAGTTTTAATTGCAGCAACTGCGCAAGCTTTAGCATGTGAAAACATTAAGCAGTCATTTTAATACACACTGCGCAGAAGCAAAGTTTTCCCTCCAAGCAAAGAAAAGACGTCATACCACATGATATGGTTGACACATGCGTACTGGAATTCCCGCGCTTTAGCAGCCATTTTGGATTAGACAAGCGTTATTTATTAGCTTAAACACATAGGCAAGCTTCTCTCGTATAGTGTTCATGTGTGCATTTGTTAGTAGAGACATTACAAAGTTTTTAATAAATTAATACTGTGAGAGGATTGCTTACGAGCAAGTCTCATTGTGAGTTCTTGCTCCATCAATCCCCTCTCTGATGGCGTTTCTGAGCCATCAAATACTACCCACAACCAGATGCCAACTTTTAGCATAAAATTGTCTCAGCTTCATTTTTACACTTTCTATTTTTATCATCTCCTTTCAGTTTCTTGTATAATTCACTTTTCAGATCTTCTAGTTCAATTTCATCAAACTTTCGTTTCTTTCCTTTTCCTGTCACTCTATATTTCTCATTCTTTCTACAACATTTGCACCATATTATTATTGACAGTACTATTATTGCTATCCCTGCTAAGAGTACTAATATTTGACCTATAAGTCCTTTCCCTACATTAGCAAACCAGGTACCAATTGACGCTATACTATTCGTCAATCTTTCCCATACACTATCAACTTCCAGTGGTTTTAGTTCATTCTCAAGTTTTGTTATATTCTGTATATACGTTCCAATTTCTGCACTTTTGTCAGGTATGTACGTGCAACAATGTTTCGTTTTCAATAATTTACAGACTCCGCCCTCTTTTGCCAGTATTATATCAAGAGCAAGTCGATTTTGCATAACCATTGATCTAATCGCAACCATCTCTGCATTAATCATTAGAAATCCTCCAGCAGTGTCCGTTGATAAACGATCAACCACTGTAGATAATTTACATATTTTCCTTGAGTTCAGAATTATTCCCACTGAAGGTATCAATGCACCAAATATATCACCTACAATTTCTGAAAAACTAGCTCTTTTACTACGTGTTAATTCACTATTATTTTCATTGCTCCCAGTGTTCCTCTTTACGTGGTATATTTTTGGAAATACTATTCTAAAATAACAACTTCCATACCACCGTGCAGGAAGCCTAAAGTAAGCCTTATTCCCACACACATAATAGATTCCAGGAAAAACTGAATCTGTTCCTCCTTTTAGTCCCCAACCTCCAAGAATTAAGAAATTATGTTTACATTCACTGGTACCGATGAAAACATTGTTATAATCAGTCTTTAACCTATGTAGACAAATTTTCCCTGTCTTTACAAAATCCAGAGCCATAGCAGCTTGAGCCTTGCCAGGTGTGTAACTACCCTTCTTTCTCAGCCCAAGGTGGTAGATGAGCCTTATGCTCAGATGCTTTCTTTTGGAAATCTTGTCTTCTATCTTCTACTAAATTCAAAAATATCTTTTCTTCTTCATGTAACGAACATGTTAGATTGCTTCTATGTGCATGTGTTATATCTATTGATTTCATTGTTAGGAAAAATTCTCCCATAAACTGTGCATCTTGACTACTAAGCACTGGGTTCATATTCTTTCGAATCGGAACCTCAGAAAATATCACATCTATATTTGAATAGTAATACTGAAGTCTCCCTGTTTTATAAAATAAACTAGTCAATACACTACATGATATGCCATTTGTCAGTGGTAAATGATGATATGTTAACCCTTCTGCTACTGATTCGGGTAACTTCATACAAACATAACAATCACTAACTTCCATGGTATCTACATATTGAAACAATAATTTTGTGAAAACATTTAAACTAGTGTCGTTATCTGCTACCATATGATGAAACTCTGGTTCATCTTCTGCTTCTAATTTTACTCTATTACCTTTCAAGTTATCTATCCTTCCCTTCGTTTCGTTGTTAATCTTTTTATCCATTATCAAAAGGTAAGGAATTGCTACGATCACAACTAACCATACTACAAGCACCACTACCAGACTACATATGCATATAGCACAGCATCTTTTACAACATTTCCGTTTCGGTCTCCCAGAAACTCTGTCGTCAGGCATTTTGACAAGCAAGATTTCTCTTCTTTTCTTTTTCTTTCAAGTCTTTTACGTTATCAAGGTGGTTTTATTTCTTTCTCATAAGTCAGTTCCGCACTTGTTCTTTCGTCACCACTTTCACTTGACTCTGAACTCTCGTAGTCTTCAAGGATTATATAAGTCCAATCAGGACCTTTAAATTTATTGTTCACAAGTTTCAGTCTTTTGCTTTTTCGTTTTTCAGTTCCACTTGTTTGTCCAGTTAGGCTTGTTACTTCATTTACTTGTTCTGGATCTTCACTTCTGGTTTCTATGTGGTATTTCACTCTTTTAATGACACTAGGCCAATGATCACCTTTTCTGGCTTTCTTTGTTTGCAGTGTCTCTTCACTTCTTATTTCTTCTTCAGAAGTTCTTTTATTTTCAGGTTGTGGCACAGTTTGTTTTTCTTCGTTTTCAGTTTCTCCTCCTATTTGTTCTTTTTCAGGTCTTATTGGTTTTTCTTCAATTGCTCGAGTATGAGTTTCTACTAACTGACCCTGTTCAGGATTGACGTCTTCGTGCTTGAGATTTTCCTGCTCGCTGTTTTCTTGATTTTCTTCTTCCTGAACGTACTTTTCTTGTTCTAACTGGTTCTAATCAGGGCTTATTGCACTTTGTACTTCTGCAGCCTGACCGCGTTCTTCTAAACCAGTCTGTCCCTGCTCAAATTCTGTTGTTTCGTTGTTGTTTTGAGCCCAATTTCCTCTCCCTATCTGGTCCTGCTCAGGCTCTTTTATTGTGTCATTTTCTTCTTCCTGAGCTGCTTCTTCTTCACCTATCTGGTCTTCCCTAATTTCTTCTAATTTTGCTCGGCTTCTTATTCTGTTGTAAACTTCTGGTATCTCAACCACTGGTATCCAGTCCTGACTTGTGCTCGGTTGTTCTTCCTCAGCTTCTCTTGAATCTCTCACCTGGGATTCTTCAGCTGGCCAACCTTCAGCTTCCTCAGTTATTGATGCTGTCTGAGGATCTTGTCCTTCAGGCTCTGGCACCCTTTTGGTGTGGCTTACATGAATCCAATTAGGCAATCCTGCACATTTCACTGCTGTGTTCGTAACTAGTATGACCTGACAAGGTTCGCCCCACCTGGGTGATAAACACGTTTCTCTGGTGTGATGTTTCACAACCACCCAGTCTCCAGGGTTTAGATCATGCTCTTGTTCAGGCTGCCTGGAAACTGCATCTTCTCCAACCTGGTAAGAGACAGAACGCACCAGGTCAGCCAATCCTTTGCAATAATCTAGAACCATATCATCAGTTATGTTCAGCAGTTTATTTGTAGGTACATGTGCTTGTCTCATTGCTCTTCCCATGATTATTTCATGGGGACTCAATCCGGTGTTTCTATCAGGAATGCTTCTGAGTCCCATTAACACAAGAGGCAATGCATCTGGCCAGTCTAGCGATGTTGATGCACACATCTTTGACAGTCTTGATTTTATTGTGCCATTCATTTGTTCAACCACTCCAGAAGCCTCCGGGCGGTACGCACAGTGCAATTTCTGTTCCATTTGGAATGCTTCACAGATTATTCGGATCACATCGTTATTAAAGTGACTTCCTCTATCTGATTCCAAAGTTACTGGGAAACCGAACCTAGGAATGAGTTCTCGTAGCAACAGCTTTGTGACTGTAATACTGTCATTCCTTCTGGTAGGGTAAGCCTCCACCCACCTTGAAAACAGACACACTATGACAAGTACATATTTCAGTCCTTTACATAGTGGTAACTGTATAAAATCTAGCTGCAATCTCACAAAGGGACCTTCAGCTTTTCCAATTTTTCCCAAACCAATTACTGTTTTCCTTCCTGGATTATTCATTTAGCAAGTTAGACACCTTTGGCAAAAACTCTCCGCTGCAGCCCTAAACTTTGGATTATACCAACTTTGTCTGAAGAGTCTAATCATGGCATCTCTCCCTACATGTGTGTCTCCATGATACATTTTGGCCATTTGTGAAATCAGACAGTCGGGCATGACTGGTCTGCCGTCTGTGTATACCCATACATCGTCATCTGCTCTTCGGGTACATCCTATTTTTATCCAAACATCTCTTTCACTCTCGTCAGCATCGTCTTGCAATCCTTTCACATCATTCCATGTTTCAGGTGGTGCACATAACATAAGTTGGCAGCTGATTCCCATCCTTTCAACCTTTTTATTTACTGACAACCTGTTTTTGGCACAGTGTTGAGCTACCAGATCTGCGTATCTGTTACCGACTACCACCCAGTCATCTCCTGACTGGTGTGCGGCACATTTCACCACTGCCAATTCTTTTGGTGATTGTATTGCTTCCAATAATTCCTTTACAAACTGTCCATTTTTAATTGGGGATCCTGAAGAAGTCATGAAATCCCTCTGCATCCACAGTTGGCCAAAGTCATGCACAACCCCGTACCCATATTGACTGTCCGTAAATATGGTTACTCTTAAATTTTTCCCAATTTTGGAAGCTTTGATTAGAGCAATTAATTCAGCTACTTGTGCAGACTTGACTCCTGGTAAATAGGATGCTTCGACTATTCCAGTTAGTTCACACACAGCATAGGCTGCACTCAGTTTACCATCCTCATGCCTTAGGCATGAGCCATCCACAAACAGCTCCCTATCTGGATCTTTTAGGGGCGTCTCCTGTATGTCAGGTCTCGGTTTTGTACATAATTCTGTGACCTTTAGACAATCATGTTCTGGATCGTCCTTAACTTCTTCAAAAATTGGATCTGGCAATAATGTAGCAGGATTCACGATAGTGCACCTAACTATGGTCACATTTTCAGCACCAAGGATAATTCGTTCATACCTTGTCATCCGACTAGGTGTGAGATGCTGAGTTCGAGTTCTTGTCAACAGGATCACAACTGCATGTGGGACAAATACTGTTACAGGATATCCCATTACTATTGACTCACTGTGTTCAATGCTCATACAGGAAGCAGCGACTGCTTTCAAACAGCCTGGTAATGCTGCCGCCACTGGGTCCAATGTAGCAGAAAAATATGCTATAGGATGCCTGTTTATTCCATGTCTTTGAGTTAACACTGAAAGTGCACAATTTTCTCTTTCATAGCAAAATAGTGCGAATTCTCTTGTATAGTCAGGCATGCCCAGGGCAGGTGCCTCAGACAATGCATTTCTTAATTTTACAAATGCACCAGCACTTTCATCATCCCATTCAACTGGATCTTTGGCTTTCTTTTTGGTTAACTGAATTAAAGGTTTTGCTAGTAGTGAAAACCCTATTATCCATTGTCGACAGTACCCTACTATTCCAAGAAACATTCTCACTTCTCTTTGTGTTTCTGGCATTTTCATTTTCTTGATTATCTTTATTCGATCAGATGTTATTCTTCTTGTCCCTCTTTCAATTTGGTGTCCCAAATATTTAACTGCTGTTGTACAGAACTGCAGCTTTTCAGGCGACATTTTATGTCCTTCCTCAGCCAAATGGTTAAGTAATGCAATTGAATCTTCAACACAATCATCATGAGTGTTGGATGCTACTAGTAAATCATCAATATACTGCACCAGGACTGAACTCCTGGGTAGCACTAATTTCTCCAAACACCCTTTCAGTATTTGATTGAAAATGGAGGGACTTTCTGTGTATCCTTGAGGAACACGATTCCATACATAGACCTTATTTTCGAATTTAAACGAAAAGAGATATTGGCTATCTGGGTGCAATGGTATTGAAAAGAACGCTTGGCATAGATCAATCACAGTAAACCATTCTGCACTCCAGGGAATCTGATATAGGATTACTGCAGGATTTGGTACTCTAGGACAACAAGGTACCACAATTTTATTAATTTTGCGCAAATCCTGAACAATCCTATACTTTCCACTAGGCTTCTTCAAACCCATGATTGGTGAATTACAAGGGCTACTCATAACTTCTTTTAATATGCCTTGTTTTACCATTCTGTTAATTTCCTCAACAACTCTTGCTTTTACCTCTGCACTCATTTTGTACTGTCTAGTATTTGGGAAAATTGCACCTTCCTTTACAGTGATTTTTACTGGGTCTATTTTGACCATAAGTCTTACTTCTTTCCCAGTGAAATCCCATACTTTGGAATTTACTGTAGTTCTTAGTTCTTCTGATAATTCGTTTTTCGTTATCAAAGAGAACATTTCATCTATTTCTGTACCTTGCTTGGCTATCATAAACTTATAAACATGATCTTCATCCGGGGTCTGTATTGCAACACCATCCGGTGTGCAGAAAATAGTACAATTCATTTTACACAGTAAGTCTGTACCCAATAAGTTTACTGGACTAGAATCACACACTACAAATTGGTGCATTTCTCGGAAGTTTTCTATTTTTACTTCCATTGGCTCTGTAAGGGGTGTTCTGATCTTTTTATTAGCTACACCTACAACTTGGATAGCTTCTCCAGAGAGAGGAAGGTCTGGGATGTCTGCTGTTCTCACAGTAGAACGGGTAGCACCAGTGTCCAAAAGGAAAGTGATATCATTACCTCTTACTTTCCCTTCAACATATGGACCTGACTGATCTACCGGCAAGGATGCGCCAAGTACGTATTCCTTCTCCCCTCTCTTAGGCACCGTCATTGATGGTCATACGGACCAAATTCATCCTGTAAAAGAAACTGTGAAGTCACATAGTCATTCTTACCACTTCCTCCTTGATATCCGACGTCTGTACCGTGCTTTGCTCTGCTTACATTACCCTGTATAGGGGCAGGTGGCAACTGACTCTGAGGATTTACACCCTGCTGTGAGTCATTCTGCGTCTGTGGATTTAAATTTTGATTTGGGCCATTATTATTTCCAATCTTTTTACATTCATCCTTCCAATGCCCCAACTTTCCGCATCCATGACAAGGAAATTTCTTTTTAGCCTCTTCTCTACTCATTCGTCCTCTCACTTTACCACCATTCCCTGTGTCACCATTCGTTCCAGAATCTTTTCCTTGATTATCAGTTGGATTATCCAAATTAATTCCCTGTCGCTCAGCCATTTTCACCTGAGCCCACATCACTTTCTCTTGCAGTTTCTTGTGCCTATCCTCAATATCGTCTCCACAATATTTTGCATATTTCAAAATCTCATCTATGGGATTCCCTTGCCAGCACAACATGTGCTGCTTAATCATCTGACAAATCTCTGGCTTTAAACCATAAACAAATCTGTAGACAAACTGACTCATATTTTTATCTCCAATGTCCTCAAATCCACTATATTGTTTGAACACCTGTAATAGACGTTCATAATAGGCATGTACCGATTCATTCGCTTCTTGGGTGGTCCTGTCTATTTTCACCCAATCTGTTTCCTTTGGTGGTATTTTTCCCTTCAGGTAAGTTATTACCTGCTGATACTTTTTCATTACATCACTTGACGGAGCACCTGTTTTTGCATCTCTAGGATACTCTTCACTCGGCCAATCAACTGTAATTTTACAATCTGTCCACAAATCGGCAGGTACCACTATGTCAAACAAACCATCCAAATCTTTCAACAATACCTTTGACACTTTCACAAACCTCTCAACCTGCTTGTACCATTCTATAGGCTTTTCTCTCAACTTTGGAAAATCATTCGTAAACGACAGAATATCTTGTCTACTCCATGGAACATGAACGTAACCTCCTCCAGGTACTTCCCGCATCGGGTACATCTGATCTACTTTCCCTGTTTCTTTCAATAAATATTCAGAAGTCGATCTACTGTACCGTGCCTCTTCCTTTTTCTTTGTCCATCTAGCTTTCCATTTATCTAGATCTCCCCATTTCTGTAATACTGACATTAATTCTTTTACTTGTAGTTTTCGTCCAGAGGCATTCGTGTTTTCTAGATCCTTGTCAGAAAAATCTGCTCTATAGGGCTTCTGTAACACTTTTGACTTCCCTATTTCAATCCCCATCTGTAAGGCCAAATCTGATAATTTCTCATGAAATATCTTTACATTTCTAGTTATGCTTCTGCATACGAACAATAGTTCTTCTTCATCGTAAGTATTTAGACGATCTACTCCTACATTTCCTGCTATCATTTCTTCTAACTCGACTTTTAATTTGTAGATGTCCATGATCTTTGGGGGTGAACTCTGTCTGTCTGATCCTTGTGCCCACCTTTCTAAATCTTCTGGCGTTACTACTGTGGCACTCTTAGTTCCAGATGAGGTTACTATATTTACATCTTTGGAGCAACCAGGTGTTATCCTCCTAGGAGTGCTATTAACAGATCCTCGAATCGGTAAATCCATTAGGGATATCATAGATTCACAATCACTGATATGGTCATCAATTATTAAAGTTTCAGGTTTGGGAATCTCTACAGGTGTAGGCATGACTAGAGGTTTCGGATAATTTACTTTGTCACCATATAAGGGAACCACTGGACCAATTGTTACAGGTATGGTCAGGGAATCAGGATGTACATTCAGCTGTGTTATTTTCTGTATCAATTCTGCTCTGTTTCTGTCTACAGCCTCTTTTTCTTTATCCTGAAGTACCCTATTAACTGGTGGATTATGTAATACTTGCGGTACTAATGGTGTCTTTAAAAATGGTGCGCTTGGGGTACATCCACTTGTCCCTTCCTGATATGGTGGTGGATTCTTTAATATTTCTTCCATAAATTCGTCTTCAGAGTCTCCAATCCCCGTCAAATGTTTTGTCTTTTCTGTACATTTACTCCCTAACGAGTCTTCTGCCATTAATATTGGATACAAACCTTCTGTAAGCATCGCTCTTCTCCACTGTTTCATTTGACCGTCCCTTGACTCATTTTGGTATCTAGGGAAAAATCCCCGATAACCCCTACTGCTTCTTGCTCGGTCACGTTTGAATGCCTCTGTTTCCCATTCTTCTAGGGCTTCGTATTGCGTTAATCTTGGTCTGGGTTCTAAGTCATTCATTCTCATTCTCAAATTTTGAAGAATTCTCCCATTGAAAGTACCATTCTCTGGGAATGCTAATATTCCGTCATTTTTGGTATATTCTATCCTATTTTCTAACCATACGCAAGTATGATAACCTCTCTCCATCATCATGAATGAAGCGGGCGTTTTTGCTGGTGGAATGATAATTCCTTCTTTAGTTTTGATGGGTTTATCCTTCTTAAAATAATTCTTAACCTTTTGTAGAAATGACAATTTTCTCTTTTCTCCATACATTTTGGGTAAATATCTATGTATCGAATTATATTCTGCAAAACCTACGAATCTCCTGTCTGGACGGGTTCCTGTTAAAGTCGGATCGCGTTTCCACATATAATCTCCACTATCCACTAAGATTTTGACTTTTATGCTGACTACCAATTAGATTCTAGCTAACATTTGTCTCTGAAGCAATCCTAGCGCGGCTTTTTAGTGACGTTTGTCTGACGACCCCTCCTTTACAATCTGCGCTTCTCTGTCCCTCGCTGTTTCAACCAATACCAGCACGACACCTGTGACGTCAGTATTGCTCCTGACTACTGACCCCTCCTTTACAAGAGTCGTTCCACGCCCGCTGTTTCAACCAATCCTAGCGCGGCGTTTGTGACGTCAGCTTCCTCTCCGGCAGCTGACCCTCCCTATACAAAATCGTACGCAAAACTTTTATTTTCTTTATACTTCTTATTAAAAGTCAGTAACAACATAAAACATTCGCTATTGTGCCAGTTTCGCTAAATTGAAAAAATAGTTTCTCTCACACTTAGTAAAACCTTTCCGTTTACTAAACATACACTACGCGTAAAACCCTTCCGTTTACTCTTCACGTAAGCTTCAGAAATACCTGCTACTTCTTCAATGTTACCCTTTCTAGGTGATATAACATCATATTTTACCAGCGTATTCCTTTGCTATTACTCACACGCATAAGTCCCTAACAAGTACTGATAGCCCTTCTTAACTTTTCAGTACTATTTCTGCCTGACAGATAACCTCACTGCAGTATGGCTTCCACTTACCATCCGCTATTCAATTTTCCCCGGGGATTCTAGACAACATAAAACAAAACTTTTGAACAAACGGATGTTAGTTTATAAAAATAAAATTCTCATTACCCAATTAACAAAGTGCAACCATCCTCTGATAACCAGAAAACTGATCCAGCGGGTTACTAGCAACAAGCATTCATACACCGAATACTCACATGGGCCCATTCATTCACACTACGCTAGCAATTTCCGCTGGTGGGTCAGTTGTACTCTTTATCAATATCCCTGCTACCAATTACTTTTCTGATTGAAGAGTAATGACTTACCAATGGACCCTTTGACAATTGGAAAGTTTAAAATGAGTGACATTCAATACAATCCATAATCCTGAAATAATCACTGAGTCAGGAAGTTTTAAAATGTTTATCTAAAGTTTAGCAGAGTAAATTACAAATCCACATAATACTTAATCGTATATCAAGGATGAAGCATACTAATAAATCAATTATTCATCAATGATGGTTCCTTAGAAAGAAGAAGATAGAGACAGCAGCACAGCTAAAGGTTGCATTTATATTTACCTAAAGATGTGAGAACTAAACCCCTTGGCCAAGGATTTGGAAAGATAGGTCCCAAGAAGGATGAAGACCAAAGACCTCCGGACCAGGTTCAGGACAGAATAGGTGACCTCTCTATCAACGACGCCTGCATCGTTCCCCTCTCTGACACTTCGCTCCTCCTCGATATCTTCCGTGTCTTCCTTCTAATGGAATCCGCCGCCCCCACCTCAGGGCCTCTCTGGACAGCAGTTCAGTCTGCAATCGATCAGCTCGTCAAGCACCAAAACCTGATCTCTCATGTCTGAGCTTGTGCGTCCTAATGCCAATGCCTGTTCTAACTAATTAGCTTAATTCTATATCTATTATACCCTTCTATGCCCATGTACCTCCCATTAATGTTTCAAATTTATGGGCCCACTACTTCTGATTGGACGGGGACAGGGGGTTGATCCTCACACCATGTCAATTTAGTTCAATTTCATAAAGCCCTTTGTTTGAAAATACCGCCCCTCACAATTAATACATTTGCTTTATTTCCCACCCGTCTCACGACAAAGTTTAATACATTGTTTTTATAAATTGTTGCATTTTTGCAGGAACATCGCGGATGCAGTGGAGTTGGCCACCAGGTCACGGCCTTGGATGACGTCCAAGTTGACTTCATCGCTGTGCATTGTTTTCCCGGGTGCATGCGTACTTCGCATTGGCTTCAAGCTGCCTCTCCGTTAACCCAGGCCCCGTTTTACGAACTAATAAAAGTCAAAGAAGAAAACATTAAAATCACAAATAAATGTCTTCACTGTATACCCCTTATTTCTACTCTATTCCCATTTAATTATAAATCTATCCCGCATTAGTAGCATTAGAATACCACAGTTTTAATTGCAGCAACTGCGCAAGCTTTAGCATGTGAAAAAATTAAGCAGCCATTTTAATACACACTGCGCAGAAGCAAAGTTTTCCCTCCAAGCAAAGAAAAGACGTCATACCACATGATATGGTTGACACATGCGTACTGGAATTCCCGCGCTTTAGCGGCCATTTTGGATTAGACAAGCGTTATTTATTAGCTTAAACACATAGGCAAGCTTCTCTCGTATAGTGTTCATGTGTGCATTTGTTAGTAGAGACATTACAAAGTTTTTAATAAATTAATACTGTGAGAGGATTGCTTACGAGCAAGTCTCATTGTGAGTTCTTGCTCCATCACTACTCTTTAGACCAGTTCAGGCTATAGGCTGACTACTCTTTAGACAAGTTCAGTCTTTGGCCTGACTGATCTTTAGATCAGTTCATTCTATAGGTTAACTACTCTTTAGACCAGTTCAGTCTATGGGCTGACTCATCTTTAGACCAGTTCAGTCCATGGGTTGACTAATCTTTAGTCCAGTTCAGTCCATGGGCTAGTTACTCTGTAGACCAGTGAAGTCCATGAGGGGACACCTCTTTGAACCAGTTAAGGCTATGGGCTGACTAATCTTTAAACCAGTTAAGGCTATGGGCCGACTACTCTTTAGTCCAGTTCAGGCTATAGGCTCACCACTCTTTAGACCAGTTCAGTCTTTGAGCTGACTACTCTTTAAACCATTTTAGGCTATGGGCTGACTACTCTTTAGACCAGTTCAGGCTATGGGCTGACTAATCTTTAGACCAGTTCAGTCCATGGCTTGACTACTCTTTAGTCCAGTTCAGTCCATGGGCTAGTTACTCTTTAGACCAGTGAAGTCCATGAGAGGACACCTCTTTGACCCAGTTAAGGCTCTGGGCTGACTAATCTTTAGACCAGTTCAGGCTATGGGCTGACTACTCTTTAGACCAGTTCAGGCTATGGGCTGACTACCCTTTAGTCCGGTTCAGGCTATGGGCTCACCACTCTTTAGACCAGTTCAGTCTTTGAGCTGACTACTCTTTAAACCAGTTTAGGCTATGGGCTGACTACTCTTTAGACCAGTTCAGACTATGGGCTGACTACTCTTTAGACCAGTTCAGTCTTTGGGCAGACTACTCTTTAGACAATTCATTCTATGGGTTAACTACTCTTTAGACCAGTTCAGTCTTTGGGCTCACCACTCTTTAGACTAGTTTAGGGTATGAGCTGACTATTCTTTTGACAGTTCAGTCTATGGGCTAACCATTCTTTAGACCATTTAAGGCTATTAGCTGGCTACTCTTTAGCTCAGTTCAGTCTGTGGGCTGACTGGTCTTTAGATGAGTTCCTGCTATGGCGTGACTACTCTTTAGACAAGTTCAGTCTTTAGGCTGACTACTCTTTAGCTCAGTTCAGTCTGTGGGCTTACTACTCTTTAGGCCAGTTCATTCTGATGACTCTTTATTCCCTTATACATCATCTCGTCTCAAATAAATCAAAACCTATCGACTACGTCAAATCTATGTCTGATTCTCTAGGTCAGCCTACAAATCAGCACATATAAGTTTGTACCGCTCTCATAGACCGACCACTAAGACATCCTATTCACACTCAACCAGGCAAACAACCAAACATGAACAACCACAGATTAAACCTGATATCACAAATAACTACACTCATCACTTCTTCGTAAAAATCACAGCGCCACCAAACAGTACGTCACCATAAGAAACATATAACTCGTTAAATACTTCATTGAACAATCCTTTAGAAATGCTGCACCCTATTTACAACCTACCCAGAAGTAAATACATAAATAGAAAAATAAGAAAATATCAGTCTCTGAACCTAATCTCCACTCTGGGTGCCTTGATTCAACTGGTGTCCTGCAGCTTCCTGATTCAGCGATTCTCAACACTCACCTGTGGCAGATTGCCAATTAGGTTTGGAGGGTATCACTTCGGTCTGTTGTCACACTTCTAGGATGGGCATATACCATTTAAAGACCAGTGGTTCCTCACCAGAAAACATCTTATAGATCCACTTTGTCCTAACAGGACTCCGCTCTTGAATCCTTGAGACTGGAATGGATGTGAAGATCTGAGGATGCAGGACAGGCACTTGGACTTCCATTTCAAGGCTGTACCTGCAGTCTAAGTCCCCGTCATCTCCTGGCCTCCCCCCCTACAGAAGCAGAACCACACCAGATTCCCAGAGCTCATGCCACCACTGCTTAACTACACTAGCCTTTTCTGCACATTCCAATATTAGAAATCCCTTTAACCGATGCTCACCTACTGCACTCTATGAAGCAATTCCACTCATTCTCACAGCTTCTCTCAATATTATCTAGGGATCTGCTCTCTCCTTACAATTTTGTTCCTCTCCTTGAATGCACTCAACTATTGTTGCAACTAACAAAAGCACATTAACATCACTGTGTTCCTCCTTCATTTTCGATGAAAATTGTAGTTTTACTAGTACACTGTGTGCCTATGACACTGTTCCTACGAAGTGCCCTTGGACCTCTAAACAACCAGTGCCTACACTTACTACTGGCTTCTCTCTCAGACTTCTCACAAACATATATCCAGAACCAGCCTCTTGCCCCACTCTTACCATCAGCCAATCCTATTGATGCATCAAATGCTTTCCGGCCCATCATGTCACTACTAATAGCTTTATTCAAGTCCACTGCACCCGCTCTTCCATTTCACAGCAAACTAAGCTGTAACTCTTTTCCGATTTGTATGTTACAGAAGGTTACGTCCGCCAGTGCCCATCCTACTGAAAATGCCAAACTCATTGCTACCTGCGACCTCAACCTTCTGTGCATCACAGAGTAGGTCATTAACCCTCATTCGAACCCATTATGAACTTACTAGTATTACAAGATTACACGATCATACATGCACACATACAACATAAACAAGATACTGTCATTGCAGAAAATCACACAAAGATGTTCCAAGTCAAGTATGTTCCCACGAAAGACTCTGACGCATTTTAGTGCCTGAAACTTGCTTGCCATAATTCTACTCCATTCAATACAATCTTCATCTTCCTTATTATCTATCATGCTCAAACTCTAAGCAGATTACGGAGTCCTTTCACACAAGTGAAATGCTGGCCACAAAAACATCTTTCTCAGGGTCTTCAATCTTAATGCCAGGTGTTATCCACTCTAGAGAATATCCTTCAACTATTACAACCTCCATCAACACCCCTCACTTTGAAACCACAACTGAAGTAGAATATTAGACCTCGTTGCTGCCAATATTTCCCAAATGAGTTGCTTCGCATCTGTAGAAACCAACAGAGCAGATCTTGTTGCTATCCCTTTCCACATCCCTGTGGGGATATCGCCTCTGCCCATCAGGGGCCCCTCATGAGAACTTGGAAACATTCTTTGAAAAAACTGCCTTCAGTCCTACATGAAGACCTGATCTCATCAAAAATCAAACCAGTGGATTTACTTGCTGATTTATTGTTAAAGACTAAATACTCGATCTTCTCAGTAGATGACTTCACCCATCCTGAACTCAATACAAATGAGGGAGAAGGGGCGCATATAGGTCCAGCATACAGGCCCCAATAAATACAATGTAGCACCAAAGGAGCATGCAGTTCCTGTAGGGTGGGGAAAGAAGAGAAGGAGGCTAGGTCAACACCCTTACTCAGTAGTGGAGTGTGGGTGTCTCCCAATTTGGGAAGTGGGCCCTCACACACCCATTTGGGTGTCATGCTTCATCATAGGGCTTGCTCCTCGTCAGGTCGGCACTGCAATGCCTGACGGGCACCCTATGAGGGGCTCTTTGTCGGAGATCTTTTTCCCAAGCCGTATAGGTGAGGTGCGTGTGAGGGGCCTGATGGTGTAGATGTGAGGTGATGTGAGGAGAAATAAAATGAGGCGAGATGGTGCTCTAAAATGAATTTTATTCTGTGAGCCCACTCATCTCAATTAAAACCAGAATAGGGATGCCACCGATTATAATGGTCGGAGGTGTGTAGTCATGGTCAACATGTTTCTTGCCTTATGTGTGTAAATCACTCTGCAATTCTTCAGGACCTATCTTGATACACTATCTACACGGGTGATTGGTTATGGAAACCAAGCTCCCGGTCAAAACAGTGGCGGCCATCTTAGAACATGGAATGCATGTGGTATTCCCAGGTCTGTTTTGAATCTCATTAGGTTGGTCCCATGATTTGTATTATTAAGGTACCTCATTGAAAGGTCATCAGAGTGATTGGTTCATTTTCCATAACCAATCACCGGTGTAGATAGTGTATCAAGATAGGTCCTGAAGAATTGCCGAGTGATTTACACACATAAGGCAAGAAACATGTTGACCATGACTACACACATATAGACACCTCCGACCATTATAATCGGCGGTATCCCTATTCTGGTTTTAATTGAGACGAGTGGGCTCGCAGATTAAAACTCATTTTGGAGCACCACCTCGCCTCATTTTATTTCTCCTCACATCACCTCACATCTACACCACCAGGCCCCTCACACGCACCTCACCTATACGGCTTGGGAAAAAGATATCCAACAAAGAGCCCCATATAGGGTGCCCGTCAGGCATTGCACTGCCGGCCTGACGAGGAGCAAGCCCTATGATGAAGCATGACACCCAAATGGGTGTGTGAGGGCCCCACTTCCCAAATTCGGAGACACCCACACTCCACTACTGAGTAAGGGTGTTGACCAACCTAGCCTCCTTCTCTTCTTTCCCCACCCTACAGGGACTGCATGCTCCTTCGGTGCTTCACCCATCCTGAACCATCTGAATCTCTGCCAAATGACGAGTGATAGAAATGTGAAAAATCCAGACCTCGTGTACTGCACATCAAACTAAGAAGCCCATGAAGAAACTTTTTAGAAAAATGGCACATCCACCAACCATAGTAGATTCCTCTTCTGACACATACATTCCAACAGCATTCACCTTTGTGAACCCATGCCATCTCCCCCTACTCTAAATGTGTGAAATTCTTTGCGTTGTTGATCATCACCTAAACACAAAAACAGGTCTGACCTATAGGTGTTAGATAATAGAACGTGAAGGTTCCTCACTCGCTTTCTCTTCAAGTAAAATCCCTGAAGTGTTAAAACTTCAGTCATCTCTTCCACTCAATACACAAATCAGTCGTGGCCATGTCTGCCAATTTCTACTTCCTCCCACAAAATATTATACACGTAATCTCCTCGACCACCTGAAAATAGCAGTTCAGGCTGTTATTATCACCATGCTAGGCCTTAAAAAATGTATTCTATCCGATCCCTCTAAGCCGTTACTTCTATAACCAGCAATTTATTTCACTCTGCAGTCAGACTTGTCACTGGCCAAATATTTGACATCTCACCTATACTCATGATCTACATTGGTTACCTCTCACATACGGAATTAGCTTTAAATTAAGCTGCCTTGCATGGTATGGTACAAGAATATCATAACCAAAATATCAACTGACCGAAACATTTTGACCTAAATGTCATCTACAAAATTATAGAGTCTATAATTTTGTAGATGACATTTATCTTCCTTGGGTGTAGCTATTCTATTATTAACTATAATATAGACCTATTGGAGTTAATAAAAGATTATCTACACCCAAGGGGATTATATTTTTGTACGCAATATTTAAGACAAGACATTTCTATCAGGGAATATTTTTGCTAATGGAATTCTGACATTCAAGCACCTCCCATTCAAAGTAATTCATAAGAACAAAGTTCCACATATGCCGAAGATGCCTACCTTACTAGGCGACAGAGTAGTCAGAAGCCAGATTTCCACTCTGCTATGAACACCGAGATGCAAAGACTCAGGCTTGGAAACTCTTTTATTGGTTCAGTTACTAATTCTTGTAACTCTGCCTCTGCACATCCAAACTCAACCACCCTATTCAATTTAGGGAAACACCTAAAACTCATCTTTTCTGTCTGTTCTTGAAGTAATGCCATTTTTCTACTACCCAAAAGTTTCTTCCACTGCACATGTACTCCAGTAGTTATCCTAAAATTGTTCTGAAATTAGCTCTTTGTAAAGCAATATGCCTCTCATTGTGGTGCATGGACACTTTATAAACATGATAAATAAATAAATAGGTATCTGGTACAAGGCACTTCTCAAAGAAAGCTCCAGAGTACGTGGCTCAGCCTGGAGAAAATGATCTATAATATGAAATTGGAAAAAATACAAGATTTACTTCTTTGTAAGAAAGGTTACTTCATTGGCAATCTCTTATTTACAACAAACCTCAGGAGTTTGATTACAGAAGCAGAGACAGAAAGCTGGATTTCCTCACATGAAGCAGCATTCCTTATCAACGATCAACCTCAGATCTCATACTTTTACACCTTACCGAAAATCCACAAAGGTGTCAATCCGCCGCCAGGACGACCTATAGTCTCAGGGATTGAATCCCTGCTTGAACCTCTAAGCAAATTTTGCGACTTCTACCTCAGACCGATCGTGATGAAGACACCTACCTATCTCAGAGACACCACAGAAGTCCTTAACCTGATAGAGAATTTTCCAGAACCCGAAAGGATCAACCTCCTAGTCACTTTGGATGTAGAGGCGTTATATACCAACATCCCTCAGGACGCCACCCTTGAGGTCCTAGAGACCATCCTACATGAAATAGAGCCTTGGCCTCACGAGACCCCTATCTCGTTTATCTTGGAATGTGCTTCTGTAGCTCTGAAAGAGAACTTCTTTGCGTTTCAGACCCAACTTTACCATCAAGTTCAGGGGACCAGCATGGATAGCACCTTTGCTCCCAGTCTGGCCTGCCTTTACATAGCTGCCTTCCCCTAGCAGGAGAACATACTAGTGTGCTGCCGCTACATAGATGATATCCTGGTATTTTGGATGGGAGACGTAGAACAATGTGCTACCTTCTGTGAATGGGTTAACACCCTTGACCCTTTCCTGAAATTTTCAGGCACAAAGTCAGAGGATAGTATCCCCTTCCTTGATTTGATGATCTGCATTCGAAATGGGGTTTTACTAACAACTAACTATAGAAAACCCACGACAGGAACAGCCTCCTACTTTATGATAGCCATCACCGAAGGCCCTTAGGGACAACCTCCCAGTCGGACAATTCCTCTGCAGAAATTGTAACACCGTGGCAGAGTTTGACAACCAAGCCATGATCTTGACTGCTAACCTTACAGACTGACACTTCCCTAAACAAGCATTGGCACAGCCAATAGGTCTCGCCTTTGGGACCTTATAAGTTTTTAGCCATGCAACAGTTGATGTTGTTGCACCAAGGATATTGTGCTGCATAACTAAATACTTATAAGGTCCCAAAGCGAGACCTATTGACTATGCCAATGCTTGTTTAGCAAGCAACGTGGTTAGTGAAGGCATGACTACTATTTTATATCATGATTACCTTGGCGAATGGGTTTGGCCAACTTCTAGTAAAGTAAACTTGTGTTACTGACCTCTGTTTTTAAGCACACTTGCCCGTCAGATTTTTTTCAGAAGCCTTATTCTACACCTGAGTACAGTTTGGATACCTTAATTCATTTGCTGTTTGACCATTTGTCTTTCATGTAATACCCGGTTTTTTGACGATTTATCTTGGTAAACTGCTTAACATATTACCTTCTATGAAAGGCTCGGGGTGGGCATAATTGAGTGATAGAAAGCCAATCCCTAAAGCGCCTAGAGGCGAACATATTTACAGAACTGTGGTACACAAACATCCAAGCAATAAATAGAATATCCATCAGCGCGTGTCACAAGGATCCTTGAAACTTGTGCTTTTCTGACTCTCGCTTTTCACTGCAGACCGTGCTAGATGTTGACATCCACCTGTTTACCGCATGAGGTGAAAGCAAGGGGCTGGAAATGTAGGTCAGAAATTCTGTCTCTCACAGAGCGTTGAAGGTCAACGGCAGGGAAACTGTGGCCTGCATAATTATGGTCTGAAGAGGATTTCTAAAGATGCGTTTAAGCATGGGCGAGCTACAGTTCTCGCGCGGGGTGGGGGTCCTATCCATGACAAAATGTAGGGCACTAACATCGAAGGTTTGGGAAGTACTGGTCTAGCCCATTCTGCAATTTAAGTGTGTGCCATTCTCACATGGTAAACATCGTGCAACACATTTTTGAGAGTTTTGAAACGCGGGTGGTAATTCTGAATGTTCTTAAGACAAAAATGTGTTAACCAGCTTCTATTTTCAAAAGTTGTTAGAATAAAATGCTCTCACAGAGATAGCTAGCTAGCAGGCCTTCAGACACGCTTTCCGTTTGTTGGTAACAGCACAGATTAATTTTACTACACAGCGGTGACAACGCCTGGACTAAAGGGCTGTAAATGTTAAGAGGTTTGGCAAGCATTCCCCAAGGACATTCACAATTTATGTTGACACAGAGATCTGGGAGGAACTTTCCATTACCTTTCGAAATTGCCCTTATTTTATGCCTCTCTAAATAACGAACCTGGTATGCAGCGTTTGCGGGCCGACTTGACAGGAAAAGGATTTGGTCTGTAATTAACCCAAAGGTCATAGTTGGACTCTATGATGAAAGACGGGTTTAACACACAAGCATTTACAGGCCGGTCTCATGAGTGGCAGTGATAAGACACATGGTCTAAAATCAGAATGAATGGTAAACAATTCTTGTGTTCAAAAAAGCGTGCTCATTTTAACAGTAAGTTCATATTTGGTGAGGGGGGGGCAACGTGGGACTGTGAACTGCGTTTCTTGGGTTTTGCTGAAACTCTAATGGGGATGCGGACATGTCTGGTAGCAAAGCAATCGGTCTTAAGAGGCGTACCTGTGGTATCCAGGGAGTCACTGAGGGGTTATTTAATTAGTTTGTTTAGTTCCCGGCCACCCTCTGGTCACAGAGGGGTTGGCTTGGCGGTCGACGGGTCAGGTAATATTCGCGGACAGAGCAAGAAGGCAGCCAACATCTCCCCGTGTTAACGACCTCCAGGGACTCTTTAAAGTACATTTCTAACTAGCGGTGAGGGGCGCTTCCCCGCCTGCTACCACCCACATGGATTTCAAGTCAAAGCTTCTCCAGAAGCCTTTGCCCATCGTTCCCTGGAGCACAGTTAGAATTAAATTCTGTCTTCAAAGGGTCTCATTAGTGCGAATTCATCGTTTGAAAGGCAGCGGGAGCGACAGAGACGTGTAAAAAACCTCAGAAGAAAGCGTATGCATTCTAAACTGGTAAAGACACACATGGATAAAAGGCACATTGAAGCCTTGAAACCAGAGCACACCTCACGCAGCCTACACAGAAGCCTTTCGGTGGAAACAGAGAACACTCCCTGGTATCCCAAGTGGGGGAGGTGTGCTGTGTCTGCCTGCTGGAAATTGAAGCACTCGTGCTTGTGCTGGCCTCCGCCTTGCGGGAGCGAGGAGTGGCGGCGCGAGAACCATATGTTTTCAATTAAATGCGCGCCGCTGCTCGCTCCCGCAAGGTGGATGAGAGCACAAGCACGAGTGTGGGGGAAAAGGAGCAGACCAATTTCTAAAGGTCATCTCCTAGAGCAGCGCATGCGCGCTGCCTAGGCGAGACCTAAAAAGGGATACGCCAAGCACACAAGAGGGCTAGGAACGATCACAGAGAGAGCCTCTTGGAGAGCAGGGAGAAGACACCAACGGATACCCTCACGTGTGTCACCACATTCACACCCAGCTCTAACAAAATACAAAAGGTGATTAAAAAACATTGGGGCATCTTACAGACGGGTAATTTTTCCCCCGGGCCTACTCCTCTTTTTGCCTTCAAACACACCCTGAATTTGAGGGATTTACTTGTTCACACGCGCCCGAAACCACAACTGAAAAGACAACCTACTCTATGGGCTCTCCCCCCGGTAGAAGGACATTTTCCTTGTGGATCTTGCTCTGTATGCCACCTGACTACGGCAACTAAACACATAGATCTGGGCCTTGAAAGACCCTGGTGAGAGAGAAAACATACCAACTATAATACCAAGAATTATGTATATCTCATAACGTGTCCCTGCAATCTGCAATATGTGGGTATGACCACGAGACCGATGAAGGTACGAATTAGTGAACATAGAAGCACTATTGTGAGAAGTTGGTCTGGTATATGCTGTTCGCTAATTAAAGAACAATTCGACTCTTATGGTAGATAGGTTTAAGACAACCTTTATAGAAAGCTATCCTAGTGGTAGCTGTGGAGAGCAGCCTTCAGGCTAAGTCTTGAAGGAATGTAAAGCAGCTTGTTTTACTACACAATCTCTTGAATCACCAAATGAAAAGACACCACACAGGTATATATATCAAATATATATGTATTTATTAATAAACACTCTCTACTAATCTCTTTATGAGATTAGAGGTCAGGAACATATGTACAAGTCAAATGTTATCAAAATAAGTTTAGCACAATCGAATATCACAATCTTAGTTTGCTAGACCTAGGTCTAGGGCATCTAGAATCGAGGGACCCCCAAGAACCACCCAAGGTAGTTGTAGGAGACCCACAGGGGACGGACGCGGTGACCTGGCACCGGTGCGAGTCCTGTGCGAGTCTATGCGCTCAGACGAGATTGGGATATCAATGTTAAAGGTCCCTTGCGTGTTCGAGGCGAACACACCGATCGGTCCTTGTACGAGTCGAAGGACGCGGTTATGGATAGATTTGCAAGGGAGATGGACGCGCTGTGTCTAACACAGACGCGAACCTTGTGCGAGTCAGTGCAATGGAGATCTCAGTGCTACAGGCCCTTTGTGTGTTCGAGGCGAACACCGATCGGACTCAGTACGAGTCGAAGGATACAGTTCTAGATAGTGTTGCAAAGGAGATGGACGCGGTGTGTCTAACACAGACGCGAACCCTGTACGAGTCAGCGCAATTGTCGCACTTAGAAAGTTAGAGTTTTAGGACACTTCGAGGGAAGCTACAAGCAAGTCACTTACAGGGTAAGTTGTTCTAGGGCCCACACCCACAGGAGCACCATAGTGCTGAAGTTACCTCACCCAGGGGAGCCGGTGCATAGGGGTTCTTTGGTGTCAGGTCGCGGCGTCGATTTCAATGGGAGCCAGTGAAGACTTGCTGCTTGCGGCGACAGGAGAAGTGTCCGGAGGAATCCAAGCCTGGATTCGGAAGATGGAAGACCTGAAAGCAGAGGGGACAGTGTTCAAAGTCACTTGGCAGTGACTCGGGGCAAGGAAGATGGATGCCCACCGTCGTCGCAAGATTCAGGTCGTTCGCGGTTGCCTTGACTCTTCAGCCACGAGGTCCAGGAGGTGTCGACGACGACCAGGAGCTGAATTTGGTGTGTCCCACGATGTCTGCAGCTTACTGCGGTGTCGGCAACTCGATCGGAGCCAACAAGCCTTGGTAACAGCAAGTCTCGGGGAAAGTGTGAAGAGACAATGGCGCAGACCAGCAAGGTCTGTGGGACTCACCCAGCGAGGGTAAGTCAGGGCAGGCCTGGAGCAACCAGGGGGGCCCTTCGGTTTCTTTAGAAAGTCTTCTGGGGACCCACAAGCCGGCTGGCAAGGGATCGCGAAGACGCCTCGGGAGGATTCGCTCACAGGGGCCCACGGTCACTCGGGACGTGGTAGGCCTCTGATCTTAGGAGGGATACCTGCTGGAGGCTGGGACCACACGTGGTCCAAAGCACAAGTTCGTGGAACGTTGTGGAGGGGTTGCACTCGACAATAGTGCACGGTACCCAGGGGTCGCGGTTCCTCATTACTCTTGGGGTCCACTTGCCTCAGCTTCGCTGGGGACTCACGATGGCCTTTGAGAAGTCAGGAAATCCACTTCTTGGGCTGCAGGGACTTCGGACTCCGGCGGGAGCGGCGTAGTTTGCGACCGTCGTTTGTAGTTTTTGGTGCCTGCCAAGCAGGGGAGTCACTCCTTGACTCCAAGGGAGATTCTTCAGTCTTCCAAAGGTAGTGGAACGTCGAAGGTCCGGGATTCGTCTTCAGAGCGTCGTCCAGGGAAAATCTAGGTTGCAATGCACAGGTTCCCCCTCTTATACTAAAAGAAAGGGAGGGACTAGCTCTATGACCCTACCTATGGGCGGGTCAGGGGAGTGGGTGGCTACACCCACTTCCGTTTGTCCAGTTTCGCGCCAGAGCAGGGGCAGGTAGCCCCTGAGCCGGTTTGAACTGGCATATGCACAGAGGAGCCTTCTGCTCCCCCAGTGCAGGACTTCAAAGCACTCTAAGAGTGCACCCACCCAGCCCCAATACACTAAACCCTGTCTGGAAGGTGGTCACACCCCTTGGGACAGGATATCTATTGTTGGGCTTCCTCCACTGCGAGTGTTGGTCATCAGCAGGAGGGCAGCCCAGTGTCTGTGACTGGTGGCATCCATTTTGTGATGCCAGGGCTCTGCAGGATTCTACCACGTTCCCACAGTAGGTACATGTCTATCCCTCTAGAAGGGTGGAATGCTACCCCCGCCGCCAGGACTGGCGGGGGGGTAGTATTCCAAGATGTTTGACACCAAACACGACATGTTTCGATGCAGCCATTCCAAAGTTAGCATTTTACCGCGAGGATATAATGCACTTAAAAGTATATGGTTTAACCGCATCCACAAACAGCACCAGAGAATGGACTCTGAGAGCTGCAGAGGGGCCCTGCTCAGGCAGAGGCACTCCCTCACATAGAAGCCAAGCACCCTGCCCTCAGGATTGATAGGGCCTGCCTTAGGGGTGACTGATAGGTTTATATGTGTGTGCAGGAGAGATATAGGGAACCTATATCTCAGTGAGGAGTGCTAGCACCACCTCACCCAGGCTGCAGTAGCAGGCCTGTGGTGTCAGATTTAGTCTGCTTCCCAGGGGTGGCATAATACATGCTGCAGCCCCTGGTAGGCCTGTGAAGTACCTATGCCCTTGGTACCTAAGGTACCATATACTAGGGACTCATAAGGTACCACAGTATCCAATCACTAGTGCACCTAGAGTGCACTCCAAATCGTTTAGAGAGAACAGAGAGGCTGGGGCCCTGATTAGCAGGGGCCCAGCCAGACTATAGCCAGAAACCAGTGTAAACATCAGAAAAAAGTGGGGGCAACATAAGAGGCAGATCCTACTCTCCTACACAACCCCCCCAAACGCAGGGACACTAAACTAACCTTGACCAGTTGAGTCTTCGTGTTCAAAGTGGAAATACCTTGAGAGTCCATCTGCATTGGCATGTTGGGTCCCAGGTCTATGTTCCACTGTATAGTCCATCCCCTGTAGGGAAATGGACCACCTCAAAAGTTTTGGGTTTTCTCCTTTCATTTGTTTAAGCCATAGGAGGGGCTTGTGGTCAGTCTGAACTATGAAGTGAGTGCCAAACAAGTATGGCCTCAGCTTCTTCAGGGCCCACACCACAGCAAAGGCCTCCCTCCCTATAGCTGACAAACGTCTCTCTCTAGGGGTCAGCCTTCTGCTAATAAAAGCTACTGGCTGGTCTTGACCTTCATCATTCAGTTGAGACAGTACAGCTCCCACACCCAGCTCAGAAGCATCTGTTTGGACAATGAACTTTTTAGTGTAGTCTGGACTCTGTAAGATGGGGGCAGTGCACATGGCCTGTTTTAGGTCTTCAAATGCCTTTTGACAACTAGCTGTCCACTGAACCTTTTTGGCATTTTCTTTGAGGTCAGATCATTCAAGGGGGTCACTATAGATCCATATCCCTTGACAAACCTCCTATAGTACCCAGTCAGGCCTAAGAAGGCTCTCACCTGTGTCTGGGTGGTTGGAGCAACCCATTCCATGATGGTTTGGATTTTGCTCTGTAAAGGCTGAACCTGGCCTCCACCTACAAGGTGGCCCAGGTACACAACCTGACTCTGCCCTATCTGGCACTTAGTGGCCTTGATAGTGAAGCCTGCTTTCTGCAGGGCCTCCAAAACATTCCTGAGGTGGACCAGGTGATCCTGCCAGGAGGAACCAAAGACAGCAATATCATCTAGATAAGCTGAGCAATAAGTTTCCATCCCTGTCAGAACTTTATTCACCAACCTCTGAAAAGTGGCAGGTGCATTTTTCAATCCAAAGGGCATCACCACAAAGTGGTAGTGCCCACCAGGAGTCGAAAATGCTGTCTTGGCTTTTGCATCATCAGCTAATCTGATCTGCCAGTAGCCAGCTGTTAGGTCAAACGTGCTTAGATACTTGGCTGAGGCCAAAGTATCAATCAGCTCATCTGCCCTTGGTATGGGATAGGCATCAGTCCTAGTGACTGCATTGAGGCCTCTGTAGTCTACACAAAACCTCATTTCTTTCTTACCACCATGGGTATGAGGCTTGGGTACCAGGACTACTGGGCTAGCCCAAGGGCTATCTGAAGGCTCAATTACACCTAGCTCCAACATTTTCTGGACTTCAGTCCTGATACAGTCCCTGACATGGTCAGGTTGCCTGTAGATCTTATTCTTGACAGGCAGACTGTCTCCAGTGTCCACCTCATGGGTGCACCAGGAAGTCTGACTAGGGGTCAGGCTAAACATATGTCGGTACTGTTGCAGAACTTGTCTGCACTCAGTTTGCTGATGGTCAGTGAGGCTGCTTGCCAAAGCAACACCATCTACTGACCCATCATCAGGGTTCTGAGAGAGCAGGTCAGGGAGAGGGTCACTCTCCTCCTCCTGGTCCTCATCAGTTGCCATGAGCAAGCCCATGTCAGCCCTGTCAACATATGGCTTTAATCTGTTGACGTGGAGCACCCTCAGGGGGCTCCTGGGAGTTCCAAGATTCACCAGGTAGGTGACTTCTCCCTTCTGTTCAACTATTGTATGGGGGCCACTCCACTTGTCCTGGAGGGCTGCTGGGGCCACAGGCTCCAACACCCACACTTTCTGTCCTGGCTGGTATACAGTCAGTACAGCCTTTGGTCATGCCAAGCTTTTTGTAATTCTTGGCTGGCCTCTAGGTTTTTGGTTGCCTTTTTCATGTACTCAGCCATCCGGGAGCGGAGACCAAGTACATAGTCCATCACATCTTGTTTGGGGGCTTGAGAGGTAACTCCCAGCCCTCTTTTACCAAACACAATGGACCTCTCACAGGATGCCCAAACAGAAGCTCAAATGGGCTGTAACCAACCCCCTTCTGTGGAACCTCTCTGTATGCTAACAACAGGCAAGGAAGAAGAAGGTCCCATTTCCGCCTAAGCTTCTCTGGGAGTCCTTTAATCATTCCTTTCAAGGTTTTGTTGAAGCGTTCAACTAAACCATTGCATTGTGGGTGATAGGGGGTGGTGAACTTGTAAGTTACACCACACTCCTTCCACATTGCTTTTAGATATCCTGACATGAAGTTGGTACCTCTGTCAGAAATGACCTCCTTTGGGAAACCCACTCTGGAGAAGACTCCAATGAGGGCTCTTGCCACCACAGGGGCTGTGGTGGTCCTCAGAGGAATTGCTTCTGGGTACCTGGTGGCATGATCCACTACCACCAGGATAAACCTGTGCCCAGATTCAGTTTGAGGGTCAAGGGGACCAACAATGTCAATCCCTACCCTTTCAAAGGGTACCCCCACCACCGGTAGTGGTATCAGGGGGCCTTTGTTGTGCCACCTGCCTTACCCCTGGCTTGGCATGTGACACAGGAGCGACAAAACTCCTTTGTGTCCTCTGACATATGTGGCCAATGAAAATGTGGAACAAGCCTGTCCCAGGTCTTGTTTTGGCCCAAGTGTCCTGCTAAAGGGATGTCATGTGCTAGGGTCAAGAGGAACCCCTAAACATCTGAGGTATTACCAACCTCCTGGTGGCTCCAGGGGCTGGGTCTCTACCCTCAGAATATAGGAGTCCCTCATCCCAATAAACTTTATGGGACCCACTAGCACTCCCAGCAGCCTCAGCAGCAGCCTGCTGTCTGAGGGGTTCAAGAGAGGGCAGCACTGTTGCTCCTTACTCAGATCCTCCCGAGAAGGGCCCCCTGCCCCCAAGAACTCAACCTGATCAGGCTCAAGTTCCTCTGGGGCAGTTCCTTCTTCAGGATTTGCTTCACCTCCCTCTGGGGGTGAATCTGTGATCTGAGACAGAGGGGAAGGCACTGCCTTTACCCTACTGCTCCTCCTCTTGGGAAGCATCTGGTCCATTGTTCCAGGATCCAGAGCTGGTTCAGTGTCATGCATTCTTGCTTGTGACCTGGTCACAGCAAATACCTCTGCAGGGATGCCCAACATCTCAGCATGAGTCCATAACTCTACTTCAGACCAGGCTGAAGTCTCTAGATCATTGCCCAATAGACATTCGACAGGGAGGTCTGCACTGACTACAACCTTCTTGAGGCCAGTTACCCCTCCCCAGGAGAAATTCACAACTGCCAGACTATGGTTGGTCCTGACATTGCTTGCATTGGTCACCTGGTACATTTCGCCCAGGATGATCTGTCCAGGGTCCACAAGATCCTCTGCCACCATGGTGACACTAGCACCTGTGTCCCTAAATGCCAAAGCCTGTTTGCCATTTATTACAGGCTGCTGTTTGTATTTGCCCAGATTACTGGGGCTCACTAGGAAGGACATATTAAGGTCTCCTTCACAAATCAGCATTGCCTGAGTGGGCACTCTGACTAGGTCAGAGTCCACTTCAGAACCCAGGGTCAACCCTACTACACCCTTATTCTGTGTACCACCTCCACCTGTAGCTGAGCTAGGGGAACAGTTGCCTTAGGGGCAGGAGTGGTGGTGGTTTGGTCTTTGGACTTGTTACAGTCAGAAGTCCAGTGCCCTTTCTGTTTACAGAATTTGCACCAGGGCTTCTTTTGGCCTTTTCCCTTGTTGGATTGTGACTCCCCACCAGATGCAGATTTTTGGGGCCCTTGTGAAGACTTCTGGTCTTTTGACTTATCCCCACCTTTCTCAGAGCCCTTAGGATCTTGCTTCTTAGTGTCACCCCCTTGGTTCTGGGGTTTCTGCCTCACCCTGGTTCTGACCCATTTGTCTGCCTTCTTTCCCAATTCTTGGGGAGAGGTCAGATCTGAGTCCACCAGGTATTGATGCAACAACTGGTTCTGGCAATTATTAAGGATCTGTTCTCTCATCATCAGATTATACAATCCCTTGAAATCAGTAACCCTACTGCCAACCAGCCAACCCTCCAGAGCCTTGGTTGCACAATCAACAAAGTCAGTCCAGTCCTGAGTCTGTGCCTTCTGGGTGTCTCTGAACTTCAACCTGTACTGTTCAGTGGTTAAGCCAAACCCATCTATCAGTGCACTCTTCAGGACTTCGTAATCGTCAGCATCCTCTTCTCTAACAGTGAGGAGCTTGTCTCTACCTTTATCTGAAAAGGAGAGCCACAAGATTGCTGCCCACTGCTTTTGGGGGACCTGCTGTACTCTACAGGCCCTCTCCATAGCAGTTATCCACTTGTGGATATCATCCCCACTCTGGTAGGGAGGAACAACCTTGCTCAGGTTCCTATGGTCTGGAATAGATTCTCTGCCTCTAGGGACACTGTTGCTGCCACCAAGGGGTTCTAACCCCTCTCGTCTAGAAGCTCTCTGGATCTCCAGGGCTTCTCTATCCAGTGCCAACTGCTTGGTTCTGAGGGCAACTCTTGCTTCCTCATACTGCAGCAGTTTGCACATTCTTTCAGAGGAGGTCTCTCTTATGGGAAAGTATGAGTTCCTCTGGTGGACAAATTCTCTGCCAGAGTGATAAGAGTGCTCAGACTCCCTGGAAGGGGAACTATGCCTCTCATCCACTCTGTCAGTTCTCTTAGGGAGAATTCCTCTGTCCTTTTCAGGCCCCTTGAGGCCTGGCCCTTCAATCACAGAGTCCTGGTCATTCTGATTTTCATCATCTGACCCAGATACTGTAATTGACCCACCCACTGATTCAGACCCATTAGCTCCTAGAGCCAATCTAAGATCATCTGCTGTCAGCAGATCTATCAGGTGTAGGGTTGAGGGACTCTGTCCTAGCCTCAGGTGTCTTTCAACACACATGGCTCTCAAGTCAGAGAAAGCCATGTCCTTATACTGAGGCTGAGTGGATACACTGGTTCCACCCTTTAAGGACATTCTAGTGTTGTGCAGTGTTGTACTACCTACACTAGTTTGTGGCTTACTGATACTAGCTTGAGCTGTAGAAAGGGTGTGCTGTCCCTTGGCACACAGCTCTAAGTTCAGTAGAACTTATTGATACTAAGCTTGACTTTATATGTACCTTAAGTACCTATAGTGGTTTTCAGTTAGTAATTCAAATAGAGATTTTCTGGTAAAACAATAGCAAGCTGGAATCCCACACGCTGCCCACCAATGTGAGAAGTTGGCCTGGTATATGCTGTTCGCTAATTAAAGTGGACACCTTGCACCAGAACAATTCGACTCTTATGGTAGATAGGTTTAAGACAACCTTTATAGAAAGCTATCCTAGTGGTAGCTGTGGAGAGCAGCCTTCAGGCTAAGTCTTGAAGGAATGTAAAGCAGCTTGTTTTACCACACAATCTCTTGAATCACCAAATGAAAAGACACCACACAGGTATATATATCAAATATATATGTATTTATTAATAAACACTCTCTACTAATCTCTTTATGAGATTAGAGGTCAGGAACATATGTACAAGTCAAATGTTATCAAAATAAGTTTAGCACAATCGAATATCACAATCTTAGTTTGCTAGACCTAGGTCTAGGGCATCTAGAATCGAGGGACCCCAAGAACCACCCCAGGTAGTTGTAGGAGACCCACAGGGGACGGACGCGGTGACCTGGCACCGGTGCGAGTCCTGTGCGAGTCTATGCGCTCAGACGCGATTGGGATATCAATGTTAAAGGTCCCTTGCGTGTTCGAGGCGAACACACCGATCGGTCCTTGTACGAGTCGAAGGACGCGGTTATGGATAGATTTGCAAGGGAGATGGACGCGCTGTGTCTAACACAGACGCGAACCTTGTGCGAGTCAGTGCAATGGAGATCTCAGTGCTACAGGCACTTTGTGTGTTCGAGGCGAACACCGATCGGACTCAGTACGAGTCGAAGGATACAGTTCTAGATAGTGTTGCAAAGGAGATGGACGCGGTGTGTCTAACACAGACGCGAACCCTGTACGAGTCAGCGCAATTGTCGCACTTAGAAAGTTAGAGTTTTAGGACACTTCGAGGAAGCTACAAGCAAGTCACTTACAGGGTAAGTTGTTCTAGGGCCCACACCCACAGGAGCACCGTAGTGCTGAAGTTACCTCACCCAGGGGAGCCGGGTGCATAGGGGTTCTTTGGTGTCGGGTCGCGGCGTCGTTTTCAATGGGAGCCAGTGAAGACTTGCTGCTTGCGGCGACAGGAGAAGTGTCCGGAGGAATCCAAGCCTGGATTCGGAAGATGGAAGACCTGAAAGCAGAGGGGACAGTGTTCAAAGTCACTTGGCAGTGACTCGGGGCAAGGAAGATGGATGCCCACCGTCGTCGCAAGATTCAGGTCGTTCGCGGTTGCCTTGACTCTTCAGCCACGAGGTCCAGGAGGTGTCGACGATGACCAGGAGCTGGATTCGGCGTGTCCCACGATGTCTGCAGCTTACTGCGGTGTCGGCGACTCGATCGGAGCCAACAAGCCTTGGTGACAGCAAGTCTCGGGGAAAGTGTGACGAGACAATGGAGCAAGGTCTGTGGGACTCACCCAGCGAGGGTACGTCAGGGCAGGCCTGGAGCAACCAGGGGAGCCCTTCGGTTTCTTTAGAAAGTATTCTGGGGACCCACAAGCCGGCTGGCAAGGGATCGCGAAGACGCCTCGGGAGGATTCGCTCACAGGGGCCCACGGTCACTCGGGACGTGGTAGGCCTCTGATCTTAGGAGGGATTCCTGCTGGAGGCTGGGACCACATGTGGTCCAAAGCACAAGTTCGTGGAACGTTGTGGAGGGGTTGCACTTGACAATAGTGCATGGTACCCAGGGGTCGCGGTTCCTCGTTACTCTTGGGGTCCACTGGCCTCAGCTTCGCTGGGGACTCACGATTGCCTTTGAGAAGTCAGGAAATCCACTTCTTGGGCTGCAGGGACTTCGGACTCCGGCGGGAGCGGCGTAGTTTGCGACCGTCGTTTGTAGTTTTTGGTGCCTGCCAAGCAGGGGAGTCACTCCTTGACTCCAAGGGAGATTCTTCAGTCTTCCAAAGGTAGTGGAACGTCGAAGGTCCGGGATTCGTCTTCAGAGCGTCGTCCAGGGAAAATCTAGGTTGCAATGCACAGGTTCCCCCTCTTATGCTAAAAGAAAGGGAGGGACTAGCTCTATGACCCTACCTATGGGCGGGTCAGGGGAGTGGGTGGCTACACCCACTTCCCTTTGTCCAGTTTCGCGCCAGAGCAGGGGCAGGTAGCCCCTGAGCCGGTTTGAACTGGCATATGCACAGAGGAGCCTTCTGCTCCCCCAGTGCAGGACTTCAAAGCACTCTAAGAGTGCACCCACCCAGCCCCAATACACTAAACCCTGTCTGGAAGGTGGTCACACCCCTTGGGACAGGATATCTATTGTTGGGCTTCCTCCACTGCGAGTGTTGGTCATCAGCAGGAGGGCAGCCCAGTGTCTGTGACTGGTGGCATCCATTTTGTGATGCCAGGGCTCTGCAGGATTCTACCGCGTTTCCACAGTAGGTACATGTCTATCCCTCTAGAAGGGTGGAATGCTACCCCCGCCGCCAGGACTGGCGGGGGGTAGTATTCCAAGATGTTTGACACCAAACACGACATGTTTCGATGCAGCCATTCCAAAGTTAGCATTTTACCGCAAGGATATAATGCACTTAAAAGTATATGGTTTAACCGCATCCACAAACAGCACCAGAGAATGGACTCTGAGAGCTGCAGAGGGGCCCTGCTCAGGCAGAGGCACCCCCTCACATAGAAGCCAAGCACCCTGCCCTCAGGATTGATAGGGCCTGCCTTAGGGGTGACTGATAGGTTTATATGTGTGTGCAGGAGAGATATAGGGAACCTATATCTCAGTGAGGAGTGCTAGCACCACCTCACCCAGGCTGCAATAGCAGGCCTGTGGTGTCAGATTTAGTCTGCTTCCCAGGGGTGGCATAATACATGCTGTAGCCCCTGGTAGGCCTGTGAAGTACCTATGCCCTTGGTACCTAAGGTACCATATACTAGGGACTCATAAGGTACCACAGTATCCAATCACTAGTGCACCTAGAGTGCACTCCAAATCGTTTAGAGAGAACAGAGAGGCTGGGGCCCTGATTAGCAGGGGTCCAGCCAGACTATAGCCAGAAACCAGTGTAAACATCAGAAACAAAGTGGGGGCAACATAAGAGGCAGATCCTACTCTCCTACAACTATTCGATGTAAAAAGACCAATACTAGGATGCTGAGTCACTTCTCTGAGACCAGCCATACACCCGACAGCCTCAAGTGGACCGTTGTCGAGTCCAATCCCAATTGGTCGGCTAGGACCCTTTTCCCACAAGAGCAACGCTGGGTGTTCCGTCTACAGAGTAGTACAAAAGGCCTTAATGATGACATCCCGTGGGTGGAATTTATTAATTGACCCTATCTCCAACTAGAATCCGCCCCCATCATCTCTGTCACTACAAGACCTTAGATGTTCCCTTACACAGCAGCACCTGATTGCACACTCGGCTGGCATAGACAGGTCCACTAAGCGCTGGTGCTAGTCTGAGGCTACCCTTAAGTAGAACAGGTCCTTGCTACTGACAAATCACCTTTGGACACTCTCGTTGCTAACATGTCATGCTATACCAACCCAACATGTCATGTCATGCACACCATTACGACAATTTTTAGCACTGAGCACTAAGACATTTTGTGGACCATAATATGGTGGCCTGCTATGAATGAACATAAACAAACTCTGATTATGGCTGTATAATAAACACTCACACTGGCACGACCTATGTGCTTTAACAAGCCTGCACATTTCACAATACGTCATGGCTTATGCACATAATCAAAATAGTTTTATCCTCGTTTCTCAAAATAACAACTTTCAGGTTAAAACGCACAATGGCAAGCTTGGGTGCGCCTTTAAGTCATAGCTTATGCACATAATCAATAATGTTTAGGCAGTGTTTTCGAAATAACAACCTTCAGGTTTAAACGCACTATGACATGCTTTGGTGCGCCTTTACAAGACTGCACATTTCACCCTAAAGCATGGGCTAACGTGTGATATTAACATAGCTTGGTTCTTGTTTCCAAAATACGGCCATAAGGAACAAAAACCACAGCACTTGGCCATCCCCTACTCCCAAGATGGCTGCCACGTTTTAGACGCACGTACACACCGGTGCGTCATTCCGCGTTCCACTCCCCCACGCCATTGGCCCTTCCGGGCTGGTTGCCGGGTCTGGTACATATACGAAAGCAGCGCACATTGCCCCTTACCATCATTCGAGCAGCGGAAGGGCACGTAATAGGCTGCACTCCGGGATAGGCTACCTATTTTCCAAGCTGACTTGCACATCGACTGAGGTAATATTTCGTCCATGAGCGCTCTCAGCTCACTTTCAACATATCACCCGCAGGGAAGCCCTCTTCATTCCACGCTACCACGCCGATGAGGCCAGCCCTTACTACTGGTGGGGTAGGAGATATATGTTGCTTGTCTGTTCGTATGTTTGTCGCACGATGTTGCAAGATGACGTTACTCACACCGGAGTAACCCTTTACTGAAAGTCGCATAACAAGTAATTTTAAATGGTCTGTACCACATATCACGGCTCCCACGCCATTATTTTAGACATCACAGACGTGTGTCATTTTGAAAGCAGAAATACGTTTGGAGTGTTGTGCACACCAGCATGCTGACTCTTCCACACAGCTCCTGTGTGTTGAGGTGCCATAAATTTCACGACAAGCGACCACCATGGGCATTAAGATAGCAGTGTGAATGAGCACTGCACTGACATTTTCTGGCGATAGGGGTGTGAATGTAATAGCATGCCTCCTTGCCCCAATCATGACCAGCAAGGATTGTTTTAGTCACATTCACTGCTTGATCATGACAAAATGATTACTATCTCTCTACTATTGTGTTGCCCTCTTTTTTGTCTTCTCTCTCTCTCTCTCTCTCTAGGTTGGATCTAGGAACACTTAGTGGATGTTCCTTTAGGCGCTCTGACGCCCAAAAAACCTGAATATAGGTATTATAGGAATACTGAGTGTGCCATCTCAGATTCCTATTTTTAACCTTTTTTTCACTTTAAGCACGGTCCTGATGAAACGCCACGGGATCCACTAGGGACCCATGTAAGGCGCGAAACATGTCGACCTAACGTACTCACCACCACTATCACTCTCACTCACTGACAAGAGAACAGAAGGAAAATACTCACTCCTCAGATATAATTTTTCTAGAGGCCTTCCTTGTCATCTGTTTTAACCTTACCATACGGACCCTTGAATAAAGGTTTTTTAGGGTACTGGCTTGGTAATTTGAATTCACTTACCTTTTTTTTCCCCCCACACACCCGCACTCACAACTGCGGCGTTACTCCGAAAAGAACTCCGACAAAGCGCCCTCTTGCGGGGCACGTGGGGGACTGCAGCGCCACCCCCACGAGGAGCAACGCCCGATGATGAAGCATGACACCCGCATGGGTGTGTGAGGGCACTTTTTCCAAAAGGAGGAATTCCCGCACTTCCACAGTGTTTCGCTTCCAACCTATTCTGTGAGTTAGTGTCACTATTTCTCTTAGCGACCGATTTGGCCAGCTCCTCTTTTCTTTAAGAACAGTCACCCTAAAGTGATCATCAATCTCTTTATTCCTCACAGTTGTTTGTGATGCCTTTCCAAACACCCCAATTTGCCTTGACCACACGTGTGAATCAGTTTGTTACAGAATGTCTTACTTTGTGGACAACAGAATCTCTGAAATTTCAGATATTCAGCAGGTCAACCACCCCCCACCTAAAATATTAAGCAAGCTAAACCAGATAAAGCAAGACCAGCCAACCACATCATACCTACAAATCTAAAAACCCTCTCAACATTTTGGCTCACGTTTTGCATACTTTGGAGTTCCATTTTTCTTTTTCAAATTATTTCATCTGTTAATACCAAATATTAAACACAATTGGGTGTTCATTAGAAACTGTAAAAAACTAAATTACACTGTTAAGAGATGGCAGAAAAAGACAGCTGACAGGCAGCAGAACGTCCCTGAACTCTAAAAAGAAGCGCACCTGCTGCAACTTCTATCTTCCTCCAGAGGATAAAGAGACTAGTAATAGACAACTGGGCCTTGAACGACCTCTGCTCCATGCAACTGAACACAATTGTAACCACAGCAGGGACAACAGCAACACAAGCTGCCACAACAGCAGGAACTGGAACAGCAACAACAGATCCACAGCAGGGACTACACCGACAACAACTGCCAGGAATGTTTGAAAACACCAGCAACTACACATGTAACCACTGAGAAAAACCGAAAAAATGGTGAGTGGAATGCTGGAATTAATCCCAGTCGCTTAGAACATTACTCTAATTCTCATTCCAGTCATTTTTGTGATGCTTGTTCCACTGAAGGCAAGGACCAACCATGAGCAAATCAGTTCTGCTCCTACAGGAAAAATCCAGCCTCAATCAGTACTGTACCCTCTTAGCAGGAACACAAGCAAAGTCACACTAATTTCAGACCGTTGCGCCGTACCATTGAGGTACACTCAGGATCGGATTGGGATGTCGGGCATTTGGCTGGTGCCCGAGGCCCAGTGGCCGAGGCTTGATGTGGGCCGGCTTTTTTCCACATCAATGTTCGGGCTGGATCGGCTACTCTGAACTTGAGAGGCCTCAGCAGCCCTTTCACAACTCAGCACAGATTATCACGGCGCGTTGTCAAATATAGAATGACAATGGGCCAGCCCCAGCAGGCACATTATGTGCTGTGTGCTCCCGCCCTGCCCTTTGGGTATGACAGTGGGTCCTCGCCACGGGAGATGCTGCTTCTAAGCGGCAAAGTTTTCACTCCCCTTGGATGGGGAAGTGGTGGGGGCAATAAATGGGGTTCTGCTTTTGGCCACGAGATGGGTGGCCACACTCCCCTTCATGGTGGCCAGGCAAGGCATCCTCGCTGCTCTACCAGCCTCCCAGCCCAGACCAAGAATTTAACCAGAAAGCAAACCCCTGCCTTACCTGTCTCTTGCAGATTTGGCACTGAATTGAGAGGCTTTGTCAGCAGATACCCTTGGAGGTAAGTTTCCTGGGCCTTAGTGCCACTGCAGTGCAGTTTTAAATTACCTTAGTCAAAGGAGGGCCCCGCACAAAGTGTTACAATTTTCAGAGCGATCAAATGTTTAATCATGTACTCTCTCCTTGAAAAAAATAAAATAAAGCCCTTTCAAACAAAACTAGTGAACTGAAAGTGTATGTGCCTGTAGTTTAATCATTAAGGCAGCACTGTTAATAACGTGCTGTCTGCTGGGGTGTATTGATATAACCAGGGCCACTGGAATTATGCGGCAGGGTTGAGCAAATTATATGACAAGAAAAAGAAAATTATGTGGCGTATTGAGCCAAATTCTATGATAGTATTACTAAATTATTTTGTCATTTTTACACTTGTTAACTGTGCCTGGGAATTGGTTGCACCTCATTGGTACCAGTTTAACACTCCAATAGAGAAATAAGCAACAGAAAGGTGAGCAGTAAAGTATTGCAAAGGGCCTTCCACTGCATGGCAACATGTGTCGCTGTGGTTTGAGCTAGGAACAACATTTTTATTAAAACTGCCGATTATGCAGCAGATGATGGATTATGTGGCAAATGCGGCAAATCTATTTACGAAAACGCCGCAGCCGCACAATCACATAATTCCAGTAGCCATAGATATAACCTTCAGGCTTCATTCTGGACAGTACCAACCCAACTATTCTTCTTTCTGAGAAAAATGGATCATGGTATTAAAAGCACCTTTACGGTACAGTGCATCAAAATGGCAGAAAATTCAGTGGAATGCACTATGTAACAACTCAAATTGTATTCCCCTTCCCTTTCCTTTCCTTTTCTGCCTCATTCAGCAACGCTTTGCCTTTTGACTCTGTCACACCAAGGTCTGTAGCTCACTTTATTTGTCCTCACCGAACACATCACCGTCCTTTTATCACAACATCAACACTACACTACAGTGCTTAATTTGTGCAGATCGTTGGTAGGGGTTGGCACAAGCATTAATATTTGGACACCAAGGTTTATTTTTCAACATGAGCTTTTGACCAACGCAAGAGAGAGAAAGACAGAAAATGAGGGGAACAGAGTCACAGGAAAGCACTGACAAAGAGAGAAAAGAGAGAGGAAAATGAACATCCAAGAGTGAAATAAAGAGACTGGAAGAGTCGGATGGTGGGAGAAAGCGTAATAAGGTGAAACCAAGTCTTGGTTGCCTTGGTACTGAGCAGCCCTGCATCCAACAACTCTGAGCCCCTGCACACATAGAAAGTATGTGAGTGTACATGTAAAAATCAGCACATTTTGTTTGTGTTGGTGGTTCGCCTCTTCCACAACAGACCGAATGGTGAGGGCCTACTTCCAGCCTTAAGTCCATGCTGTCTCTTCCACAGAGCGCTCACAATGAGCATCTCTCTTGCATTCCAAAGGCCATGAGCAGAGTTTGTCTTTTCTATCTTTTTATCCATGGTAAGAGTCTCTGCCTTGTTTTTAATTAATATTGGGTAAGTCTTTGCATCCAGAGAGCATCTAGTCACTCGTCTTCAAATCTAATTTTAATATTGATACCGCTCTCATCATTACTTCTCAACTGATTATTTCATCCCCACAATTTCAGCTATATAAATATCTATATTTCCCTCCATTATTAAAACTAAGAGAATCACTGATATCCTCTCATCTTTATTGCTCTATATACAAATAGAATCCATACATTTTAAACAGTCTCTGGCTATTTACATTTTCATCATCTTTTTCAATCAAATACCATTTAGTACACAGCATATCTATGAAAATATTTTAAAAAGTAGAATACTATTCCAGGCTCCTCTTCTCATTCACACATTGAATAAGTCCTGGTAAGGGGAGACAAAAATACAAAGCAGTATTAATTTCATCCAGGAGTTCCCTCTCCTTTCCAGACACTTTTTCAACAATTATCACTTTGTACACAACGTTTTGACTCATTATTGGTGGCCTTCATCAGGATATATATAGATAGTAGCCTAATAGACAGGATGGGACTCAGAGATATGAAGGTGAGCATGGGATAACGGTGATTCATGGACCTCAAGAAGAGCGTCAGGAAAAGCGTGGGTGAGTTTCAGTGGAATTATGGAATTTTCAGTCCTGACCAATTTTACTGCCCATATAAGCAATACAATGTTTTCTTTACCATACTGTTCCCCTAAAATTACCCACCTCGTACTAAAACATTGATGCTTCACAAAAGGTTGCAAATCATAAATGTGGGCCACTTTTTTTTGGGATGCCCGGGCCTATTTTTGGTCCCAATCCGACCCTTGTTTCTTATGGTCCATCGACCCAGAGACGTTTTAATGCATGGGCAAAGTGGGCTCTGGCCCAGGGCCCCAGCCTTTCAGGGGGCCCCCTGACAGAGTCAGCTCCATTCTCCAGAGTTTTGCCCTAATGACCTTGAATATTTCTTAAACAGATTGTTTTAAAGACCGTTTTCCTTTAATTTATTTTTATGTACCTGATGTGTGAGTCTAGTACAGCCATTTTGCAGAGAAAATGTGTTTATGTTTCATGCAATATACATAAAAAAGTTACTTTTAGATCAAAACAAGACCTAACATATAAGAAATGGGAGGGCGTCACAGAGATTATTTGCAGTAATATTGGTGAGCTGCTGCTGTATTACAATATTGAAAACACACATAACCATCCCTGAATATTAGATGTAAACACATTTAGGGCCTTATTTATGAGAAGTGATGCATTGCTGTGTGAAAACAGGGATGCGTCACTTCTTAGTGCGCCTCCTTGCGACATGATGGATGCGTCATATTTACTGTATGACGCATCATGTGCAGGAGTTACAGATACGTCAGTATTTCTGACGTATCTGTAGGCGCAAAAGTGATGCATTGCTGGGGTGTGTCTTAAAATAGAGCGCAACTCCAGCAATGTGTCCTTGCACATGGGGCAAGCCCCATGTGAAAGGGCCTGCATCAGTCTTACGCCTGCTGTGAGGCAGGTGTAAGATATTGACGCAATGGCGTCCTAGAAGTGGTGCACTGAGTTCTCATAGATTTCAATGCGCCACTTCTACGAAGGCTTTCTGCGAGGGAACACCCACCCTGCATACATTATACCTGGCGCAGGTATAATGTGGTGCAGGAGTTTACAAAGTGACGCATCTGCCTAGATGCGTCACTTTGTAAATAGGGCTCAACATGGCACATTTTTACGCTGCCAGTGCGTCACAAAAGTGACGCACCGGCGCATAAAGTGAAGCAAGGCCTCATAAATAAGGCCCTTAGAATTTGGACGAGTGTTCCTTTGCACTGTCAGGGACCTAATGAAATGAAATGAAATAGTGTATTTAATAAAGCGCGCAGCGACTCAGACTAGAGTGTCCTGGCGCGTGACGGGGGAGGAAAACGTGCATAAAAGACCCATCAGTTATTAAAAAGCCAGGTTTTTAAGTTCTTCCTGAAAGAGAGTAGGTCTGTGGTTAGTCTCAGAGACTATGGGAGTCTATTCCACAATTTTGCGCCTAGAAAGCCGAGGGATCTGCCTCCAGTGCGGGCACGGCATATTTTAGGCACAATGGCCAGGTTGGCATTGGAAGATCTTAGGGGTCTAGATGTTGTGTGGCGATTAACGCACTCATTTAGGTAGCCGGCTCCTAAGCCGTGGAAAGCTTTAAAGAAGATGGTCATCGCTTTGAAGTCGATCCGTTTTTATGCAGAGCCAGTGTAGAGACTTATGAATAGGGGTCATACTAGATCTGGGTTTAGGTCTCAGGATGCTCTGGCCGCTGCGTTTTGTACCACTTGTAGGTGCTGGATAAGGGATTTGGGAAGACCGAGGTATAAGCTGTTGACATAGTCAAGCTTTGATGTCACCAGAGCCTGCACCACGATCTTTCTGCTCTCAAGCGGTAACAGTGGCAGGAATTTTTAGCATCCGGAGTATGCCCAAGCAAGCGCCAGTTAGATTTTGGATTTGAAAGTGCATGGAGAGTGTCTTGTCTATGACAATTCCTAAGTTTTTACTATCTCCTTTTCCACGGGCGGGGGCCGCAGATCTTTGGCCACCAAGAGCTCCAGTCAGGCGTTTCTGGATTACCAAAGAAAACAACTTCAGTTTTGTCAGGATTGCACTTCAGCTGATTGGTCTTAAGCCAGTTAAAAACCTTTGTGAGGCAAGACCTAATCATTGCCCCGTCAAAGTCGGTTCCTTTTTCACATGTAAAAATCAACTGAGTGTCATCATCATAGGAAACTATTTTGGCGCCCTCTTCCTCTACCAGAAATGCAAGGGGGATAGATATATATTAAAAAGGGTAGGACTGAGAATGGAGCCCTGAGGGACACCTACATTCATGGCCGGAACCGGGGATGAGAAAGGGGGAGCCAGATGTCCTGAGATCTATTTGCCAAGAAAGATGACATCCACGTTAAGGCGGTCCCCCAAGCTGATGTTAGCAAGTCTCTCCAGGAGCCTCTCATGTGGGACCGTATCGAAGGCCGCCGACAGATCGAGCAGTATCAGAACAGCCTTGCCTCCCTGGTCCAGCTTACCCTTGAGAAATTCAGTCACTTCCAGCAGAGCGGACTCCGTTCTGTAATTGGCCCTAAAACCGGATTGGCACTCATGAAGGAGCTTCCCATCTTCAATGTGTTTTTGGAGGGCCTTGTTTACATGCTTCTCTAATACTTTGGAGAGGGCCGGAAGAAATGAGATTGGCCTGTAGTTGGCAGGGTCCGTCGGTTTGGCGTTAGCCTTTTTTATCAGTGGTGGAATAATCTTAGCATTCTTCCATAATTTCGGCATGTTGCCTGAGGAGAGGGAAACATTAATGAGCTGGTTTACCGTGGGGTTTATGGTGGAAGCTAATAGGTTCAGGATATTCTCTGGACATGGGTCGGTAGGAGAGCCAGACTTAATGCTTTGGAGAAGGGTCAGTGACTCTTCAAGCTGAAACTCAGGGAAAGCTAGTAAAGATGGAGGAACCAAGAGGTGAAATTTGCTATTAGAACTAAGGTAGAAGGTCAGTTCTTCCTCTGAGATGTTAGTGAAGGCTTGTTGGATCACAGAGATCTTTTTGTGGAAGAATTGAGCTATTTGCTTAGACCATTCTTCCGTGCATGGCCCTTCCTTTGTGCCGGCTTTCGGGCGGTAAAGGATGCAACTATGCTAAAGATTTCCTTACTCTTATTTTGGGCATTTTCTATCTTGGTTTTGAAAGAAGTTTTTCTTGGCTGCCTTCACGAAAATGTAATGAGCTTTTAAGGTGTCTTTATACACCTTTCTGTCCTCAGGTAGATAGGATTTATGCCATTTCCGTTCCATTTTTCTACAATTTCTTTTGCTAGATCTGAGGGAATCGTTAAACCATGGAGCTGTTGGGGCCGACCTCTTTGAGAAGCGGGAAACAACCGGTACCGCTGCACTAATGTTGGTTCGGAGAGGCGTCCGAGTCGGGGCAGCCAGACAGCTCCGGTGAGGAACGACCGAGGGCATCTGCTAACATCTGCTAACATCTGGATGGATATTTTATTGAACGTCCTGTAATTAGGGACCCTCTGCCCTGCGTTAGCCCGAGGGGCTGTGGCAGAGTTGAGAATTTTAATAGGAGGTGGTCAGACCAGGTAATGGGAAGAGGTAGGCTTACTGATATGTCAAAGTTGTGAAAGATTTGGTCTAGGGTATGGCCCTTCTCATGGGTGGCCGAAAAAATAGATGGAAACATGTTGCAGGCCTGCAGCGTCTCCAACAAGGAAATTGTTTGAGGGTCTTTTCCATTGTCCATATGTATATTGAAATCTCCCAGAATAAGGCAGTTGTTGTATTTTAAGGCCAGGGAGGTGGTGGCTGTATTAAGCTTAGTAATAAAATTTCCAATTGCACCGGGAGGTCTGTAAATCAGAAAAACAGCTATGCTATGATGGGGGATAAGGTACAGCGGAAGCCTAAGGGCTCTACGCCCTCGATGTTTTCCATCGGGATGGGAGAGCAGTCTAGTTTTTGATTGTAAATTATGGCGACACCGCCCCCTTCCCACTCGGTCGGTCCCTCCTAAGGATTTTATAACCCGTAGGGATGGCCGAGGTGATAGTAGGGTTGGAGGCTTCAGACAGCCGGGTCTCAGTGAGAAATAAAAGATCAGGCTGTTCGTCTAAACGTAGGTCATAAATGTGTGGTTCATGCTTCTGCATAGAGCGACAATTCAAAAGGGTGGCCTTTAAGTCCTCTGTTTTCTTATTGTTTTTACACTTATTGTTGCGTGGGAGGATCTTGGGTGCGAGTTTCCTGGGCTGGAGGAGAGACCAGTTGCACTTATTGCATCGAAAGTCTACCTCCAGGCTCGGATCAGCCGCTGTACACTGACATAATGGTAGCAGCCTAGGGCTAAGCAGTTTTTCCCTATTGTAATATAGTGGAAGAAACTCACCGGAGGGGAACTGGGCAGCATGGCTGGCGCCGGATGCCTCCGGGACGCTGACGGGCGCAGACGGGCTTGCCTTTGGCGCGCACGCGTCCGTTTGCATCGGGAATATATAGGCTAATGCCTATGATGCAAACTGGATCGCTAACGCAGCTCAGGAAGCAGAAACTGCATGGGTGGAAGTGAGGAGCCCGATAGTAGCCCCAGCCCTCCGCACAATCGGCGTATCAGCCGTGGCGGACCTGGACTGGAGGAAAAGCGAGATGCGAATCGGAGCAGCTAAGGAGGTGTAGGCAAGCAGAATCAAGTAAAGTGCAAGTGCGCGTAGGTAGGAGTAATTCAGCCACACATATACAATTTAAAAAGTATTAAAAACCTAGTAGCAGGGCAGGAAACACTAAATCCTACCGCTGTCAGCTGCGCGCGTCCGTTTGCGTCGGGAATATATAGGCTAATGCCTATGATGCAAACTGGATCGCTAATGCAGCTGAGGAAGCGGAAACTGCGTGGGAAACAGGGGCTCAAATTGGATCATAAATTTAAAGCTGTTCTGAACAGGGGCCCCCAAAATATGTTTGGCCCAGGGCCCCCAAAATCCTTAAGATGTCCCTGCATCGACCATGGGATCCATGTCTGGCTACATCTTTTGCAATGAAAGTGTCTCAGTGAGAAGAAGAAAAACAAGCATTTGCAAAGCCAACAGGTCTGGCCTTAATGTGTCTAACAAATGTAAACACTGACATGCAGAAATGTACGCCACTATTCGCGCATTGTCTCTGTGCAACTTACTTCTTTTAGTCCCGCCTAAATCTGTATGTTTGCCCTGATTAGAATATTAAAGTCTGGCATATTCGATTTACAAGTGTTTGTTGTATTCAGTGATTGGCCCTGGCAGCTATTTCGCCTGTCTGACCAGAGACGTGCTTTGCTTTCTCCTTTGTTTAGTTGGAGGCCGAGCTGCGAGTCTAAGCAAAGAACAGTGCTAACTGTTATCCGCACGGATGCATGCTAATTACCACAATTTTATTTTTTTTGCTTTTAAAATTTCTTCTGAAGATCTCTACTTACTTGATAGTTCAAAAACAACAAAATCCCTCACAATACTGGATAGAGCTTTTACAGATTTTTTTTTGATAGAAATTTAAAAAAAAGAATCATTTTTCCGGTGTGCATTCCTTATCTGCTTATATCTTTCAAGGTGGATGAAAATGCTCTAACGATTATTATTCAAAACCACACTCGACACCTTTTCTTCTTCTGAAATATCTTCTTTTTTTTTTTAAACCAATTTGCTTGTTTTTGTTTGAAAATGGACAGGGCTTCCACCTAAGACGTGCTTCTAAAGCAAGCTCTTTAAGTGGCTGCTTAACTGTTTCTGTACACAGGAAAGTCAAATAAACAGGGAGAGTGCAAAGTGGGTGCTCTTGGAATGACAGTGATTAAATTGTTTATGACAGTGAAGTGGTCACTTAAGGGCTTCTTAAGTGGTGGAAAGCAGTAACCCGAGGAGGTAAACGATCTCTGACACACAGATTAGCAGCGGAGGGGCCTGGGAGTCTGGCCGGGGCGGGCGCATCCGCCGCGAGGGCGCGTCTTCGTTCACACTTTTTAAAGGGGACGGGCCCTCGCTTTACAAATCCTTATGTTAGTGCAATGAAATTAAAAAAATCCCAGTGCAATAAAATGCGTCCTCGTGTCCTAAGATATCGCGACAGAAGGCGATGACGAGAAAGGCTTGCTACTGCATCCAAGGTTTCGGTTTGTATGTGAAGAGGTCACAATAGGACATTGGATACCCCATTTCATACTAAGAACTCTCACTGAGGGTTATTTATGAGAGCCCATGTAAAATGGTACATGTGTGACACAGGGCTCTGAATCGCGAAGCCATGCAGAGCCACCCTGCGTGGTTTTGAGTGGTCTCTTAAATGTTGAGTAGGGCGACGCAGCGCAAATCGCTGCGTCGCCCTACTCTGCACCCGGGAGGTGTTCCATGGGTGTTGCGGTGTGTGTTTTCACGCAACACCGATGGAATTTGACGCTGCCCCAGATTTACAAAATCATGTAAACCTGGGGAAGCGCAAAATCTTTATTACTCTTCCTTTTTAGGTCGGGTCTAAGGGCAGCGTGCATGCGCAACTCGCTCTGCGAGGCATGCTGTTTTGGAGTATGCTCTTGAAGCTCCGCCCTCTCTCCGCCCATATTTGTCATTGGCTTATGTCATTGCCCTTCGTACATAGGCTTGTTAGTCCCTCCTTAGTACCACCTTGTCTTCACTTGTAACCTCCCACGAGGACTGGCCCTTTTACTTCGGTTGTTGCACGGTCTGCTTTATAAGTTGGTGAGCACTATTTTCTTTAATGCTCTTCCCCTATTCCACCCACAGCATCGAAGAACCCACCTGCTTTGTTTTAAATAGTAATATATTTTAATTCAAATTACAGCGCGGTCCGCTTTATAGCGGCCGTGCTTATTTGATTATTTAATATACGGCGCCGTCCGCATTCACTTTAGCAGCCGCGCCTATTTAATTATTTAATTACCAGCACGGGCCGCTTTCACATTAGTGGCCGCGCTACAGAGCTTTTGAAATTACTTTCTTTTTAAACTTTGCGTGAAAGCACCATACGTGCTTTCACTATAATGGTGGCCACGCCCCTTTGTTTATACGCTGCCTGAATGTGCGAGCAGCGTCTAAAAAAGGGGCGTGGCCACCATTATAGTGGTCTCGCATTTGCGAGAGTTTGAGCTCTTGGCATTAAAAACAACAATGCCTTTTATATATGTGTTCCTTTTAAAAACACATAAATAAAAGGCATTGTCATTTTCAATGATAATAGCTTAAACGCTGGCAAATGCGAGACCAATTGCATTGAAAATGCTTGTTTCCTCTTTCTAAGTGTTCTGTATTCTTTCACTTTGGCGCAGGGCAGCCCAGCATGGTGTCTTTCTGTGCTGCCCTACGCCAAAATCCTGTAAATGAGGGCCTAACTATATTTTTCCCATTTGCAGATAGGGTCTGATTTGTCGCTGAGTGGATGTTACAAGTGACTGATTCTCTTCTTCACAACCGGTTTGGCACTGAAGCTCTCTCTCTTGCTGTGACACGGATGCACTGTCTTTCTCTTTCTGATTCTCACACACACACACATACACACACAGACACACACGCTATGTATGTGTATTTGTCTCTGACACACAAACACTTTATTTTTCTGTTCCTCTCTCTCACAAACAGTAATTTTTAGGTCTCGCCTAGCGTTGCTGCGCACATGCGCAGCTCGCTCGGCGAGATGTATTGCTAATGAGGAGTTTCAGTAGAGGGCTTGAAGCCCCGCCCCTCATTTCCATTGACCGGCGTCACCGTTTATGCTAAACGGTGGCCTACCATTGGAAATGAGGGTTTTTGGTTGCCGCCCTTTGGCTTGCGATCCGGACTGGGTCGCCTGTTTCATGGCTGTCATGAAGCAGTTTCTTATCTTTATGGGGCCATGTGTTTCTAATTAGAAACACATGGCCCCATAAAGACAAGAGATCCCCATGCTCCGGCTCCAGCGCGGTCCTCTTTCACTTTCGGGACCGCGCTTGTTTACTATATGGTAAGTTTGCTGTAATGGGGGACTAAAGGGGTCCTGTATGGTGGGGCTGCGAAAGCTGTATGATCGAGGGATGTAATGAGGGGGCTGTATGCTGTGGCAATGTGGGGACTTTAGGCTGGGGGTCCTGCATGGCGGGGGCAGGGGGAGTAATGTGGGGGTGGGGCTGCTGTCATGCGGGGCCCGTCTCCAGGACCCAGTGTTTTTGGAAAGCTGCGCACGCGCTGCATTAATCCCCCACGCCGCCGAGCTCTCTCCTAATTAGAGCTGAGAAGGCAGGATGCGAAGGTGCCCTCCACCCCCCTCTCTCCATCCCTCCTCCCTCATACCCCGGGCCTCTCTCCCTCCATCCATCTCTCCCTTCACCGGCGCCCTCTCCGTGCCTCCTCTCCCCCATCTGTCTTCCGTCAGCCCCCCTCCGCCTGTCTCTTCCATCTCCGGAGCCCCCTCCTCACCTCCCTTGAACCCCAGCCTGGGGGATTCATCGCTCTGCACTCCCCTCCCCTGCAGCAGGGCCTGAAGGCACATACATCCTACACTGTCTGCCCCAGCCCCCCTCACTGCCTCTCGCTACTCGATAGTGATACCTGGAACGGCAGATAGGCTGGACATTTTATTGACATAGTTTTATAAAGCGCCCACCAGCCTCATGGCTTAAAGCACACAAACCAGACGCTTTACAGAGCTGTGGACAACCGTCCTGCGCTTCACACTGCAAGCGCTCTCAGCAGCTCTTTCACCCTCTCCGCGAATTGTTTTCGTGTGATGCTATTTAACGTGTCTGCTTTTTATACAGCGCTCTGAACCCCTTAGGGGTCATGTTCGCGCTATAGAATACTCCTCAAATAAATAAATAACACAATTACGAAGAGGCGCCTAAAACAAGCCAGAACTATTGGCTTTGACAGTGCTTGTTAGCATTATCAAACAAATAAGTTACAAGGATGAATTTGTTGTGAATATGTCAATATTAGTGGCGGAGCAAAGCCGTAGGGGCTCCTAGGAGTGTACTGTCAAGGGCCCCCGTATCCTATCACCCTCCACCCGGGCTTATCAAGAAATATTTGGCGTCAGTGATTTACAAACTGGGGCCAAGGAGTGCTCGGTGCGTGGGGGCCCTCGGGGCTCAGTCGCGAGGCTGCGAGCACAGCAGGCATGGCATGCAGAGGTGGGGCCTCTGTGTTGTTAAAGATGCTTTATTGGCACCGCACCAACGGCCCTTCTTACTGGTAGTTTTTATCTTTCCCTTTTCTCCATCCCATCTTTCCTAGTCTGCTGCCCATCTTTAGCCTGATTCTTTCATCACCTTTCCTGCTTTCCCCACATCACCCAGCCAAGCTTTCTTCCAGCACTGCCGCCCCTCGTCAATATATTGAAGCCCCTCTCACTGGCACTGCTGGCCTTTACCTCTGTCATTCTTATTTCTGTTTTCACAGTCCCCCCACCCTGCTCTCCTCTCTCTCCCAGTTTCCCTCGCTCCCCCTCCCTGCTCTCCTCTCTCTCCCAGTTTCCCTCACTCCCCATCCTGTTCTCCTCTCTCTCACAGTTTTCCTCACTCCCCCATGCTGCTCTCATCTCTCTCCCAGTTTTCCTCACTCCCCCATGCTGCTCTCCTCTCTCTCCCAGTTCTCCTTTTAACTCCCCTTTTGTCCTCTGGTTTCATCCATTTCTTTGAGTTTCCTCTTCACACTCAAACTTATGTCTCTTGTTCTCTTGCCTCTGCCATGTTCCCTCACACCTCTGCTACTTGTTCTGACAATTTTACTCTCTCCTCCATTTCTCCTAGTATTCTTTGCACCTCAGTCTCTCATTAGTTCACTCTATCTCTTCCAATATTCTGCTTACCTCCCACTCTCCTTTGGTAAACTGTATCTCTACTATCTCACTCTCACCTCATTCTCGCCCAGTTTCACTGCCACCCTACCGCACATACTCCCACCCTACAGCTCATTCTCCCTTCCGCTCATTCTCCCTTCCGCTCATTCTCCCACCCCACAGCTCATTCTCCCTTTCGCTCATTCTCCCACCCTTCCGCTCATTCTCCCACCCTACAGCTCATTCTCCCTTCCGCTCATTCTCCCACTCTACCGCTCATTCTCCCTACAACTCATTCTCTCTTCTGCTCATTCTCCCTACCGGTCATTCCCCCACCTTACCGCTCATTCTCCCACCCTACAGCTCATTCTCCCTTCCGCTCATTCTCCCACCCTACAGCTCATTCTCCCTTCCGCTCATTCTCCCACCCTACAGCTCATTCTCCCTTCCGCTCATTCTCCCACTCTTCCGCTCATTCTCCCACCCTACAGCTCATTCTCCCTTCCGCTCATTCTCCCACCCTATTGCTCATTCTCCCTACCGCTCATTCTCTCTTCTGCTCATTCTCCCTACCGGTCATTCCCCCACCTTACCGTTCATTCTCCCACCCTACTGCTCATTCTCCCGCCCTATCGCTCATTCTCCCTACCACTCATTCTCCCACCCCACCACTCATTCTCCCACCCTACCGCTCATTCTCTCACCTCACCGCTCATTCTCCCACCCTCATTCTCCCACCCTATCGCTCATTCTCCCTCCTGCTCATTCTCCCTACCACTCATTCTCCCTACCACTCAGTCTCCCACCCTACCGCATAATCTTCCACCTTACCACTAATTTTCCTACCATATAGCTCATTCTCCCACCCTACAGCTCATTCTTCCTTCCGCTCATTCCTCCCTTCTGCTCATTCTCCCACCCCACAGCTAATTCTCCCTTCCGCTCATTCTCCCACCCTTCCGCTCATTCTCCCTCCCTACAGCTCATTCTCCCTTCCGCTCATTCTCCCACTCTACCGCTCATTCTCCCTACAACTCATTCTCTCTTCTGCTCATTCTTCCTACCGGTCATTCCCCCACCTTACCGCTCATTCTCCCACCCTACAGCTCATTCTCCCTTCCGCTCATTCTCCCACCCTACAGCTCATTCTCCCTTCCGCTCATTCTCCCACCCTACAGCTCATTCTCCCTTCCGCTCATTCTCCCACTCTTCCACTCATTCTCCCACCCTACAGCTCATTCTCCCTTCCGCTCATTCTCCCACCCTACCGCTCATTCTCCCTACCACTCATTCTCTCTTCTGCTCATTCTCCCTACCGGTCATTCCCCCACCTTACCGTTCATTCACCCACTCTACTGCTCATTCTCCCGCCCTATCGCTCATTCTCCCTACCACTCATTCTCCCACCCTACCACTCATTCTCCCACCCTACCGCTCATTCTCCCACCTCACCGCTCATTCTCCCACCCTCATTCTCCCACCCTATCGCTCATTCTCCCTCCCGCTCATTCTCCCTACCACTCATTCTCCCTACCACTCAGTCTCCCACCCTACCGCATAATCTTCCACCTTACCACTAATTTTCCTACCATATAGCTCATTCTCCCACCCTACAGCTCATTCTTCCTTCCGCTCATTCCTCCCTTCTGCTCATTCTCCCACCCCACAGCTAATTCTCCCTTCCGCTCATTCTCCCACCCTTCCGCTCATTCTCCCTCCCTACAGCTCATTCTCCCTTCCGCTCATTCTCCCACTCTACCGCTCATTCTCCCTACAACTCATTCTCTCTTCTGCTCATTCTTCCTACCGGTCATTCCCCCACCTTACCGCTCATTCTCCCACCCTACAGCTCATTCTCCCTTCCGCTCATTCTCCCACCCTACAGCTCATTCTCCCTTCCGCTCATTCTCCCACCCTACAGCTCATTCTCCCTTCCGCTCATTCTCCCACTCTTCCACTCATTCTCCCACCCTACAGCTCATTCTCCCTTCCGCTCATTCTCCCACCCTACCGCTCATTCTCCCTACCACTCATTCTCTCTTCTGCTCATTCTCCCTACCGGTCATTCCCCCACCTTACCGTTCATTCACCCACTCTACTGCTCATTCTCCCGCCCTATCGCTCATTCTCCCACCTCACCGCTCATTCTCCCACCCTATTGCTCATTCTCCCTCCCGCTCATTCTCCCTACCACTCATTCTCCCTACCACTCAGTCTCCCACCCTACCGCATATTCTTCCACCTTACCACTAATTTTCCTACCATACAGCTCATTCTCCCACCCTCATTCCCCCACCCTGCCACTCATTCTCCCTACCGCTCATTCTCCCACCCTACCACTCATTCTCCCGACCCCTGTTTCTCCTACCCCCTCAATCTTCCACCCTACCGCTCATTCTCCCACCCTCCCGCTCATTTTCCTGCCCTACCACTCATTCTCCCCCCTACTACTCATTCTCCCGCCCTACCGCTCATTCTCCCACCCTACTTCTTATTCCTTCGCCCTACTGCTCATTCTCCCTCCCTACTGCTCATTCTCCCACTCTACCGCTCATTCTCCCACCCTCCTGCTCATTCTCCCTACCGCTCATTCTCTCACCCTCATCCTCCCACCCTCATTCTCCCTACTGCTCATTCACCCACCCTATCATTAATTCTCCCACCCTACCACTCATTCTCCCTACCTTTAATTCTCCCACCCTACCACTCATTCTCCCTACCACTCATTCTCCCACCCTACAGCTCATTCTCACACTCTATCGCTCATTCTCCCTACCCCTCATTCTCCCACCCTACTGCTCATTCTCCCACCCTACTGCTCATTCTAACACCCTATCGCTCATTCTCCCTAGCGCTCATTCTCCAACTTGACTGCTCATTCACCCACCCTACCGCTCATTCTCCCACCCTAATTCTCATTCTCCCTCCCTACCCCTCATTCTCCCACCCTACTGCTCATTCTCCCACCCTACTGCTCATTCTAACACCCTATCGCTCATTCTCCCTACCGCTCATTCTCCAACCTGACTGCTCATTCACCCACCCTACCGCTCATTCTCCCACCCTAATTCTCATTCTCCCACCCTACTGCTCATTCTCCCTCCCTACTGCTTATTCTCCCACTCTACCGCTCATTCTCCCACCCTCCTGCGCATTCTCCCTACCGCTCATTCTCTCACCCTCATTCTCCCACCCTCATTCTCCCTACGGCTCAATCACCCACCCTATTGTTAATTCTCCCACCCTACCACTCATTCTCCCTACCTTTAATTCTCCCACCCTACCACTCATTCTCCCTACCACTCATTCTCCCACCCTACAGCTCATTCTCACACCCTATCGCTCATTCTCCCTACCCCTCATTCTCCCAACCTACTGCTCATTCTCCCACCCTACTGCTCATTCTAACACCCTATCGCTCATTCTCCCTACCGCTCATTCTCCAACCTGACTGCTCATTCACCCACCCTACCGCGCATTCTCCCACCCTATCGCTCATTCTCCCTACCGCTCATTCTCCCACCCTACTACTCATTCACCCACACTACCGCTCATTCTCCCTCCCTAGCGCGCATTGTCCCACCCTACCGCTCATTCTCCAACCTGACTGCTCATTCACCCACCCTACTGCTCATTCTCCCACCCTATTGCTCATTCTCCCTACCGCTCATTCTCCCACCCTACCGCTCATTCACCCACACTACCGCTCATTCTCCCACCCTAGCGCGCATTCTCCCAACCTACCGTTTGAAAAAACATTCTTTTGGGCACGTTGATATTAAGTGATTTTACTGAAGCACGGAACGTTGAACCAACGCTGAGACTAGAACCTAGGTGTCCCGACTTCTAAAGTGAGCAACACTGACAAGAAGACTCCGCTTTCATTCCCGTATGGCTTGTTCCCCTTCGCGCTGTCAGCGTTCTTATGGCAGTGTAAAGCGCTATACAAAAAAACAAAGTTCTCTTGAAGTGCCAATCCCTGCGACATCAGACAGTCATGGACTGCACTTCACCGTCGCCCAAGTCCAGAGTGGCCCTAAGGTGCAAGGAAGTCAGTCCCGAGCTGCACTGACGCAGAAAAGGTAAATAAAAAATGCTTTATCAACAGCTTCCCCAAAGCCCAGGACACTTCCCCACCCCCTGCCCAGCCCCGCCGCCTTGGTTTCTAATGTAGCGCGAATTCGACCCTAAAGTATTGGGCCACGTTACATGAGCACCAGTCACTTTACAGAAGGACACACACGTTCGTTGTTTTTTTAAATTCTCTTGGGCACGTTGATATTAAGTGATTTTACTGAAGCACGGAACGTTGAACCGACGCTGAGACTAGAACCTAGGTGTCCCGACTTCTAAAGTCGGCAACTCTGACAAAAAGACTCCGCTTTCATTCCCGTATGGCTTGTTCCCCTTAGCGCTGTCAGCGTTCGTATGGCGGTGTAAAGCGCTATACAAACAAGCATTTAAAATGCAATAGGTCTCGCCTTTCATTAAGTTAAAGCCATTTGCTTTGCTATACAATACCATTAGTAAAGCAAATGGCTTTAACTTAATCAAAAGCGAGACCTATTGCATTTTCAATGCTTGTTTTTTTTTGTTTCTCGCTTTCTCTGCTCTCAGACGATCACTAAGTTATCACTTTAATAAATAAGACATACGCCACGAATCAATTTATTGGGATTAAATAACACCCCTACTGTTAAGAATAATTAGGCTGCAATTATTTGACTGTAGTCATAAATACATTGCTTTTGAGAATACTGCAAAAGATATTGTAAGAATTATGCATCTGGTATTGGATTCCTTTAACAAACATGTTGGTGAAATGATATTTGAATATATCTTCAGTGATGTATACATTGTTATCAATAACTCCCTACGAATATTTCTTTGTAAATAACATAACATGACATAACATTCTGTTTCAAAGCCTCTTTCATCTCCTGGATGAACAGGATATTTATTGTTGTCTAACTCGGGGACGCTGATCTACACCTGAATGAGTGAGTGGTGAACAATAGACTCTTATGAGACAAGCATTTGCAATGCAATAGGTCTCGCATTCATGAAATTCTTGTAAATGTAAAACCTATTGCATTGCAAATGCTTGTTTGTAAAACCGCACATGCGGCTCTTTCACTTTAATGTCAGCCGCGCCCCTTTCCTTAGACGAGCCGTGTCTAAAGAAAGGGTCGCGGTCGCCATTAAAGTAAAAGCGCGGTATGGGGCGCTTTTACAAAAAAAAGCATTTGTTTGCCAACTTGACAAACAAATGCTTTTTTTGTAAAAGCGCCCCATGCCGTGCTTTCACTTTAATGGCAGCCGCGCCCCTTTCTTTAGACGCGGTTCGTCTAAGGGAAGGGGCGCGGCCTCCATTAAAGTGAAAGTGTGGCATGGGGCGGTTATAAAAATAAAGGCTAATAAACAGTAAAAAAAAAAATGCGCCCCAAATAAACCATAAGGCACGGCCGCCAATGTATGAGCATGGCGTGCCGTGCTAAGAAAAAAAAAAATTAAAGCAATGCAGGAGAGCGTGTCCTGCAGAAACCACTTAAGCAAATGGTGCTCGGAGGCTGTAATTAAAGCCTCCCGAGTAACAACACATGTAACAGGGGGTGTCCTCATGGGAGGTTACAAAATGAGACAAGGCAGTGCTAAGGAGAGACTACTAAGCCTCTGACCAAAGAAAAGCCACAGTTTCCAAAGGGCAATGACTCAAGCCAATGAAAAATATGGGCAGAGAGTGGGCGGAGCTTCAAGTCCATACCTGAATACAGCATGCCTCGCAGAGCAGCGCATGCTCTGCCCAGGCTCGACCTAAAGAATGAAGGTGTGTGATGTGAGAGACTGTGGTTTTCTCCTGAATCTACAGAAATTCTGTCTTGCTTCATTGAGGACAGTGAGTCTCTCAGGAGCATGGATTCAGACTAATCAAGGAACAGTGTTATCTCCCTAGCCCAGGGGATACCAGCTGAGGGTGAGCTTGGACAGGCTGCAACAGCAGCAGTCGGCACCAGCTGAGAACTGGATACAGGCAAAGGCAACAATTTGGCACACCGGGTAGGCGTCCCACAGGCAAAGTTTCAACTTCAGGCATCCCAGCTTATGGCCTGCTGGCCATGGAGACTGTTGTATGCTTTTGTTCCCGTCTGATTCCCCCCTTGAGTATTTCTGAAGGTCAAATGGAGGGGACTACGGTCTGACTGGTAGTTCTGTTCTGATCCAGGAAGTCATAGTTCCCCAGTTTGTGCATTTGGCAGGGCCTTATAAATGAATTACCCAGTGCCATTGGTCCCTCAGATGCCCTCCCACATCTTCCAGGCCCTCCCAGGAACTTCCAGGCCCTCCCAGAACCTCCCAGTTCTACTCTTGAAATGGCTGAGTTGGAAGTGCTCACGCCTTTGCATCCAACATTCCTGTGCTAACCATAGAAGGTCCTTTTAAGAAGTTCTGCCCTTTGCAGTGTGATACTTCCTGGTTCCTGGATCCTTCTGCATTTGTTAGGTTTGGCTTCCTTCGCTGTTTCAGTGCAACAAGCACTTCAAAAGATCTCCTGGGACCCAATATATCTGAAGAAGGCACAGCCCTCTCTATGTATACTAATTGTATATGAATATTCTGATTTTATACCCATTCTAGATATTTTGGGGGTCATTCAAAAAGGCATGGAAGAGTGATATAGGAATCCGTTTTATGTACTGTAGAATGCCTGTGTGAATAGACCCCAAAGTGTTTAAACAATTGGATAAAATTGGGAATAATCACTTCTATTTAGAACCCTGTCCTGCTGATCACATTTCTGGTTCCATGGCACTTGGGGACGCATGGAACGAGTTAGTAATATTGAATTATTCGCATTATTATTAATATTATTTAAGGTCATTACCATTCCGCCTAGAGTGTCAAGCTCTAAACAATACTAAATCCTGAGATAAAGAGGATGCACATGAGAGTGTGCTGGATGGCTTCACCCCATTCTACTACTATGATAGCTCAGTGGTGTATGTGTCTATCCAGATACATGCACACTGGCTTAAATCCTAGCAGTGTCAGCCTAGCCCTTCATCATTTCAAGAAGGATTTCAGCAGGAGCATCGTAGCCGTTCATTGTTGTGAGAAGGATCCCAGCAGCGCCAACCTAACCTTTCATCGTCTCAAGATGGATCTCAGCAGCGCAAACCTACCCTTTCATTATTTCGAGGAGGATCGTAGCAGAATGAGCCTAGCCATTCATTATTCTGAGGAGCATCCCTGCAGTGTTATCCTAGCCTTTCATTGTTTCTAGGAAGGATCTCAGCAGTGTCAGCCAAGCCTTTCATTGTTTCTAGGAGCATCCTAGCAGCAGCATCCTAGCCCTTCATCATTTCTAGAAGCTTCCCAGCAGCATTATCCTTGCCCTTCATTGTTTCTAAGAAGGATCCCAGCGGTGCCACCCAAGCCTTTCTGTGTTTCGAGGAGCATCTTAGCAGCATCATCATGGTCCTTCATTTCTAGAAGCTTCTCAGTAGGTTTACCCTAGCCTTTCATTGTGTCTGGGAAGGACCCCAGCGGCGACAGCCAAGCCTTTCATTGTTTTGAGGAGCATCCCAGCAGCATCAGACAACCCTTTCATTGTTTCGGGAGCATCCCAGCAGCATCTGTCTAGCCCTTCATCATTACGAGAAGCAGCAGAAGTATCCTAGCTTTTCATCATTTCGAGGAAGGATCCCATCAGCATCAGCAAATCCTTTCATCGTTTCGGGGAGCATCTCAGCAGCGTCAGCAAATACTGTCATTGTTTCTAGGAGGATCCTAGCAGCTTCAGTAAATCCCTTCATTGTTTCTAGGAAAGAACCCAGCAGCATTAGCCAACTCTTTCATTGTTTCGGGGAGCGCCCCAGAAGCATTATCCTAGCCCTTCATCATTATGAGGAGCTTCCCAGCAGCGGTATCCTAGCCTTTCATTGTTTCTAGGAAGGATCCCAGCAGCGTAAACCTAGCCTTTCATTATTTCGAGGAGCATCTTAGCAGCATCATCATGGTCCTTCATTTCTAGAAGCTTCTCAGCAGGTTTACCCTTTCATTGTGTCTGGGAAGGACCCCAGCGGTGACAGCCAAGCCTTTCATTGTTTTGATGAGCATTCCAGCAGCATTAGCCAACCATTTCATTGTTTCAGGGAGCATCCCAGCAGCATCATCCTAGCCCTTCATCATTGTGAGGAGCTTCCGAGCAGCGGCTCCCTAGTCTTTCATTGTTTCTAGGAAGGATCCCAGCAGCATCAGTCAATCCTTTCATTGTTTCGGGGAGCATCCCAGCAGCATCATCATAGCCCTTCATCATTATGAGGAGCTTCCGAGCAGCGGTTCCCTAGTCTTTCATTGTTTCTAGGAAGGATCCCAGCAGCATCAGCCAACCCTTTCATTGTTTCGGGGAGCATCCCAGCAGCATCATCATAGCCCTTCATCATTACGAGGAGCTTCCCAGCAGCGGTATCCTAGCCTTTCATTGTTTCTAGGAAGGATCCCAGCAGTGACAGCCAAACCTTTCATTGTTTCGAGGAGCATCCCAGCAGCATCTGTGTAGCCCTTCATCATTACGAGAAGCATCAGCAGTATCCTAGCTTTTCAACGTTTTAAGGAAGGATCCCATCAGCATCAGCAAATCCTTTCATCATTTCGGAGAGCATCCAAGCAGCGTCAGAGAATCCTTTCATTCTTTCTAATAGGATCCCAGCAGCTTCAGTGAATACCTTCATTGTTTCTAAGAGGATCCCAGCAGCTTCAGTGAATACCTTCATTGTTTCTAGGAAAGATCTCAGCAGCATCAGCCAAACCATTCATTGTTTCGAGGAGCATCCCAGCAGCATCATCCTAGACTGTCATCATTTCTAGAAGCTTCTCAGCAGCATTATCCTACCCGTTCATTGTTTCTAGGAAGGATCCCAGCAGCGACAGAAAGGCCTTTCATTGTTTCGAGGACCATCCCAGCGGTGTTATCCTAGCCACTCATTTCGAGGTGCAGCCTAGCAGCACTCGGCTAGCTTTTCAACGTTTCGAGGACAGCCAATCTTTTCATTGTTTTGAGGAGCATCCCAGCAGCATCATCCTAGCCTTTCATCATTTCTAGAAGCTTCCCAGCAGTGTTATCCTAGCCTTTCCTATTTCTGGGAAGGATCCCTGCAGCGTCAGCCAATCCTTTCATCGTTTCGAGGAGCTTCCCAGCAGAGTTATCCTAGCCCTTCAACATTTCGAGTAGCTCCTTAGCACGGGTATACTAGCCTTCCATTGTTTTGAGGAGCTTCCCAGCAGCATTATCCTAGCCTTCCATTGTTTTGAGGAGCTTCCCAGCAGCGTTATCCTAGCCTTCCATCATTTCGAGCAGCTTCTCAGCAGCGTTATCCTAGCCTTCCATCGTTTCGAGCAGCTTCCCAGCAGTGTTATCCTAGCCTTCCATCATTTTGAGGAGCTTCCCAGCAGCGTTATCCTAGCCTTCCATCGTTTCGAGCAGCTTCCCAGCAGCGTTATCCTAGCCTTCCATCGTTTCATGCAGCTTCCCAGCAGCGTTATCCTAGCCTTCCATCGTTTCGAGCAGCTTCCCAGCAGCGTTATCCTAGCCTTCCATCGTTTCGAGCAGCTTCCCAGCAGCGTTATCCTAGCCTTCCATCGTTTCGAGCAGCTTCCCAGCAGCGTTATCCTAGCCTTCCATCGTTTCGAGCAGCTTCCCAGCAGCGTTATCCTAGCCTTCCATCGTTTCGAGCAGCTTCCCAGCAGCGTTATCCTAGCCTTCCATCGTTTCGAGCAGCTTCCCAGCAGCGTTATCCTAGCCTTCCATTGTTTCGAGCAGCTTCCCAGCAGTGTTATCCTAGCCTTCCATCGTTTCGAGCAGCTTCCCAGCAGCGTTATCCGAGCCTTCCATCGTTTCGAGCAGCTTGCCAGCTATGTTTTCCGAGCCTTCCATCGCTTCGAGCAGCTTCCCAGCAGTGTTATCCGAGCCTTCCATCGTTTCAAGCAGCTTCCCAGCAGTGTTATCCTAGCCTTCCATCGTTTCGAGCAGCTTCCCAGCAGTGTTATCCTAGCCTTCCATCGTTTCGAGCAGCTTCCCAGCAGCACTATCCTAGCATTCCATCGTTTCGAGCAGCTTCCCAGCAGCGTTATCCTAACCTTCCATCATTTCGAGCAGCTTCCCAGCTGTGTTATCCTAGCCTTCCATTGTTTCGAGCAGCTTCCCAGCAGTGTTACACGAGCCTTCCATTGTTTTGAGCAGCTTCCCAGCTGTGTTATACGAGCCTTCCATCGTTTCGAGCAGCTTCCCAGCTTCCCAGCAGTGTTATCCTAGCCTTCCATCGTTTCGAGCAGCTTCCCAGCAGTGTTATCCTAGCCTTCCATCGTTTCGAGCACCTTCCCAGCAGCGTTATCCTAGCCTTCCATCGTTTCGAGCAGCTTCCCAGCTGTGTTATCCTAGCCTTTCATTGTTTCGAGCAGCTTCCCAGCAGCGTTATCCTAGCCTTCCATCGTTTCGAGCAGCTTCCCAGCTGTGTTATACGAGCCTTCCATCATTTCGAGCAGCTTCCCAGCAGTGTTATCCTAGCCTTCCATCATTTCGAGCAGCTTCCCAGCAGCGCTATCCTAGCCTTCCATCGTTTCGAGCTACTTGCCAGCAGTGTTATCCTAGCCTTCCATCGTTTTGAGGTGGACACGTTGAGCTCCATTGAGTTTGGTTACTGAAGCACCTGCAGACAGTTCAGATGGTGGTGTGTGGTGTATAAACAGTAATTTCTTTTTACCTGCTGGAGCTCTACTGCTACCAATAACACTATCTGCAGACAAGAAAGTGCCTTCTTTCTAAATCTCTCTTTAATTGAAGCCTCAAAGGTCCCTTAAACATGACAATAGGTATCAAATAATTGACATCTAACTAATTGTGTGCTGTCAAAAATTAATTTCGATTCATAGATTTAATTATCCGTACCCCGTAGAGTGCAACATGAGAATGCTCTATTAATTATCTTAATGAATCATAAGTGCTGCCCCTCCGGGTATGCCTCTCCGGGTTCCTGTGAGTCAGTGGTACCTGCGAAGACCCTAAGGCGCCATCCTTTCTCTACCCTAAACCCAGGGTCTCTTGTATAGCTCCTTCCTTATCTAGTATTTCTGTCTTTTTCTTTCCTGTCCTTTTTTGGCCCTTTCAAACGTGTCCTTCGTTCCCTGTTTTCATCTCTTTCTGTTGCTGTGTGGTATTTTCTTCTTTTTTTGCGCCCCTCTCGCTAAGAGTCTGTTAAATAGTATATGAGAGTAGTCCAACATACAGACTTTCTGTTTAATACATCATGCAGAAAAACCGAGGAGCAAATTCTAGTTTGTTGGACCTCAGTGTAGGCAGTATTTACAGATATAGTACTTCGCAATTTCAGTCACTGTGAGAACTACTGTTCGAGGCCTGTGTGAGGAATTCAGGGGAAAGAGAGTAGGAGCTGGTCGGGGACCATGGAGCCAAGGTGAGGACAAGGGGCCGTGGAGCCTAAGTAAGGGCAACGAGCCATGTAGCCTAGGTGAGGGCAAGGAGCCAGGTAGCCAAGGTGAGGACAAGGAGCCATGTAGCCAAGGTGAGGACAAGGAGCCAGGTAGGCAAGGTGAAGACAAGGAGCCATGTAGCCAAGGTGAGAGCAAGGAGCCAGGTAGCCAAGGTGAGGACAAGGAGCCATGTAGCCAAGGTGAGGGCAAGGAGCCAGGTAGCCAAGGTGAGGACAAGGAGCCATGTAGCCAAGGTGAGGGCAAGGAGCCAGGTAGCCAAGGTAAGGACAAGGAGCCAGGTAGCCAGGGTGAGGGCAAGGTGCCAGGTAGCCAAGGTGAGGACAAGGAGCCATGTAGCCAAGGTGAGGGCAAGGAGCCAGGTAGCCAAGGTGAGGTAAGGAGCCAGATAGCCTAGGTGACGGCAGCGAGCCATGTAGCCTAGGTGAGGGCAAGGAGCCAGGTAGCCAAGGTGAGGGCAAGGAGCCAGGTAGCCAAGGTGAGGTCAACCAGCCATGTAGCCAAGGTGAGGGCAAGGAGCTATGTAGCCAAGGTGAGGTCAAGGAGCCACATAGCCAAAGTGAGGGCAAGGAGCCGTGTCGTGAAGGTGAGGACGAGGGGTCATGTAGCCAAGGTGAGGTCAAGGAGCGATGTAGCCAAGGTGAGGACAAGGGGCCATATAGCCAAGGTGAGAGCAAGGATCCGTATAACCATGGTGAGGACAAGGGCCCTTGTAGCCAAGATGAGGACAAGAAGCCATGTAACCAAGGTGAGGTCAACCAGCCATGTAGCCTAGGTGAGGGCAAGGAGCCGTGTAGACAAGGTGAGGACAAGGAGCCATGTAGCCAATGTGAGGGCAAGGAGCCAGGTAGCCAAGGTGAGGACAAGGAGCCATGTAGCCAAGGTGAGGGCAAGGAGCCAGGTACCCAAGGTGAGGACAAGGAGCTATGTAGCCAAGGTGAGGACAAGGAGCCATGTAGCCAAGGTGAGGGCAAGGAGCCAGGTAGCCAAGGTAAGGACAAGGAGCCAGGTAGCCAGGGTGAGGGAAAGGCGCCAGGTAGCCAAGGTGAGGACAAGGAGCCATGTAGCCAAGGCGAGGGCAAGGAGCCAGGTAGCCAAGGTGAGGGCAAGGAGCCAGGTAGCCAAGGTGAGGTAAGGAGCCAGGTAGCCAGGGTGAGGGAAAGGCGCCAGGTAGCCAAGGTGAGGACAAGGAGCCATGTAGCCAAGGCGAGGGCAAGGAGCCAGGTAGCCAAGGTGAGGGCAAGGAGCCAGGTAGCCAAGGTGAGGTAAGGAGCCAGATAGCCTAGGTGACTGCAGCGAGCAATGTAGCCTAGGTGAGGGCAAGGAGCCAGGTAGCCAAGGTGAGGGCAAGGAGCCAGGTAGCCAAGGTGAGGACACGGAGCCATGTAGCCAATGTGAGGGCAAGGAGCCAGGTAGCCAAGGTGAGGACAAGGAGCCATGTAGCCTAGGTGAGGGCAAGGAGCCAGGTAGCCAAGGTGAGGACAAGGAGCCATGTAGCCAAGGTGAGGGCAAGGAGCTGTGTAGCCAAGGTGAGTTCAACCAGCCATGTAGCCAAGGTGAGGGCAAGGAGCCGTGTAGCCAAGATGAGGTCAAGGAGCCACGTAGCCAAAGTGAGGGCAAGGAGCCGTGACGTGAAGGTGAGGACAAGAGGTCATGTAGCCAAGGTGAGGTCAAGGAGTGATGTAGCCAAGGTGAGGACAAGGGGCTATATAGCCAAGGTGAGGGCAAGGATCCGTATAACCATGGTGAGGACACGTGCCCTTGTAGCCAAGATGAGGACAAGGAGCCATGTAACCAAGGTGAGGTCAACCAGCCATGTAGCCTAGGTGAGGGCAAGGAGCCAGGTAGCCAAGGTGAGGAGAAGGAGCCATGTAGCCAAGGTAAGGGCAAGGAGCCAGGTAGCCAAGGTGAGGACAAGGAGCCATGTAGCCAAGGTGAGGGCAAGGAGCTGTGTAGCCAAGGTGAGGTCAACCAGCCATGTAGCCAAGGTGAGGGCAAGGAGCTGTGTAGCCAAGGTGAGGTCAACCAGCCATGTAGCCAAGGTGAGGGCAAGGAGCCGTGTAGCCAAGGTGAGGTCAAGGAGCCACGTAGCCAAAGTGAGTGCAAGGAGCTGTATAGTGAAGGTGAGGACAAGGGGTCCTGTAGCAAAGGTGAGGTCAAGGAGCCATGTAGCCAAGGTGAGGACAAGGGGCCATATAGCCATGGTGAGGGCAAGGATCCGTATAACCATGGTGAGGACAAGGGCCCTTGTAGCCAAGATGAGGACAAGGAGCCATGTAACCAAGGTGAGGTCAACCAGCCATGTAGCCTAGGTGAGGGCAAGGAGCCATGTAGACAAGGTGAGGACAAGGAGCCATGTAGCCAAGGTGAGGGCAAGGAGCCAGGTAGCCAAGGTGAGGACAAGGAGCCATGCAGCCAAGGTGAGGGCAAGGAGCCAGGTAGCCAAGGTGAGGACAAGGAGCCATGTAGCGAAGGTGAGGGCAAGGAGCCATGTAGCCAAGGTGAGGGCAAGGAGCTGTGTAGCCAAGGTGAGGTCAACCAGCCGTGTAGCCAAGGTGAGGGCAAGGAGCCGTGTAGCCAAGGTGAGGTCAAGGAGCCACATAGCCAAAGTGAGGGCAAGGAGCCGTGTAGCCATGGTGAGGACAAGGGCCCTTGTAGCCAAGATGAGGACAAGGAGCCATGTAACCAAGGTGAGGTCAACCAGCCATGTCGCCTAGGTGAGGGCAAGGAGCCGTGTAGACAAGGTGAGGTCAACCAGCCATGTAGCCAAGGTGAGGGCAAGGGACCGTGTAGCCAAGGTGAGGTCAAAGAGCCATGTAGCCAAGGTGAGGACAAGGGCCAGGCAGCCAAGGTGAGGACAAGGGGCCGTGTACCCAAGGTGAGGACAAGGAGCTGTGTACCCAAGGTGAGGACAAGGGCCCGTGTAATCAAGGTGAGGACAACGAGCCATGTAACCAAGGTGAGGACAAGGGGCTGTGTAGCCAAGGTGAGAACAAGGAGCCATGTAGCCAAGGTGAGGACAAGGGTCCAAGCAGCCTAGGTGAGGACAAGGGGCCATGCAGCCAAGGTGAGGACAAGGAGCTGTGTAGCCAAGGTGAGGACAAGGGTCCAAGCAGCCTAGGTGAGGACAAGGGGCCATGCAGCCAAGGAGCCATGTAGCCAAGGTGAGGTCAACCAGCCGTGTAGCCAAGGTGAGGGCAAGGAGCCGTGTAGCCAAGGTGAGTGCAAGGAGCCGTGTAGCCAAGGTGAGGTCAAGGAGCCACGTAGCCAAAGTGAGGGCAAGGAGCCGTGTAGTGAAGGTGAGGACAAGGGGTCATGTAGCAAAGGTGAGGTCAAGAAGCCATGTAGCCAAGGTGAGGACAAGGATCCGTATAACCATGGTGAGGACAAGGGCCCTTGTAGCCAAGATGAGGACAAGGAGCCATGTAACCAAGGTGAGGTCAACCAGCCATGTAGCCTAGGTGAGGGCAAGGAGCCATGTAGACAAGGTGAGGACAAGGAGCCATGTAGCCAAGGTGAGGGCAAGGAGCCAGGTAGCCAAGGTGAGGACAAGGAGCCATGCAGCCAAGGTGAGGTCAAGGAGCCAGGTAGCCAAGGTGAGGGCAAGGAGCCAGGTAGCCAAGGTGAGGACAAGGAGCCATGTAGCCAAGGTGAGGGCAAGGAGCTGTGTAGCCAAGGTGAGGTTAACCAGCCATGTAGCCATGGTGAGGGCAAGGAGCCGTGTAGCCAAGGTGAGGTCAAGGAGCCACGTAGCCAAAGTGAGGGCAAGGAGCCGTGTAGCGAAGGTGAGGACAAGGGGTCATGTAGCCAAGGTGAGGTCAAGGAGCCATGTAGCCAAGGTGAGGACAAGGGGCCATATAGCCAAGGTGAGGGCAAGGATCCGTATAGCCATGGTGAGGACAAGGGCCCTTGTAGCCAAGATGAGGACAAGGAGCCATGTAACCAAGGTGAGGTCAACCAGCCATGTAGCCTAGGTGAGGGCAAGGAGCCGTGTAGACAAGGTGAGTTCAACCAGCCATGTAGCCAAGGTGAGGGCAAGGGGCTGTGTAGCCAAGGTGAGGTCAAAGAGCCATGTAGCCAAGGTGAGGACAAGGGCCAGGTAGCCAAGGTGAGGACAAGGGGCCGTGTACCCAAGGTGAGGACAAGGAGCTGTGTACCCAAGGTGAGGACAAGGGCCCGTGTAATCAAGGTGAGGACAATGGGCCATGCAGCCAAGGTGAGGACAAGGAGCCGTGTAGCCAAGGTGAGGACAAGGGTCCAACCAGCCTAGGTGAGGACAAGGGGCCATGCAGCCAAGGTGAGGACAAGGAGCCGTGTAGCCAAGGTGAGGACAAGGGTCCAAGCAGCCTAGGTCAAGGGTCCAAGCAGCCTAGGTGAGGACAAGGGGCCATGTTGCATAGGTGAGGTCAAGGAGCCGGGTATCCAAGGTGAGGACAACGAGCCATGTAGCCTAGGTGAGGCAAGGGGCAATGTAGCCCAGGTAAGGGCAAGTGGCAATGTAGCCAAGGTGAGGGCAAGGGGCCATGTAGCCAAGGTGAGGCAAGGGGCCATGTAGCCAAGGTGAGGACAACAAGCCATGTAGCCAAGGTGAGCACAACAAGCCATGTAGCCAAGGTGAAGGCAAGGGGCCATGGAGCCTAAGTGAGGGCAAAAGGACATATAACCTAGGTGAGGACAACCAGCCACATAGCCAAGGTGAGGGCAAGGGGCCATGCAGCCAAGGTGAGGACAAGGAGCCACGTAGCCAAAGTGAGGGCAAGGAGCCGTGTAGCGAAGGTGAGGACAAGGGGTCATGTAGCCAAGGTGAGGTCAAGGAGCCATGTAGCCAAGGTGAGGACAAGGGGCCATATAGCCAAGGTGAGGGCAAGGATCCGTATAGCCATGGTGAGGACAAGGGCCCTTGTAGCCAAGGTGAGGACAAGGAGCCAGGTAGCCAAGGTGAGGACAAGGAGCCATGTAGCCAAGGTAAGGGCAAGGAGCCAGGTAGCCAAGGTGAGGACAAGGAGCCATGTAGCCAAGGTGAGGGCAAGGAGCTGTGTAGCCAAGGTGAGGTCAAGGAGCCACGTAGCCAAAGTGAGGGCAAGGAACCGTGTAGTGAAGGTGAGGACAAGGGGTCATGTAGCAAAGGTGAGGTCAAGGAGCCATGTAGCCAAGGTGAGGACAAGGGGCCATACAGCCAAGGTGAGGGCAAGGATCCGTATAACCATGGTGAGGACAAGGGCCCATGTAGCCTAGGTGAGGGCAAGGAGCCATGTAGACAAGGTGAGGACAAGGAGCCATGTAGCCAAGGTGAGGGCAAGGAGCCAGGTAGCCAAGGTGAGGACAAGGAGCCATGCAGCCAAGGTGAGGGCAAGGAGCCAGGTAGCCAAGGTGAGGACAAGGAGCCATGTAGCCAAGGTGAGGGCAAGGAGCCAGGTAGCCAAGGTGAGGACAAGGAGCCATGTAGCCAAGGTGAGGGCAAGGAGCTGTGTAGCCAAGGTGAGGTCAACCAGCCATGTAGCCATGGTGAGGGCAAGGAGCCATGTAGCCAAGGTGAGGTCAAGGAGCCACGTAGCCAAAGTGAGGGCAAGGAGCCGTGTAGCGAAGGTGAGGACAAGGGGCCATGTAGCCAAGGTGAGGTCAAGGAGACATGTAGCCAAGGTGAGGACAAGGGGCCATATAGCCAAGGTGAGGGCAAGGATCCGTATAGCCATGGTGAGGACAAGGGCCCTTGTAGCCAAGATGAGGACAAGGAGCCATGTAACCAAGGTGACGTCAACCAGCCATGTAGCCTAGGTGAGGGCAAGGAGCCGTGTAGACAAGGTGAGTTCAACCAGCCATGTAGCCAAGGTGAGGGCAAGGGGCCGTGTAGCCAAGGTGAGGTCAAAGAGCCATGTAGCCAAGGTGAGGACAAGGGCCAGGCAGCCAAGGTGAGGACAAGGGGCCGTGTACCCAAGGTGAGGACAAGGAGCTGTGTATCCAAGGTGAGGACAAGGGCCCGTGTAATCAAGGTGAGGACAACAAGCCATGTAACCAAGGTGAGGACAAGGGGCTGTGTAGCCAAGGTGAGGACAAGGAGCCATGTAGCCAAGGTGAGGACAAGGGTCCAAGCAGCCTAGGTGAGGACAAGGGGCCAAGCAGCCTAGGTGAGGACAAGGGGCCATGCAGCCAAGGTGAGGACAAGGGTCCAAGCAGCCTAGGTGAGGACAAGGGGCCATGCAGCCAAGGTGAGGACAAGGAGCCATGTAGTCAAGGTGAGGACAAGGGTCCAAGCAGCCTAGGTGAGGACAAGGGGCCATGTTGCATAGGTGAGGTCAAGGAGCCGTGTAGACAAGGTGAGGACAACGAGCCATGTAGCCAAGGTAAGGGCAAGGAGCCAGGTAGCCAAGGTGAGGGCAAGGGGCCATGTAGCCAAGGTGAGGCAAGGGGCCATGTAGCCAAGGTGAGGACAACAAGCCATGTAGCCAAGGTGAGCACAACAAGCCATGTAGCCAAGGTGAAGGCAAGGGGCCATGGAGCCTAAGTGAGGGCAAAAGGACATATAACCTAGGTGAGGACAACCAGCCACATAGCCAAGGTGAGGGCAAGGGGCCATGCAGCCAAGGTGAGGACAAGGAGCCATGTAGCCAAGGTGAGGACAAGGAGCCAGGTAGCCAAGGTGAGGACAAGGAGCCATGTAGCCAAGGTAAGGGCAAGGAGCCAGGTAGCCAAGCTGAGGACAAGGAGCCATGTAGCCAAGGTGAGGGCAAGGAGCTGTGTAGCCAAGGTGAGGTCAACCAGCCGTGTAGCCAAGGTGAGGGCAAGGAGCCGTGTAGCCAAGGTGAGGTCAAGGAGCCACGTAGCCAAAGTGAGGGCAAGGAGCCGTGTAGTGAAGGTGAGGACAAGGGGTCATGTAACAAAGGTGAGGTCAAGGAGCCATGTAGCCAAGGTGAGGACAAGGGGCCATATAGCCAAGGTGAGGGCAAGGATCCGTATAACCATGGTGAGGACAAGGGCCCATGTAGCCTAGGTGAGGGCAAGGAGCCATGTAGACAAGGTGAGGACAAGGAGCCATGTAGCCAAGGTGAGGGCAAGGAGCCAGGTAGCCAAGGTGAGGACAAGGAGCCATGCAGCCAAGGTGAGGGCAAGGAGCCAGGTAGCCAAGGTGAGGACAAGGAGCCATGTAGCCAAGGTGAGGGCAAGGAGCCAGGTAGCCAAGGTGAGGACAAGGAGCCATGTAGCCAAGGTGAGGGCAAGGAGCTGTGTAGCCAAGGTGAGGTCAACCAGCCATGTAGCCATGTTGAGGGCAAGGAGCCATGTAGCCAAGGTGAGGTCAAGGAGCCACGTAGCCAAAGTGAGGGCAAGGAGCCGTGTAGCGAAGGTGAGGACAAGGGGCCATGTAGCCAAGGTGAGGTCAAGGAGACATGTAGCCAAGGTGAGGACAAGGGGCCATATAGCCAAGGTGAGGGCAAGGATCCGTATAGCCATGGTGAGGACAAGGGCCCTTGTAGCCAAGATGAGGACAAGGAGCCATGTAACCAAGGTGAGGTCAACCAGCCATGTAGCCTAGGTGAGGGCAAGGAGCCGTGTAGACAAGGTGAGTTCAACCAGCCATGTAGCCAAGGTGAGGGCAAGGGGCCGTGTAGCCAAGGTGAGGTCAAAGAGCCATGTAGCCAAGGTGAGGACAAGGGCCAGGCAGCCAAGGTGAGGACAAGGGGCCGTGTACCCAAGGTGAGGACAAGGAGCTGTGTACCCAAGGTGAGGACAAGGGCCCGTGTAATCAAGGTGAGGACAACGAGCCATGTAACCAAGGTGAGGACAAGGGGCTGTGTAGACAAGGTGAGGACAAGGAGCCATGTAGCCAATGTGAGGGCAAGGAGCCAGGTAGCCAAGGTGAGGACAAGGAGCCATGTAGCCAAGGTGAGGGCAAGGAGCCGTGTAGACAAGGTGAGGACAAGGAGCCATGTAGCCAATGTGAGGGCAAGGAGCCAGGTAGCCAAGGTGAGGACAAGGAGCCATGTAGCCAAGGTGAGGGCAAGGAGCCAGGTAGCCAAGGTGAGGACAAGGAGCCATGTAGCCAAGGTGAGGACAAGGAGCCATGTAGCCAAGGTGAGGGCAAGGAGCCAGGTAGCCAAGGTAAGGACAAGGAGCCAGGTAGCCAGGGTGAGGGAAAGGCGCCAGGTAGCCAAGGTGAGGACAAGGAGCCATGTAGCCAAGGCGAGGCAAGGAGCCAGGTAGCCATGGTGAGGGCAAGGAGCCAGGTAGCCAAGGTGAGGTAAGGAACCAGATAGCCTAGGTGACGGCAGCGAGCCATGTAGCCTAGGTGAGGGCAAGGAGCCAGGTAGCCAAGGTGAGGGCAAGGAGCCAGGTAGCCAAGGTGAGGACACGGAGCCATGTAGCCAAGGTGAGGGCAAGGAGCCAGGTAGCCAAGGTGAGGACAAGGAGCCATGTAGCCTAGGTGAGGGCAAGGAGCCAGGTAGCCAAGGTGAGGACAAGGAGCCATGTAGCCAAGGTGAGGACAAGGAGCCATGTAGCCAAGGTAAGGGCAAGGAGCCAGGTAGCCAAGGTGAGGACAAGGAGCCATGTAGCCAAGGTGAGGGCAAGGAGCTGTGTAGCCATGGTGAGGTCAACCAGCCGTGTAGCCAAGGTGAGGGCAAGGAGCCATGTAGCCAAGGTGAGGTCAAGGAGCCACGTAGCCAAAGTGAGGGCAAGGAGCCGTGTAGTGAAGGTGAGGACAAGGGGTCATGTAGCCAATGTGAGGTCAAGGAGCCATGTAGCCAAGGTGAGGACAACAAGCCATGTAGCCAAGGTGAGCACAACAAGCCATGTAGCCAAGGTAAAGACAAGGGGCCATGGAGCCTAAGTGAGGGCAAAAGGACATCTAACCTAGGTGAGGACAACCAGCCACATAGCCAAGGTGAGGGCAAGGGGCCATGCAGCCAAGGTGAGGGCAAGGAGCCAGGTAGCCAAGTTGAGGACAAGGAGCCATGTAGCCAAGGTAAGGGCAAGGAGCCAGGTAGCCAAGGTGAGGACAAGGAGCCATGTCGCCAAGGTGAGGGCAAGGAGCTGTGTAGCCAAGGTGAGGTCAACCAGCCGTGTAGCCAAGGTGAGGGCAAGGAGCCGTGTAGCCAAGGTGAGGTCAAGGAGCCACGTAGCCAAAGTGAGGGCAAGAAGCCGTGTAGTGAAGGTGAGGTCAAGGAGCCATGTAGCCAAGGTGAGGACAACAAGCCATGTAGCCAATGTGAGGGCAAGGAGCCAGGTAGCCAAGGTGAGGACAAGGAGCCATGTAGCCAAGGTGAGGGCAAGGAGCCGTGTAGACAAGGTGAGGACAAGGAGCCATGTAGCCAATGTGAGGGCAAGGAGCCAGGTAGCCAATGTGAGGGCAAGGAGCCAGGTAGCCAAGGTAAGGACAAGGAGCCAGGTAGCCAGGGTGAGGGAAAGGCGCCAGGTAGCCAAGGTGAGGACAAGGAGCCATGTAGCCAAGGCGAGGGCAAGGAGCCAGGTAGCCATGGTGAGGGCAAGGAGCCAGGTAGCCAAGGTGAGGTAAGGAACCAGATAGCCTAGGTGACGACAGCGAGCCATGTAGCCTAGGTGAGGGCAAGGAGCCAGGTAGCCAAGGTGAGGGCAAGGAGCCAGGTAGCCAAGGTGAGGACACGGAGCCATGTAGCCAAGGTGAGGGCAAGGAGCCAGGTAGCCAAGGTGAGGACAAGGAGCCATGTAGCCTAGGTGAGGGCAAGGAGCCAGGTAGCCAAGGTGAGGACAAGGAGCCATGTAGCCAAGGTGAGGACAAGGAGCCATGTAGCCAAGGTAAGGGCAAGGAGCCAGGTAGCCAAGGTGAGGACAAGGAGCCATGTAGCCAAGGTGAGGGCAAGGAGCTGTGTAGCCATGGTGAGGTCAACCAGCTGTGTAGCCAAGGTGAGGGCAAGGAGCCATGTAGCCAAGGTGAGGTCAAGGAGCCACGTAGCCAAAGTGAGGGCAAGGAGCCGTGTAGTGAAGGTGAGGACAAGGGGTCATGTAGCCAATGTGAGGTCAAGGAGCCATGTAGCCAAGGTGAGGACAACAAGCCATGTAGCCAAGGTGAGCACAACAAGCCATGTAGCCAAGGTGAAGACAAGGGGCCATGGAGCCTAAGTGAGGGCAAAAGGACATCTAACCTAGGTGAGGACAACCAGCCACATAGCCAAGGTGAGGGCAAGGGGCCATGCAGCCAAGGTGAGGGCAAGGAGCCAGGTAGCCAAGTTGAGGACAAGGAGCCATGTAGCCAAGGTAAGGGCAAGGAGCCAGGTAGCCAAGGTGAGGACAAGGAGCCATGTCGCCAAGGTGAGGGCAAGGAGCTGTGTAGCCAAGGTGAGGTCAACCAGCCGTGTAGCCAAGGTGAGGGCAAGGAGCCGTGTAGCCAAGGTGAGGTCAAGGAGCCACGTAGCCAAAGTGAGGGCAAGAAGCCGTGTAGTGAAGGTGAGGTCAAGGAGCCATGTAGCCAAGGTGAGGACAACAAGCCATGTAGCCAATGTGAGGGCAAGGAGCCAGGTAGCCAAGGTGAGGACAAGGAGCCATGTAGCCAAGGTGAGGGCAAGGAGCCGTGTAGACAAGGTGAGGACAAGGAGCCATGTAGCCAATGTGAGGGCAAGGAGCCAGGTAGCCAAGGTGAGGACAAGGAGCCATGTAGCCAAGGTGAGGGCAAGGAGCCAGGTAGCCAAGGTGAGGACAAGGAGCCATGTAGCCAAGGTGAGGACAAGGAGCCATGTAGCCAAGGTGAGGGCAAGGAGCCAGGTAGCCAAGGTAAGGACAAGGAGCCAGGTAGCCAGGGTGAGGGAAAGGCGCCAGGTAGCCAAGGTGAGGACAAGGAGCCATGTAGCCAAGGCGAGGGCAAGGAGCCAGGTAGCCATGGTGAGGGCAAGGAGCCAGGTAGCCAAGGTGAGGTAAGGAACCAGATAGCCTAGGTGACGGCAGCGAGCCATGTAGCCTAGGTGAGGGCAAGGAGCCAGGTAGCCAAGGTGAGGGCAAGGAGCCAGGTAGCCAAGGTGAGGACACGGAGCCATGTAGCCAAGGTGAGGGCAAGGAGCCAGGTAGCCAAGGTGAGGACAAGGAGCCATGTAGCCTAGGTGAGGGCAAGGAGCCAGGTAGCCAAGGTGAGGACAAGGAGCCATGTAGCCAAGGTGAGGACAAGGAGCCATGTAGCCAAGGTAAGGGCAAGGAGCCAGGTAGCCAAGGTGAGGACAAGGAGCCATGTAGCCAAGGTGAGGGCAAGGAGCTGTGTAGCCATGGTGAGGTCAGCCAGCTGTGTAGCCAAGGTGAGGGCAAGGAGCCATGTAGCCAAGGTGAGGTCAAGGAGCCACGTAGCCAAAGTGAGGGCAAGGAGCCGTGTAGTGAAGGTGAGGACAAGGGGTCATGTAGCCAATGTGAGGTCAAGGAGCCATGTAGCCAAGGTGAGGACAACAAGCCATGTAGCCAAGGTGAGCACAACAAGCCATGTAGCCAAGGTGAAGACAAGGGGCCATGGAGCCTAAGTGAGGGCAAAGGACATCTAACCTAGGTGAGGACAACCAGCCACATAGCCAAGGTGAGGGCAAGGGGCCATGCAGCCAAGGTGAGGGCAAGGAGCCAGGTAGCCAAGTTGAGGACAAGGAGCCATGTAGCCAAGGTAAGGGCAAGGAGCCAGGTAGCCAAGGTGAGGACAAGGAGCCATGTCGCCAAGGTGAGGGCAAGGAGCTGTGTAGCCAAGGTGAGGTCAACCAGCCGTGTAGCCAAGGTGAGGGCAAGGAGCCGTGTAGCCAAGGTGAGGTCAAGGAGCCACGTAGCCAAAGTGAGGGCAAGAAGCCGTGTAGTGAAGGTGAGGTCAAGGAGCCATGTAGCCAAGGTGAGGACAACAAGCCATGTAGCCAAGATGAAGGCAAGGGGCCATGGAGCCTAAGTGAGGGCAAAAGGACATATAACCTAGGTGAGGACAACCAGCCACATAGCCAAGGTGAGGGCAAGGGGCCATGCAGCCAAGGTGAGGACAAGGAGCCGTGTAGCCAAGGTGAGGACAAGGGGCCATGTTGCATAGGAGAGGCAGTAGCGGCTCCTGGAGGGAGTGCTGCAGGACGGTGGGGTGGGGGGGGGGTGGGGCATGGGTGGGGTGTAGTAAACTCCGGCTTACGGCCGAACTGATTTAAGTACATAAATAATTAAATAAAACGAATTACATTGCACGCGCTGCATCGCAATCGGTGATGCAGCACGCGCAATGTCATTTGTTTTATTTATGCACTTAAATCAGTTCGGCCGTAAGCCGGAGTTTACTACCCCCCACCCTGCCCCTCCCCCGCCCCGCCCCACAGCACTCCCTCCAGGAGCCGCTACTGAGGAGAGGGCAAGGGGCCATGTAGCCAAGTTGAGGACAAGGGGCCATGTTGCATAGGTGAGGACAAGGGGCCATGTTGCATAGGTGAGGACAAGGGGCCATGTAGCCAAGGTGAGGACAAGGGACCATGTTGCATAGGTGAGGGCAAGTGGTCATGGAGCCAATGTGAGGACAAGGGACCATGTTGCATAGGTGAGGGCAAGTGGCCATGTAGCCAAGGTGAGGACAAGGGACCATGTTGCATAGGTGAGGGCAAGGGGCACACACCCAAAGCTTTTCGGTACTCATGCTGAGAGAACCCTGCTCCCTCTTTTTACACCTTCTCCTTCTAACTCAGCTCTCGAATGAAGAATACATGGTGTTCAGATCTGAAACCAAGATGTCATACCCGCTTTTCCCATTTTCCACCATCCATGCACCTTACACAGATATAAAGTATTCCTGAAATGGAAAGGACAAACTACATGTGGAAGTCATGAACAGGCTGAGACGCGGCAAGTCAAAGTTGTACCCCGCAGTACCTTGTACGTTGTAATAAATATAAGGTTATATGTGTTGCAGTCTTCCAATGCACATGTTGTTGAAGCCAACTGGGGCATAGCACTGCCCATGACTGATTTCGGAAGTTCTATTGTGGAAGGGGCGCAGCTATTACTGTGGGCAAAACCCAATAGTGTCTGAAAAAACAGAAAGGAGGGTCGGGGCCAATTTGTAATTAAAAATCGAATAAAGAGAGACATAAAATGTGCTATTTGTGCTGTTTTTGCTTAGCCCTTCTGTATCGAGAATTTTATTTATACTGTATCTTATAAGGCAGGTCGCCAGGGGAACAGAAACATCCTCAACAAATCAAACATTTAAAGTGGCAGAGAGGACGGAAATCTTAGCTCAGATAACGAGTTTACAGCGAGGGGGCGAGAAAAGCAAACAGTGGCAGCTTGAAGGAAAGAGGCAGGCAGACTGCAAGTAAATATTCTGCTAATGAGTAATTTGGAAACATATCAGAAACCTACCCAAGAGAAAGTGTAGAGATCAAAAAAGCGAATGGTGAGAAGTGAGAGTCTGACGTGAAAAGGACAGAATGTTCTGTTCTGATGGAGCGATGGGTGTTCAGCCTCATTGTGGAGGCACCAAACCAGGCTCTCTATGGGGGCAGGTGGGAGGCAGTGTTTGGAAATGAGCGGGCATATTTACAAGGAGCTGGTGCCGGCGCAGCGTCATTTTTGTTGACGCATCGGCGGCGCAATCAGTGCTCCACGCAGCTCCATATTTACAAGCTGACTCATTGAGCCCAATGCGTCAGTTTGTGGAGGCCTGCGTCACATTACACTTGCGCCAGGTATAATGTATGCATATAATGTATGCAGGGTAGGCGTTCCCACGTTAAAAGCCACGTAGAACTGATGCTGTGAAATTTGCAACTTTTCACTGCATCACTCTACGACTTGACTGCGTCAAAATTCCTACGCCTTCTCGAGAAAGCGTAGGGATTTTGACGCAGTGAAGTCGTAGAGTGATGCAGTGAAAAGTAGTAAATTACACTGTGTCAGTTCTGTGTGGCTTTTAACACGTCAAAATCCCTACGCCTTCTCAATCCAGGCATAAGGATTGACGCAGGGCTTTTAACATGGGACTTGCCTCTGTGTTCTGACCCATTGTTGGAGTTGCATCAGTCTTACGACCAACTCCAGCAATGCGTCACTTTAGTGCCAAAAGATGCAGCAAAGTTTCTGACACATCCTTGAATCCTTGCACCATGAAGCACTGTATTGTAAATACAGCGCATCCATGGTGTTGTTAGGACATTTGTGGCATGCGCTAGAAATCTGACGCTTCGATGCTAATGCATCAGTCCTTGTAAATATACCCCAGAGTTGGCACTAGGTCTCTAAACACGTCGGGTTACCACAGCCCTGCTGCACCTTTTGAGAATATCTTGGGTGCAAGCCTTAGCATTTCAATATCTGGGGCCTCATTTATGGGGAATTGGCGTAGGGCAGCGCCGCAAGTCTTCTTGCAGTGCTGCCCTACATCAGTGTGAAAGGGCAGGAATGCACCTTATTTCTGAAATATGGCGCATTCCTGTCCTTTCCCCCTGTGCTGGTGCACAATTTGGTGCCTAGCGTCAACACAGGCACCCTTGCACCATGGTGCAAGGGTTTCTACGTTGTTGGCAGGATTGTTTTGGGGCAGGAAGGGGCACCTTCCTGCACAAAAACAATCCACTGAGGCATTTTCTATGTTCTATGTGTGCTGCAGAATGCAGGAGGAAAAAACGAGAAGAAATAAAAGTATTTCTCCTTGTTACACCTGCTTTAGGGAGGCGTAAGGTTTTTGCGCTGCCCCAGGTTTATGTGTTTAAGTAAATCTGGGGCAGTGTCAAAATTCGTGGGTGTTGCGTGGGAAAACCCACCGCAATGCCCATGGAACACCTCCTTGACACAGAGTAAGGCAAGGCAGCGACTTGCGCTGCCTTGTCTTACTCCATATCTATGAGGCCACGCAAAGCCACGCAGGGTGGCTTTATGTGCATCATAGATAGGATTGAGAGGCTTGCGCTGCCGCAGCGTGTAAACATGTGACACTCTGGCATCACAAGCATCTCATAAATAAGTCCCCTGGTGTCTATCTGTGCTTGAGGATTCCTGGTGGGCCTGGGGCTGTTAGAGCCTGTTGGTGCAATAGGTTGGTTTAGGAGCACAAGGGGGTATAGCAATGTCTATGTATTGGCAAAAACACTAGGCAGGGACGTAGCTCCAAGGGGGGTGTTTGGTGTGTTCCACCCTAATAAATGCCCAGTCAAGTAGCACAGCCCTGTTAGTGTCAGGTCTGGCTGTCAGTGCAGGCGAGGCTGGGGCGCAGATCTGCACTCTGAGACAATTAGTGCAAAACCATCTTCCTCGTGGTGCTCGGTTCCAAACACACCTTTCCAGCAAGTAAAGTAAAGTTGGGTCTGCGTTCTTGAAGGAGCATTTTTTGTTCTTTTTCATTTTCTGAGCTCGGGTATCTGAAGGGTTTATCCTTGTGCACGTGCAGCACATGATGGCTGCTTCCTCTGCAGTGTAATTCATGTCATCAGGGGACTGCTCCGAGGGGTCACCATGGACTGTTTTAAACTGTGTGCACCAGGCAGACTCCAAGACAGGCAAACTTTTATTGAGCAGCATTTGAACAAAAATGTGTTTTTGTTATAGTGGCTCATGCCATTCGCAGTGTGATTCTGAAGTGCTCTATTAATGGGTGTTTCCAGTGGCCTTTGGTGCAAGATAACTCAGTGGGTTAATGCTCATGTTGCCATCATAAACATCTGCCTACAGTCTCTGCACAACTGTTTTAATAGATTGGAGGGTTAATGTTCCTGCTTCAGAGTAGTGCATGCAACATTTCACGTGTCCTGTATTTAATGTAGCAACACTGCCTGCAGCAGCTGAAGCACCAGTACCGCGTGCCCGCTGTAGGTGGAAAAGTGTCTGTGCAATGTACCTACAGCTTGTGATCTATCCCGATACTGCATCTATATGTACGCATGTGTGAGTAGTCTGAGGTATCAGTGAGCTGTATTTGCAATGCTGCTTGACCAGTCTATGTACTACTCCAAGAAGCCTGCTCACTTTCTTTGCAACCTGTAAAATGCCAGTATAGATGAGATGCCTCTATGCTGCCTGCAGGAGTGTGTACTTTATAATTATGGCACGTGAGGCACTCTTACACCCTCCATGCAACCTGTGCCTTTGTTGTGCTCCGTGGTTGTCTGCACCTCACTCCCTGGCGCTGCACTGTGTCATTAGGACATGGCTCCCCATGCAGTCTGTGCCTTTGTTGTGCTGCAGGGCCCTGGTTGTCTTTGCCGTGCTCCCTGGTGCTGCATTGTGTCAGGACATGGCTCCCCATGCAGTCTGTGCCTTTGTTGTGCTACAGGGCCCTGGTTGTCTTTGCCGTGCTCCCTGGTGCTGCATTGTGTCATTAGGACATGGCTCCCCATGCAGTCTGTGCCTTTGTTGTGCTGCAGGGCCCTGGTTGTCTTTGCCTTGCTCCCTGGCGCTGCACTGTGTCATTAGGACATGGCTCCCCATGCAGTCTGTGCCTTTGTTGTGCTGCAGGGCCCCGGTTGTCTTTGCCGCGCTCCCTGGTGCTGCATTGTGTCATTAGGACATGGCTCCCCATGCAATCTGTGCCTTTGTTGTGCTGCAGGGCCCTGGTTGTCTTTGCTTTGCTCCCTGGCGCTGCACTGTGACATTAGGACATGGCTCCCCATGCATCCTGTGCCTTTGTTGTGCTGCAGGACCCTGGTTTTCTGCTCCTCCCCCCTTCTGCACTGCACTGTGCCATTCGGGTCGTGGGAACAAGTCTTTTTGTTATTCTACACAACTGCCTTAATATTACCAATAATTTGCAATAAAATGGCCCAACTCTTGAATACCCTACACTGCAAACACCTGGAATTCTGACAGCTGCTCAAACACAACTGCTTTGGATGGGGCCCGTCATGAGCTCTTTCAGGTCCCATCAGCATCACTCTAGCCACTAGAGGTGTGTGTTCAATACATTACGCAATGTAGTTGCAACTTATGCTCCCCTACACCCTTCTCTGTGCCAAGATACTCTTCTCCTCTTCTGCCCCTTTGACGTCTCCAGTAGAATCGTGGAGTACTTTTCTGTAAATAGCAGTGTCTCTGCCTTGAGCAGAGGAAGGCCACATTTCTTGTGAAGACTATTACTAACTTAGCTGTTCAGAAAGGACTTCCAATGCAGTGACATGAGAGCAGGGTGAACGGGTACCCCTTCCAGGAAGATTGCAAACCAAAGTGGCCTATCCTGACCCCCGTGGAGGCCTTCCATCTCAGGAGGACATCTAAGCGACCAACTTGATGTATCTGGATATAGCTTCCAGTTCAGGGGGCACAGTCTCTGGAAAAAAAACATATGGCATTTGGGGTTTCTGTCTCCAGTTGGGGGGAGGGGTTTGTCGGTTGCCACGTTGAAGCTGGGTGATGAAGATCCTAGGGTGTGCTTCCTCTGGTGTAGCTCAGATGGAGCTGGGGGTGGGGGAGGGTAGAAGAGGTCTTGAAGCTGTTATTTCCTGATTCCATGGAGAGGTTCAGCATGAGTGCTGGGGGCTTTTCCTATAGGTTTGGGGCGGACAAACAGTACCTCAGAAAGCATGAGAGCATTGTCGACTCAGTAGAGTGATTTTTCCATGCGTAGAGAACCTTAGCTCAGATGATGAAGAGCGACAGGCTCTTCTTTACCAGGTATGGAAGATTGCAGTTCAAAGGGTCCAGGTAGACATGCTTATCGTAAGAGGAGTCTCTTTTCGAGGTTTGGTGGACTCTGAGGTTTGGTGGACGCTGAGGTTTGGTGGACTCTGAGGTTTGGTGGACTCTGAGGTTTGGTGGACTCTGAGGTTTGGTGGACTCTGAGGTTTGGTGGACTCTGAGGTTTGGTGGACTCACTTAAATTGAGCACAGGGACAAGATCGCTTTGGGGCTTCTTGTTTGAGTTTGGTCTCAAATTAATTAAAATCCATTCCCTTAATCCCTCCTTAACTGTCCGCCTAGCTGCCGCAGCCCACTTTTAGTTGGGTACACTACATGTCTTGTCGGGAAATCTTAGATTCCCCCCCCCCAACATTATTGCCTTAGCTACTCCATCAGCCAGCAGCTAACGCAGTCGCAGGCAAGAGTGTAAACTACACAACCTTCTTGGCCTCATTACCAAAGCAGCCCTTTACACCTCAGAGGCTTATCTGAAGGTTATTTTGCCATATCCCCCAGAATGCAGCGCTCTCCCCGGGGCGCTCACACACAGGGTTCATGACTTCTAGCAGAGGCGGCCTCTGTTTCCCTTCGTTCTCGCATGTTATGCCAACACTGTGTGCCCATCCGAGGGCGGGGGGAGCTGATACAGGGAACATGTATGTGTTCGAGGGAGCAGGCCTGAGCGTCGTTCCTAGTCAGTGAGCACACGAAGAGCTGTTTACGGGCTTCTGGGCAATCTGCTGCACCCACGTGCGATGCCCACAGAATTTCTCACTTTGGTAAACATTTCCTAACCCCGTGCCTCCTTCTGGTGCGCTCGACTCCTGGTGGCAGTGAACGCAGCTCCTCGCGCGCGACGAGTGACTCTCGGCTTAGGGTGTTTTAATGAATACATTATTACAAACTAAGCCTTTGCCATCTGTTTGGTCCTGCGTTTTGATTGCAGAAACACAATGTTTCTTGTTTTCATCAGTAAACACTTAGAGATGTTAGTAAAATGTGTGCTCAGCATGGGGCATGAATGATCTTTGTGAAATCCATCCGCCTGCGAAGCGAAGCGAAGCGCCCGCGTTCGGCCGCTTTCGCGTTCTCGCGCTCTCTTGTTTTTTGGGGGGTTGTAGGGACGAGAAAGTCCTTTGTGTGGTGATAGACATGCACCCCTGCCCTGAGTCCCCAACTGAATGATGTCTGGATCCCTAATGCTGATTTTTGTTGCCATAGGCAAACACGGATCATGCGTGTGACCGTGGCATAGGCCTGCAGCCTTGTTGGACCTGGAGGGGAGCCCAAATTGCTGGGTGTATCTGTGCCTGGGAAGGGTACAATACAGGGATAATGCAGTACCGAGCAGTGTGTGCATAGGGAGTGCATGTGCTGGATGTATGTGTGCCTATGAGTAGTATAGAACATGAAGGATACAGGGCTGTGCAGCGTGTGCATGTTATATGTATGTGTTGGGGGTATGTGTGCCTATGACTGGTACAGTACATGAGGGGTACAGTGCTGTGCAGCGTGTGCATGTTATATGTATGTGTGCTTATGAGTGGTACAGTACATGAGGGGTACAGTGCTGTGCAGCTTGTGCATGTTAAATGTGTGTGCTGGGGGTATGTGTGCCTATGAGTGGTACAGTACATGAAGGACACAGTACTGTGCAATGTGTGTTCACACTGTATACATGCACTGGGTATATGTGTGCCTGTAGATGGTACAATACATGGAGGGCCCTGGGTTCCATTTTGGGAGACCAAGGCCTGCGTTGTGAAGCATGGAGAGGAGGTAGAGAGATGCCCCTCCACCCCGACAGATGTGTGTGCTGGGGTATGTGTGCCTGTGAGTGGTACAGTACATGAAGGACACAGTACTGTGCAGTGTGTGTTCACACTGTATACATGCACTGGGTATATGTGTGCCTGTAGATGGTACAATACATGGAGGGCCCTGGGTTCCATTTTGGGAGACCCAGGCCTGCGTTGTGAAACATGGAGAGGAGGTAGAGAGATGCCCTCCACCCCCGACAGATGTGTGTGCTGGGGGTATGTGTGCATATGAGTGGTACAGTACATGAAGGACAGAGTACTGTGCAGTGTGTTCACACTGTATACATGCACTGGGTATATGTGTGCCTGTAGATGGTACAATACATGGAGGGCCCTGGGTTCCATTTTGGGAGACCCAGGCCTGCGTTGTGAAACATGGAGAGGAGGTAGAGAGATGCCCTCCACCCCCGACAGATGTGTGTGCTGGGGGTATGTGTGCATATGAGTGGTACAGTACATGAAGGACAGAGTACTGTGAAGTGTGTTCACACTGTATACATGCACTGGGTATATGTGTGCCTGTAGATGGTACAATACATGGAGGGCCCTGGGTTCCATTTTGGGAGACCCAGGCCTGCGTTGTGAATCATGGAGAGGAGGTAGAGAGATGACCTCCACCCCGACAGATGTGTGTGCTGCTGCATTCATGTAAGCTGGGTGGGACTCATTGGAGGAGGGAAGGCGAGGCTCCCTCAGTCCACTTCAAAGGGCGCTCTTCGATTCAGTGAAGGTCATAAGAGAGGGGCCTGGTCACATCTCAGGATGGAGATGGGGCTGTTAAGAGAATCATTAAGGGTAGGACGGGGGTGGGGGTCTGGGCTAACCATTTGATACACATATCAGTGTGACTGACATCCAGGTGAGAACTCTAGTCACTCCCATGGCCTGTGGGACTGTTGTGACAGACTGATTTTCAAGAGGAAGAGAGAGCAGAGGAGTGGACACTTCAGAAGAAGCAGATCCCGGGCATAAAACATCAAAGATTCAGACCCTAAAGCACATTTGGTGTCTGGAAATGGATAGTAAGAAGGGGGGTTTGAGACCTCAAAAATTGTCATCTGCCAAGCAGCCAGACAGGCTGTGTGATGATCAGTACTGGGGGCCCAGGCCTGCTAGTCTCCCGGTTGGGGGAGGGGACAGCACCCAGGGAATTCAAAACCACCTGCCCTAGAGCCTGGCGCCTGCCTGCTTGCCAAGGCCAGTGTGCCCTGTGAGGAAGAGGAAAGTGTTTGAGGGAGCGAGGTCCAGTGGGGAGCCCAGTCGGGTGGACTTCCTCTGCCAGGTGTGAAGAGAGGGCTGCTGTACTGATTGTGTCATTGCCCGTGTGCAGGACAGACTCATCAACCCCGGGATGCCAAGGGAAGGCCACAGTGAAGTGAGCCATGTTCCGTGCTATGCCGATAGGGCCGGAGCACATGCGTAGTGCCAAACCGACAACCTTGTATGCCAGGAGGGGCAGCTGTGAAAAAGACTGCTGTGCAATAAGGGCCGTAGCCTTGTGTGGTAGCTGCCCAAAGCCCCACGTCAGGAGAGGCTGCCACCGAAGACTTCACCGTGCCGATTGAGCAGGAGCCCGTATACTGTGAGATATAGTGACCCTGTATGCTAGAGGGGGTCACCGGGAGCATCAAGAACTGCGACCTGAACGTCCGTCTCCTGCTGGAGAAGTGAGGACGCAGCTGGAGCACGTGCGGACCATCACCCAAGAGAGGGACCTTCAACAGGAGCAACACAACCACCCGCCACCAGGATAAGAACAAGCTACTCACCTCGCAGGAGGAGCTGCAGTGAACCTCTGGTTGCTTCAGGAACGCAACTGCAAGTAAGGGACTCTGAAGCCGCCTGGGCCATTTGCGGCAGACTCACCTGAACTCAGTAATTGTTTGTGAATCCTGTATTTCTCCTTTATGTGGGTAGCAGTAGAAAATAAAATACTTCTCTTTTTTCATAAAAATGAGTATTATTTGTCTGGACAATAATTTATTGCTGCTGCCCCACCCATATTGAGTTGTGAGCCTGTGTTCATTCCCCTCTAGAAATAACCTCCAGTTGTAGGGAATCTATGGTAAGTCGAGCCCCGGGACATCAGGAGTAAAAGGCCTTAACTCCTATGGTTAGGCCCAGTCACCGCTGCTTGCCCCGTGGCCCTCTGAAAGCGGTTCTGTTGGGGTTCAGTGGAAGGTCCCTGAACTCATAAAATCAATTCCAGACTTCCGGCATACTCATGGAATTCAATCCAACCAAATGATAGGGTAGTAGATGTGACCATGCACGCCCAAAAACCCCCTTCCCAAACCATCACAGGGTTGACCCTTCTCCCACCACAGGACCCCCAACAATCTTTTATCCACTGCTGAGGTGCTGGGGGAAGAGCTACAAGAGGAGACCGCAGAAGGTAAACAGGTATCATTGCTTCTGTTCCTTCCCCTGCCCTCATGCCCCTGAGACCAGAGGTAGCAAGGGCAATGGTAGGTGTATTGAGGGCAGTGCCATGGGTAACAAAGGGCAGTGCCAGAGACTTTAGATACCATCCAGGGCTACACTGGTGTCCTGGAGGTTCCAACACAGGTGCATAAGACAGACTGAGGGGTGCATCTGTGCGAAGCACTTAGGAGACAGGTACATTTCTGGGCCGAGGCAGACAGAGAACCTGATAATGTGAATCTGGGCACTGTAAGACATTGAGCAGATGAAGGATAGCTTGAGTCACGGGACAGCCATGGGGGACTCAGTCACGCAGGTAGTAGAGAGGGGCCTCAGTCATGCAGTCATCGAAGGTGAGCCCACGTCTTAGGACTGACATATTTGAGCCTACATCACGCAGAGAGCTTCAACCTTAGAGCAGACCTCCGGGAGCCTGGAGTCTGGATCCATAGGAGGCCATAGGAGAGCTGTGGCCATTGAGTAGGCACAGGCCTGAGTCACAGGTAGAGCACAGGGTGCCCTGAGCATTGACACACTGTGTGAGTTATGGCGTAAACACAGGTGACTAAAGCATGCGGCAGAAGAAGACAGGAGTGGCTTGGGTCAGGAAGCGTGTGACATGGAGAGGACACAGGAAACTCAGTTACTGAGTAACCAGAAGGGGGATTGGCTCCTGGGATAGACACAAGGAAGCTTTAACCTCTGGAGGGACATAGACATGTTACTGGCTGCCAGGACTGCTGCCCATTCCAGCACGAAATAGTGTTAGGAGGGGGCAGGAATCCGTTAGCACTGGGAAAGGCCCTTTGGCTGCATCTAAACCCTCGAAGGGCCTATGTTTGAAACCCAGAGAAGGATTTAAAAGCACGGGGCAGCCATATTGAGGCCTAAAGAACTGCAGCCATAATGAGATGACTGAAGAATCTTGGACGGAGCAAGGTGGAAAAGAGGATCTGGAATACAGAAGCGAAGGAAAATGCTGTATACAATTTGAAAATTGATAGGCCATGTGAAATTGCATTTCTAGTTTTTGTTTTGTGCCTGTAGCACCTATAGTGCTGTGGATTGTGTATATAGAGAGCTTGTGCTTGGAAAAGCACTCCTTTGTCACAAGTCTTTTAAAGTGTTTCTTGGAAGGATGAAAACACAACACCCCTGAAGTTAGTAAGGTTTGCTGGGCAGCGACAAAGTATTACAGTATTTCATTATTGCCTTCAAAACCTTTCGATTTCTAGCCTACATATGTCAATCAATCAATCAGGGTTGGTAATGCGCAACTATTCACCTGCGAGGGTCTCAAGGCGCTGGGGGCTATGTGGATGCTGTGCTGCAAAATACACCATTTGGCAGTGATTTTCACAACATTTTCTCTAGGAAAGAGCCACAAACCCTTCAAACCCCCATGCCGCCATTTTTAGGCACGGGGAGATGAAGTGATTTGCCCAGAATCACAAGATATTGAGCCGACGCCGAGACTCGAACATGGATCCCCATTTCCAAAGTTGGCAGCTCAGACCAGACGCCACATCCTCTCCCCAGCATGGCCTGCTGGCATACGCGTGGGAGTGACCGAATGTGCATGTGTGTGTCCCTGTGTTTGGGCATATTAACTTGTGAAAGGATGTTGTACAGAGTGGGTTGAAGTTTGGTGTCTCTGCTGCTGTTTGTGAGTTGTGTGTGTGTCTGTGTGTGTATCCTTGTGTGAGTCCGCAGACCGGAATGAACTGGACCTGATTGTGAGGAGGACAATAATTAACGCTTCCGATAAAAATCCATCACCCAGGTGGTCGGAATTAATCGGATGGCGTAATTACCGCCTATTCTGACTTTTTGGGGAACACCATGAGCATTTTTGTGCTTACCGCACCAATAGCTGCATGACCCGGGACATGGCGGGCCTGTTCACCTTGTTAGAGTCTGTAGTGTTTGACCTGCCGAAATTTAACGACGGTGAGATGTTTATAGCACCTGGTAATTAGCTGCTGTGATAAACATTGCAGGTTTGTAACTGCTGTTCATGCGCAAAAAGGGTCGCAATTTAATGGGCCACTTGTAACGAGGCCTCCTGCAATGAAGCAAAAGTATCATTTAAGAGCCTGTGAGGGATTTCCCTGACCCCCAGCCCGTGCTGCCTCCTGCATGGACTAGGGCAAGGAGGGTGCTTATGTCCACTGCAGTGGTCTGCAGCCCCCCCACTTCAGGTGCCAAGAAGAAGTCTGCACCTGGCGATGCCTCCAAATGCCCCAGTCATGCTGCCCAGTACCTGCAGTGTTTGGAGTATGTCTTAGCCTAGACAGAGGCAGCTGCACACCACCTACATGTGCCACTAAGGTACTTAAATCCCTGCCAGTGTCGTATACACACTTGCAAATCATCCAGTGATTTTGGCACAGAGCAGCTACCTGCAGATCAAATGACTGAAAAGTCCAATTTCACCCTACGCCACAACTTGGGTAAAAAGGAAGAAAAAAGAGACATTCTGGAATGGGCAAGGTATATTGCCGAGGACAAGGGGACACTGAGTTAAAATTATGGCAATTTAACAAATTTGATGGTGTTATCAGAAATTTAAACATCATTAATAATTGACGTGCATCCACTCCTGGTGACCTATGGGACTTCAGTATGGATGCCCACGCCGCCAGGACTGTGAGGGATTTCCCCAAACTTAGCTGCTCCGACTGGGAGTTTCTGTTCCACACTTTTGTGTTGATCCTTGACTCAAGAAAGCTCTGTTTGCCAAGCTTGCTGTTAGCTGCCTATGGAAGCCCCACTTGTTGCAAAGTGCAGCACTTTAGATGTTGAGATCTATACCCCACCCCCAAATATTCATCCTGTATCTGTAACCTTCAATGGCTGTCTCACTTTTTCTGCATAAGATTCAAGTTGGCTGCTGTGGTCCGCAAGGCTCTTTGTGGTAAAGGGATGCAATGCGCTCGATGCAGCACCCATGGGAGCGAAGACCCTCAGTCCAAATGCCATCTGTCTGTATTTGCCCGCTAAGACCTACTTCATTGCATACAAATCCAGAGTGCCACACGTTCTCCGGCCAGACATAGCCAGTCAAGCATTCTTATGCACCAGCTTAGAAAGCTTCCTCTTTTTAATCTTCAGTATGTTTGTGCTACAAATTCTACTATTATTGTAAGATATGTTGATGCCATAGTTGGAGTGCGGTAGCTCTAAAAATAAAATGATGAGGAAGCAGATCGGACAGCTTGGAAAGTCATAGATAGCTTGACTCATGGGTTGGCATGGAAAGCTGGAACATGAAGAAGTCACCGATAGATGGATGGGAGTCAATTTTTTCATCGGTGGATCTTGGGAGTAGATAGTGATGCAGCGCGTACAATAAAACTATTCTCCTCCTAGGTCACTAATAGGTCATCCAGGGGCAAACTATATTTTCTCACATCCACATGACGATGGGGCCCATAAACATCGCCTATCACACACGCACACACCTGGATTTCCTTTATACCTTTACAAAATTCTGTATTCCTAGGAGAAGCATGAGAACTAAATGGAAAACACCATTTATGTACCGCTGGAAGGAGCCGGGATATCTTATTACCTTAACTTATCACTTTCTTTTAGTTATTTCTTAAGATATTCCTGCTCATTGTTTTGTCGATGAATCATTCATGTAAAAAATTAGTTCATAGTGATTAAGACCAGCTGAATCACAATAACCAATTTCTGATGTCACAATCATTTAGGAAAATAACCACTGAGTCATTTGATTTAAAGAATCTTAATTTTTATATAATTTTAAAAGCATGAAAAAGAATTTAAACTTTTATTCAATTATTCATTCATTATTAATTCAAATATTTATTAAGCATAATCAATTTTATTACAGAAAAGAAATTTTCGTCATGAAGCAAAACCCTAATTACCTGCCTACCTTCCTAATTTAGCCTAATGATTTCTAACCTAAGTTTAAAATTTAGAAATAACCTGATTCTCATACTCAACTGGAAAATTAAGACAGCAACAGAAACTTCAGCTCGTCAGCATCAGCTACCTGCAACCCGTCTCATCTAACAGTCTTTCAGCATCTCCCGCTCAGTAATGGATCGATCAGGACCATCAAGCACTGGAAGCCACCAACACCAACACGACTCTCCAACTCCGCTCCTGACTGTGACTGCGTCTGTGACTGTGACCCCTCCCACTAAGAGTAGGCCTTCTTATACCCTAATTCTAACTTTGCTAACTAATTGTTGCAACATTAATAACACGCTTTTCTTTCATTGGTCCATGCATGTCATCTTATTCATTCTTTTAATCAAGTTCTCTTGGATCCAATGGTCCTTGGATCATTTCCTTTCTCACAGTTCAAGACATGTTTCCATCCGCTTCGATCAGTACATTTGTAACTTCTTTCGATACATTCGAAAACTCTGCAGGCATTGTCCTTTCTCTTAAACTGGTTTCCCACGGGTCTTTGCTGATCACCACGGCACACTATCAGTTCAATTAGGTCACATCAGCCTTGACCATTTCTCGCATCCTAGCCTCTCAGCAACATCACGAGGTTAGCTTTTCTCCGACTTCTCTCCCTTGTCACGTGTTTCCCCGCACTTGCGCACTTCATTAACTGGCAGCCATTTTATATCGCCACTCGTTTATACTTAGAAGCACTATTTTGAAATAAACAAAACATAATTAAAATAGAGAAAAATAGCCTTTTCGTTTCCCTCCCGTCATCTACGTACCCCAATTAGTTATTACCTAGCAGAAAGCAACATTTAAGCTGTTCCTTACTTACCATCACTATTGTTTTTGCAACGACACATTTATTCTATGAAGCACAAAATCATGCATTTATTTTAAATTAGTACGCATTTATTTTTATGTTATAATTAGACACACGGACATTCGTTAATAGATTATTCAGCACATACACTTGCGTATTACCCTTCCCACACATACAATGTTGATTAATACATTTAAACGAACATTATATTAATTATTTATAAAATTTGTTAGGGGTTAAAATTTTTATTTTCTCTGCTCCATCAACTCCCCCTTTGGTGATTTTTAAATCACCACATAAAACCCAAGTTATACTTCTTTTTCAGGCAGTATATGTCTTTCATCCTTTGCTTTTTGTTAGTTACACATCTGTTTCTCTTTCCTCTTGTCTTCTTGTCTCCTTATACATGCTTTCTTTCATTTTCTCTAACTCAATTTCACCCATTTCTCTCTCTCTCTCTCTCTTTCATCATTCTGTTATTTCTTTTTATCTTATTTTGTCTTACTTTTCTTTTTATACACGTTATTACTATTTTCAACACCATGGCTAACAGTATTACTACAGTCGCTATTATTATAACTTTCCCTATCATTAGTTTACTCATTCTGGTCAACCAATTTGCTACTGAAGAAAACCCTCTAGCAAGTTTTCCCAAGACACTTTCAACCTCCAGTGGAACTAGTTCTTTGTGCAAATTTGTAATATTTGTAATATACTTCTGTATATTTTCACTTTTATCAGGAATGTAAGTGCAACAATGTTGGACTTTCAACATTCCACAGACTCCACCCTCCTTTGCCAAAAGAATATCAAGGGCAAGCCGATTTTGCATCACCATAGCTCTCATGGCAACCATTTCGGTATTTACCATTAAGAACCCTCCCGCAGTATCTGTAGACAAACGATCTACTACTGTTGATAACTTATGAATTTTAAATGCATTCAAAGATATTCCCACTGCTGGTATTAATGCTCCAAAAATATCACCTACAATTTCTGAAAAACTTTCCCTCTTTCTACGTGTAAAGCTATTAATCATCTTGTATGTTCCTTTTTCTTCTCTGTCCATATGAAAGATTTTTGGAAAGACCAGGCCTACATAGCAAGTTCCATACCAATGGTCCGGTAACCTGTAATAAGCTCTATTCCCACAAATATAATAGATACCTGGAAATATTGGATCTTTTCCACCTTTGAATCCCCAACCTCCCAGAATTTGATAATTGTCATGGCAGATACTGGAACCTACAAAGTAATTGTCATAGACTGTCTTATTTTTCCTAATACACAACTTTCCTGTTTGCGGCCAATCTAATGTCATTGCTGCATTTATCTTTTTCCCTTCATGATTTCCTTCCTCAAACGTCCATAGATGTGTTCCTCCCTCTTTTATTGCTTCTTTTTGAAATTTCATTCTTCTTTCTTCAACCATTTCTAAAAATACCTTTTCTTCTTTCTTTAACTCACAGGTAAGGTTGTTACTAACTATTTCTTCTAACGTTAATTTTCTATGTTCTAAAAGAATTCTCCTAAAACTTTTGCTGGTTTTACTTTGTTAAGTTCTGGTACTACTGGAATGTTTGCAAAAATCTTATCTATATCAGTATAATAAGATTCTAATCTACCTGTTTTATAAAATAAACTTGCTATTACACTACAGGTTATTCCATAAGTTAGAGGTAGGTGATGATAAGTCACACCTTCTGACACTGATGCAGGCAACTGCATACAAACATAACAATCTCTCACATCCATTGTCTCTACATATTCGTACAACAATTTTGTAAAAACATTTTTAGAAAAATCTGTTACTGACTTATCCTTATGTAATTCTGCACTACTTCTTAAAATAACTGGTTCTTTAATATTAGTTTCTTTTTCTGGTTTAGTATCATTCTTTGCTTCTATTACAGCTAAACTAATAGGAATTGTGATTGCTAAAACTATCCATATGGTCATTAATAACCCTGTACAAAAGCAGCACATTTTACACCATCTTTTTACAAACTCACATTTATCTCTTCTATCCCTAGTATTTTCCATTTTGCTTTTATTTATTTGTTAAATTTCAGAAAATTGTGTCACTACACCTCAGAAATGACTTAATTGCCACTCTGCTTTCAAAAAGTCTTTTCTTGGTACTATCTTTTAATTCTTTCCAGAATTCTTTCGTTGTCACATCCGGTGATTTGTCACATCCAGTAAAATTGTCATGTCCGGCAGAAGCACTATAAGTCTTCACTTCAGGTTTGTTGCATCTCACCTTTTCCCATTCGACTTCTTAGTCTCTGGTTCTCGTGAGTGTTTTCTTCTTCTTTGTAATCCGTCAGTGCAATATACAGCCACTCAGGTGACTTATACTTTGCATTCACTTTCTTTGTTCTTTTGGACTTTTGTAATCTTTTTCCACTGGGTTTTTCTTGTCCCTTTTGACTTGTTATCTCATTCACTTGTTCAGCACTTTCGTCTCCAGCTCTTAATATTCTATATCTCAATTTTCTTATATAGCTGTTGGGCCTATTATCTCCTTTTCTTGGCCTTTTGGCTTCACCTTCTTTTTCTTCTCTTTCTGATTTCCAGTTTCTTTTTCTTGATTCAGTTTTTGCTTTCTCCTCCTCTCCACTCTCTTCAGTTTCTGTTTCAACTGTTTCACTATTGTCTCTTATTTTGAAACTTATGATCTCGTCATCTCCTACTGGTGGATCTGTCTTCTCCTTCTTGTGTTCCCTTATTACTGTCCCTCCTCGGTGTTCTTCCGATTTGGTGTTTTCCTCCCTTTCTGCTTCTAAATTTCCCTGTTCTTCTGTTTCTCTATCTGTCCCTATTGCTCCTCGGGGTTCTTCTCGATTCTCTAACTTTTTATGTACGTCTTTCCCTACTTCATCTATTAATATTATTTCTGAAGGATTTCCACCATAACTTGTACTTGGTTGTTCATCTAAATCATTTTCTTGCTCACTTTCTTCTCTAATTGGTTTATAACCCCAAGTTCTCCTTCGGAATTCTTCACAGTTTGCAACTGAATCATCAGATCCTGAGCTTGTATCAGATATTTCCAGATGTCGACTTACAGGTCGATCTTCAGGTTCTGGAATTTCTGAATTTCTTTCTTCTTCTTCTTCCTCTTCTTCTCTAGAGGTGCTCGCAGGTGGGGTTTCCAGATGTCGACTTTCAGGTCGATCTTCAAGTTCTGGCACCCTTTCTCTTATCCTTGTTGTCCCAGCCGTTAAGCTTTTATCCCACACTTCCAGACGTCGACTCACATGTCGATCAGTAGGTTCTTGAACTCTGATTGTGTGACTGGCATGGACCCAGTTCTTCACTCCTGCACACTTGACTGCAGTCGTTGTCACTAGGATTACCTGTCGTGGTTCGTCCCAGCGAGGAACTAGACAGTTTCTTCTCCTGTGGATTTTTATACGGACCCAGTCTCCTGGATTCAAGTCGTGGGCTGGTTTTCTTTCAAGAGTGGTCGCATCCGGTCCAACCTGATGAAACACAGAACGCACCACATCAGCCAGTCCTTTGCAATAATCCAGTACTAGATCATCAGTTATAGTCAATAACTTGTTGACAGGTACTTGTGCTTGACTCATTGCTCGTCCCATGATCATCTCATGAGGACTAAGTCCAGTTTTCTTCTCTGGGATGCTTCTGATGGTCATCAGAACAAGAGGCAGTGCATCTGGCCATTTGAGTCCTGTAGCTTGACACATTTTTCCTAATCTGTTCTTAATTGTTCCATTAATTTGCTCCACTACCCCAGAAGCCTCTGGTCTGTAAGCACAATGTAGTTTTTGTTTAATACTCAATGCTTCGCAAATCAATTGGATCAACTCATTTTGAAAATGTGTTCCTCTATCTGTCTCAACCGTGACTGGAAAACCATACCTTGGAATGAACTCCCGCAGCATAAGTTTTGCCACCGTTGTTCCATCATTCCTTCTAGTGGGGTATGCCTCCACCCAACGAGAAAACAAACAGACGACCACTAGAACATATTTTAGTCTGTTACTAGGGGGCATCTCGATAAAGTCTAACTGCATTCTAGTGAACGGACCTCCTTCTCGTCCTATTGTTCCTAGACTCACTACCATCTTTCTTCCTGGGTTAAACTGCTGACAAATAAGACATCTTTGACAAAGACTTTCAGCTATGGCTCTGAATTTTGGGTTATACCAGGTTTGTCTAAAAAGTCTGATCATTGCATCTCTCCCAATATGAGCTTGTCCATGGTACATCCGTGCCATGTCTGCAATCATGCTATCAGGCATAACTGGTCTTTCGTCTCTGTATACCCACACACCATTATTTTCCTGTCTTCTACATCCTGCTTTTATCCAGTAATCTTTTTCCTCATCATTTGCAGCTTCTTGTAACTGTCTTACTTCATCCCATGTCTCGACAGTATTAGTAAAAAGCAAAGGAGAAGAGATATGCTCCCTTTCTCTATTTTTGTTCATGGACACCATGTTCTCTGCACAATATTTGGCTATCTCGTCAGCATAATTATTGCCAACGGCTATGTAATCTTCGTTTTTCTTATGCGCCTTGCACTTCACTACAGCTATTTGTTTAGGCAACTGTATCGCCTCAAGCAGCTTTTTAACAAAATCTCCATTTCTGATAGGTGTTCCTGCAGACGTCAAGAAACCTCTTTGTGACCAAATCTGACCAAAATCATGTACGATGCCGAAACCATATTGGCTATCGGTCACAATCGTGACTCGTACATTTCTTCCTAATTTACATGCTTGAATCAAAGCAATCAGTTCCGCAACTTGTGCAGACCTTATTCCTTTCAGACAAGACGCTTCCATCACAGTTGCCACTGTGCACACTGCGTAAGCTGCGCTTAAAACTCCTTCTTTTGTTCTCAAACATGAGCCATCTACAAACATGACATAATCGGATTCCTTTAACGGTTCATCTTTTATGTCAGCTCTTGGTTTCGTGCAATATTCCAGCACGTTCAGACAATCATGATCTACTTCGTCTTGTTCAATTATACTCTCCTCATCTGGCAATGATGTTGAAGGATTCACATTCATGCATCTATCTATGGTCACATTTTCAGCACTCAAGATGACTTTTTCGTACTTAGTCAGCCGACTATGTGTCATGTACTGTGTTTTTGTTCTGGTCAAAAGAATTTCTACTGAATGGGGAACATATACTCTCAGTGGATACCCCATCACTATACCTTCACTTTGTTCCAGACTCACACAAGTAGCAGCAACTGCTTTCAGACATCCGGGCAATGCTTTTGCTATAGGATCTAAAACAGCTGAAAAATAAGCAATTGGTCTTTTCATTGTTCCATGTTTTTGTACCAGTACTGAAAACGCACATCCATCTCTTTCACTGCAGTACAACTCAAAATCCTTCTCATAATCAGGCATGCCTAATGCAGGGGCCTCACACAATTTCTTTTTCAATTCTTTGAAAGATTTCATTTCTTCATTGTTTAACTCAAAAGGGTCTCTTACATCTTTCTTGGTCAATTTTTGTAATGGTTTTGCAATCAAAGAGAAACCACTTATCCATTGTCGGCAATATCCAACCATTCCCAGAAACATTCTTACCTCTCTTTGCGTCATTGGTGCTCTCATTCCTTGAATCATTCTTACTCTTTCTGTCGCTATCTTTCGCACTCCTTTCTCAATTTTATGCCCTAAATATTGAACTTCTTTTTGGCAAAATTGCAATTTTGAAGGAGACACTTTATGTCCTCTTTTCTCTAGATGGTTCAGTAAAGCTATTGTATCACTTACACATGCTTCTTTTGTTTTCGATGCCACCAACAGGTCATCGATATACTGCACCATCACTGACTTTTCTGGCATTTTCAAATCTTCCAGAGATTTCTTTAAAATCTGATTAAAGATTGAGGGGCTTTCTGTATACCCCTGAGGAATTCGGCACCATGCCAAAATACGCTCTCCGAACCGGAACGCAAATAATGGCTGGCTATCTGGATGCAAAGGAATAGAGAAAATGCGTGACACAAATCTATCACAGTGTACCACTCAGCTTCGTGTGGAATTTGATATAGAATTACTGCAGGGTTTGGCACTATTGGACAACAGGGCACAACTATTTTGTTGATCTTTCTCAAATCCTGTACTATTCTATATGTTCCATTTGGCTTTTTCAGTCCCATAATAGGTGAATTACATGGACTGCTCATTATTTCTTTCAAAATTCCCTGTTCAATCATTTTATTTATTACAGGAGTTATTCCTTCAATTATTTCTGGAGTTAATTTGTACTGTGGTGTATTCGGGTAAGTTGTTCCTTCTTTTACTGTTACTTTTACGGGATCAACTTCTTTCATTAATCCAATATCTTCTCCTGTAAAATCCCACACACTTTCTTTCACTGCAATTTTTAGTTCTTCTGGAAGTTTTTCTGCATCAAATGCAGGAAACAAACCATTCATTTCAGGTCTCCTGATTCATCAAAGTTACTTTATACAAGACATCTTCATCTGAGGTCTGAAATCCAATTCCATCTGGCGTACAATAAATTGTGCAATTCATTTTGCACAAGAGGTCACGACCTAGAAGATTTACAGGACTACAATCGCACACTACAAATTTATGCATTTTGCTAAAAGAACCAATTTTTACTTCCACTAATTCAGTAAGTGGTGTTTTAATCTGCTGATTGGCTACTCCTACCACTTGGATGCATTCACCTGAGAGAGGAAGGTTTGGAATTTCCACTGATCTAACAGTAGAACGGGTAGCTCCAGTATCGAGTCGACAAGGAATGTTACATTTGCACCATTCACTTCTCCATCCACAAAGGGACCAGACTGATCTACCTCTAGAGTTGCGCCAAGTACGCACTCTTTCCCTCTCTTGGGCACCGTCAGAATCTTTCATCCGGGTCATCCTCACTCTGACGCAACCAATACTGAGAAATGTTAGCTGCTCGCGGCAACTGTGTTACCTGCTCTCCTCCGTAGAATCCTGTTTCTGTACTGTATCTTTGCTGGTTAACAGTGTTGGGAAGTGGTGGTTGCGGCACCTGACTTTGTTGAACAACTACCTCATTCTGCACCTGTGGAGTTAATGATTGATTTTCCGGATTAGGTTTAGGTGGGAACTTACACTCGTTTCTCCAATGCCCTAATTTTCCGCAATTATGACAGGGCCATTTCTTCTTTGCCTCTTCTAGACTCACTTGACCTTTCCCTTTACCAATGTTAGGTCGCATTTTATTCTGTCCTGTTTCATTCCCATTATTATTGTCCAATTGAGCTTCTTGTTTTTCTGCCACTTTCACCTGTGCCCACATTGCCTTCTCTTTCAATTTACGCTGTCTACTCTCAATTTCATCACTGCAATACTTAGCATACCTTAGCACATCATCGACTGTGCCAGTCTGCCAATTAATCATATGCTGTTTAATCATTTCACTAATCTCTGGTTTCAACCCAAACACAAATCTGTATACAAAATGACTCATATCTTTTTCACTTAACTCCTCATATCCACTATACTGTTTGAAAACCAACAATAACCTTTCATAGTATGCATGTACAGACTCTTTACTTTCCTGTGTAGTTCTATCAATTTTTACCCAATCTGTCTCTTTAGGAGGAATCTTATTCTTCAAAAGGTAATCACCTTATCATACTTCTTCATCACATCAGGACCTGGAGCTCCTGTCTTAGGATCTCTTGGATATTCTGTAGTGGGCCAGTCAACTGTAATCTTACATTCTGACCACAAATCAGTTGGTACCACTATGTCAAATAATCCATCTAAATCTATCCACAACACTTTTGAAACCTTTACAAACCTCTCTACTTGTCGGTACCATTCAACTGGTTTCTCTCTTAGCTTCGGAAAGTCATTGGTAAATGACAGTATATCCTGCCTAGTCCAGGGAACATGCACATAACTACCACCTGGAGTTTCTCTCATAGGGTATTCTCTGGCAACAGGTTCCTTTTCAGTTATCATAAAAGCCAAAGAAGCTTTGTCTGTAGTTTTCTCATTCTTCTTCGTCCATCTAACCTTCCATCTGTCCACATCACCCCATTTTCTCAACAACACAATTAACTCTTTTATCTGTGTCAGCCTTCCTGCCGTGTTCAAATTTTCAATATCCTTTTCACAAAAGTCTACTCTATATGGTTTCTGCAACGTTTTCACTTTCGCAAAGTCTATTCCAATTTCACTGGCTACTTCTTCTAGTTTGTCATGTAAATTCTTTGCTCTCCATGTAATACTTTTGCACAGAAACATTATTTCATCATCCTGGTAATTTTTTATCTTTTCTGTACCAATCGTTCCTAGAATTAATTCTTCCATGTCAATTTTTAACCTAATTACATCTAATGGTTTTTCTTCTGGTTCCTTTGTTTTAAATGCCTTCATCCACTCATTTAACTCATCAGGAGTCGGACCTATGGGTGTATTATTTAGTTCTACCCAATTACCACTCTTTTCAGGGGTTTCTGTTGCAGATTCTGTTACCATATGCATTTTCCTACCATTGCACTCATTCACAGTCAAATTTGTAGGTGGACTTGGTCTGTAAGTACTAGCCAAATTACTTGTACTTGGACTTTGTTCCATTCTTTCTTTTTCTCTCTGAAATTGTGAACTCATGGGAATCACTAAAGATCGCTCATCAATTTTCTGATTCTCAAAAACTGGTATTACTGGACCTATTGTTACAGGCACAGTAACTGCTTCCATATTTTTCGTTAATTCTCTAATCTTCTCAGTTAGTTCTTTGGTTGTCCTTGCTAATTCGCTTGCATTGTCGCTTTCTATTCCTTCATTTTGTGAAGTTCTCATTTGATCTTGTGACCTATTTATTTCAATTCTTTTCTCCGGACTTTTATTTCGCATAGTCTCTATTAGTGGCGCATTTGGTGTCACCACTGTAGAACTCTGCTGATACGGAGGTGGATTTCTATTTAATATATCTTCCAGCAATTCATCATCCGTTTCGCTCTCATGCATATATTTCTCCCTCTCCATATGTTTCTTTTTCTCAGTCCGTTTTTCTTAGTCCCTTCCTCAACTGTAAAAGCTGGAAACAAACCTCCTGTCATGTTAGCACATCTCCAGCGTTTTATTCTATCCTCATGATTTATTCCCCACATTCTTCCAGGCATAAACTCATGATCTCTTAAACCTCTGAATCTCTCTCGCTCATACATCTCATCCTCCCATTCCGTCAACGCTTCAAACTGTGTCGGTCTAGGTCTAGGTTCTAGATTTGTCATCTTTTCTCTCAAATTTCGCAAAACCGCTACACTAAACGAACCATTCTCAGGAAAAGCTAAAGCACCATCATTCTTCGTATACTTTGCCCAATTTTTCAACCATATGCATGTATGATATCCATATTTCAGCATCATATGTGAAGCTGCTGATTTCGGCGGAGGAATTACTTGTCCCTCTCTAGTCACGACCTTTTTGTCTTTCTTAAAGAAATTCTTTAATTTTGTCGTCCATGACGTTCTCTCCCTTTCATACTCGTAATACGGCATGTTTTCTATTTGTTTTTCTCTTTACGCTAACGCTGTTCTGTGTACGGAACTTCAACCAATTACAGCGCGACTCACACTAACGTACCAATCAGAACAATTCCCTTCGTCCGCGAACCAACCAATCCTAGCGCGGCACTTTTTCTACGTCACTCCTGACTCTGTGTTCACGTGACTAGCGCACTATCCAATCCTAGCGCGGCACTGTTCTACGTCACTTCTGCTCTTTTACCCCTCCTTTACAAAATTTATCGGCAATTTTCTTTTCACTGTTTTCTCCGTTAGTTACAACAATTAAAACAATTCCATAGTCTGATTCGCTAAACAAAAGTGACAGCTTTGTCCTTTTACACAAGAATCCTGTATTTCCAGTAGGCAGCGCTTACCTCTACCCTACCACAGAATTATTAACTCTCGCCGATAAAGTAGCACTTCCCTCTACCTTACCCTTCTTTCAAGCAAACAATTTACTCATTTCTCTGGGGATAAGACACATGTGGAGACTAGGCTCCTGAGAATTACGCCAAAGTTTCACAAGAAAACGTGATTTGCTATCTCAGTTATTCACTTTTCGTACAGAAACTCCCTAACATAACACAACCTGTGTTATTACCAAAAATGAATTCAGACCATGTACCAAATTCCATGTGACTTCTCTTGCCACACGTGTTCCACTTCCTACATCCCAGAAGCGTGAAAACTCACATATAACATAACACGACTCAACATATAGTGTTAGTCATCAAAAATAATCAATAATCAATAAACAATAATCACTAAACTAATCTATAGAAAACCATAACTCTGCTACCAAGAAATCTGATGCAGCGCGTACAATAAAACTATTCTCCTCCTAGGTCACTATATAGGTCAATCCAGGGGCAAACTATATTTTCTCACATCCACATGACGATGGGGCCCATAAACATCGCCTATCACACACGCACACACCTGGATTTCCTTTATACCTTTACAAAATTCTGTATTCCTAGGAGAAGCATGAGAACTAAATGGAAAACACCATTTATGTACCGCTGGAAGGAGCCGGGATATCTTATTACCTTAACTTATCACTTTCTTTTAGTTATTTCTTAAGATATTCCTGCTCATTGTTTTGTCGATGAATCATTCATGTAAAAAATTAGTTCATAGTGATTAAGACCAGCTGAATCACAATAACCAATTACTGATGTCACAATCATTTAGGAAAATAACCACTGAGTCATTTGATTTAAAGAATCTTAATTTTTATATAATTTTAAAAGCATGAGAAAGAATTTAAACTTTTATTCAATTATTCATTCATTATTAATTCAAATATTTATTAAGCATAATCAATTTTATTGCAGAAAAGAAATTTTCGTCATGAAGCAAAACCCTAATTACCTGCCTACCTTCCTAATTTAGCCTAATGATTTCTAACCTAAGTTTAAGAATTTAGAAATAACCTGATTCTCATACTCAACTGGAAAATTAAGACAGCAACAGAAACTTCAGCTCGTCAGCATCAGCTACCTGCAACCCGTCTCATCTAACAGTCTTTCAGCATCTCCCGCTCAGTAATGGATCGATCAGGACCACCCAGCACTGGAAGCCACCAACACCAACACGACTCTCCAACTCCGCTCCTGACTGTGACTGCGATTCTGCCTGGACTGTGACCCCCTCCCACTAAGAGTAGGCCTTCTTATACCCTAATTCTAACTTTGCTAACTAATTGTTGCAACATTAATAACACGCTTTTCTTTCATTGGTCCATGCATGTCATCTTATTCATTCTTTTAATCAAGTTCTCTTGGATCCAACTGGTCCTTTGGATGCATATGTTCCTTTCTCTCACAGTTCAAGACATGTTTCCATCCGCTTCGATCAGTACATTTGTAACTTCTTTCGATACATTCGAAAACTCTGCAGGCATTGTCCTTTCTCTTAAACTGGTTTCCCACGGGTCTCTGCTGATCACCACGGCACACTATCAGTTCAATTAGGTCACATCAGCCTTGACCATTTCTCGCATCCTAGCCTCTCAGCAACATCACGAGGTTAGCTTTTCTCCGACTTCTCTCCCTTGTCACGTGTTTCCCCGCACTTGCGCACTTCATTAACTGGCAGCCATTTTATATCGCCACTCGTTTATACTTTAGAAGCACTATTTTGAAATAAACAAAACATAATTAAAATAGAGAAAAATAGCCTTTTCGTTTCCCTCCCGTCATCTACGTACCCCAATTAGTTATTACCTAGCAGAAAGCAACATTTAAGCTGTTCCTTACTTACCATCACTATTGTTTTTGCAACGACACATTTATTTCTATGAAGCACAAAATCATGCATTTTATTTTAAATTAGTACGCATTTATTTTTATGTTATAATTAGACACACGGACATTCGTTAATAGATTATTCAGCACATACACTTGCGTATTACCCTTCCCACACATACAATGTTGATTAATACATTTAAACGAACATTTTATTAATTATTTATAAAATTTGTTAGGGGTTAAAAAATTTATTTTCTCTGCTCCATCAACTGTAAACAACTCCCAAGTTAGACTCCATTTTTAGAATGTTAAGATAGCCTATCGGCCTTTGGTCCACATTTAGCATGTCATTATCTTTCGGAGAATTTGTGAAAGTGTCATTTCATGTAAACAATGATTTTGTGATAACATCAGGTGACACAAATGTGCCACAAGACTACACAATATATATGTTTCACGGTTTGACAGTAGACGTGTAAGATAAGCATGTAGCCTGAGTTGACATGTATTCATCTTGCTAGTTTAGACTGGATAGAACTTGGATTTTGGAAAGTCTCCACTAGAGTTTGCAAAATAGGCTAAAAGTCAGTGATCAACATCTTGTATAAACACTTTGAATTGACCACTGAATTAGAGAGAGGCATTCACACCAGGTTGTCACAAGACATCCTGCCAGACTGTCATAGCATCCACTCATATGCCAAGAGTCGATCCAGTGATAAGAAGAGCTGAGCTCAGCTGATCATGTGTTTTCCTTCTGATGGAACACTCTTTCCCGGCTGAAGTGTGATAACCACACCTGATCCGCTGTGAACAGGTATGCAGTGCGCTGAGTCCCAAGAAACTCTAGAGGCAAGTTGCTATTCCATGCTCTCACAGTGTAGCACATAGAAGTAGCTTTAGAGTGGTAGGCTGCTAGGGACATTCTAAACATGTTAGAACAATTTATGCTATTCTGTCTGCTAGGAACATGCATAAGTGCTGCTTTAATTATACTCTGTGTGTTTATTATTTATGCACTAAGCAAAAGGATGAAACTGGTGGAATAAACACTTTTAAATATATAATTTCTTTTCTTATTGCAGTGCTGGAGTGTGCTATTGTAAGAACAGAATTGGTATTTAAATGGCCACTGCATCCCTGAACCCTGTAAGGCACTGTTAGTAACCCAGAAAGCAGAGACACCCTGCCTGCAGGAATGCTCAGTGGGTTTTGTGTTGCTACAGTAACCTGGAAGTCATTACTCAATTCAATTCAAATAAGCTTTATTCAATTATACAATAAAATCATAAAAGCACACATAAAAACACATAATTGTTAAGCTGATTGTTATGTTCTTACCGTCCTCTTGTCTCTGAGCTTCTGTTGCGCGAGACTGACCGGTCGGACTTGGAACACCACTGTGTTCTATGTGGTCCGGTCATTCTCGGAGTGGCGGTTGCTGGAGGCAGGAGTCTGGGAACCCTGTTCTTGGAGAAGCCACAATAAACTTACTTCATGGGACTGCCCCGTATCCAGTCTCTTACTTGAACATTTTGGCGACGAGGATGGGATTGTGTTATGTTCTTACCTTCCTCTTGTCTCTGAGCTTCTGTTGCGCGAGACTGACCGGTCGGACTTGGAACACCACTGTGTTCTATGTGGTCCGGTCATTCTCGGAGTGGCGGTTGCTGGAGGCAGGAGTCTGGGAACCCTGTTCTTGGAGAAGCCACAATAAACTTACTTCGTAGGACTGCCCCGTGTCCAGTCTCTTACTTGAACATTTTGGGGATCTCCCTTTAAATTCAAGTAAGTTTCAACTTAAATCGTTTATGGGTTTAGTTGAATATTACTCCAAATTTGTTAGTAATTTTGCTCACAAAACTGAAGCGTTACGCTTGTTACTCAGAAAAGGTACAAATTTTTCTTGGGAGGCACCACAAAATGAAGCTTTTAACAAGATCAAAGATGAGATTATTAATGCCAATATTCTTACCACTTATGAACCTGGGAGAGATACCTTTATCACAGTTGATGCGAGTGCCCATGGCATTGGTGCTATTCTGTCTCAAAAACAAAAATGGGATTGAAAAATCTGTTGCTTTTGCTTCTCGTACGCTCAGTAGTTCTGAACGTAATTATGCTGTGATTGAGCGTGAAGCATTAGCTGCTGCATGGGGTGTGTTGCACTTTCGCACCTATGTGTGGGGCACATATTTTACTTTGAGGACCGATCACAAACCTCTCATAAGGATGTTATCTCCAGGTGGTGCTAACAATGGTTCTCCTCGTTTAATGAGATTTGCCGCCAGGTTACAAGAGTTTATGTATGATATGGAGTATATATCTGGTTGGAAGAATGTCCAAGCGGATTGTTTATCTCGTTTACCCCTTGATAATGAGCAAGGTTTTGACTTTGATGATGAAATGGTATGCGTTGTGGCGAGTGTCGAGGATGCGTGTTCTGAGGAGTTTAAATCTATTTCCAAGGAGGAATGGCATCAGGCGGTCATTGATGATCCCGATTTTGTTGAGTTGGTTAGTTATATTCGCCATGGTTGGAGGCGTGAAGGGGATGTCAAGCCTGCACTACGGAGCTTTGTCAAATTACAAGACAAACTTAGTGTTGGAACCTCTGATGATTTGGTTTTGAGAGGTGAAAGGTTTGTTCCTCCCAAGTCTCTCAGAAAGAAACTTTTTCTTTTAGCCCATGAAGGTCACCTTGGACAAACTATTACTGTGAAGCGTCTTAAGTGTAATTTCTGGTGGTCTGGTATTGATGATGAAGTTCGTGGTTGGGTTGAAAATTGTACGTTATGCAAGGAGAGTGAGAAAAGATTAAAGGTCAACTCACAGACTTCTGGTTCTATTTCATGTCAAGCTGGCTTGCCATGGGAAAAGGTCTGTTTGGACTTTATTGGTCCTATGGACTTTCTTTCTTCTGAGTATCGCTTTGCCATGGTTCTAGTTGATGTGTTCTCAAGATGGGTCACTGTTGTATTTTTGAGGAATATTACTACCAGTAATGTGATCAAACACTTCAGGTCCATTTTCTTGAAGGAAGGTTTTCCCCATGTGCTAGTTACAGATAATGGTACTAAACTCACTTCTTTGGCCATGCGCAGTTTTCTGACAGGGTATGGTATCAGGCATGTGTATACCTCACTTTATAACCCTCAAGGGAACGGCATGGTTGAGCGCATGAACAGAGTGGTCAAAGGTACTATTCAATTGGCTGTTCAAGGTGCTTGTGACATTCAAAGATGTGTGGACGATATGATTTGGTCTTATAATACCACTGCCCATAGTGTCACCAATGAGGTTCCATTTGAAAGAATGCGAGGACGAGTACCCAAAACCAAACTCACTCCCCAATGGATGTATGAAGAGAGTGTGTCATCTTCTCATGTTGTGCATTCTAGTGGTAGTTGTAAAATCGAAGTGGGTGATCTTGTTAAGGTAAAGTTGGGCAGGAGAGAGCAAGGTGTGAACAAATTTTCTGAACCGTTAAAAGTCAAAGAAGTACATAGGTGGCATGTTGTCTTAGAGAATGGGCAGAAATGGAATTTTAGGAGAATTGCTCTTTATTCTAAAAGGGATGTTCTAGCATTTGATGGTAGTCCCGTTGTACAACAACCTAATCCTATTAAAAGTTGGTCTGGGGTCAAACAGGTACGGGAAACTCGCATTCCAAGGAAATATGGTGATTTTATATTGTATTGATTTTGTTGTTTCACGTTGCCTCTTTGCAAACATGTTTTTGTCATATTGTTCATCACTTATGTTTCTGTACACTTGCTTTATGATTTGCATTGTTTTTATTGATCTTTCATTGTTTAGTTCTTTTGTTTCCTGTAAGAGAAGAAGATGTGTTATGTTCTTACCTTCCTCTTGTCTCTGAGCTTCTGTTGCGCGAGACTGACCGGTCGGACTTGGAACACCACTGTGTTCTATGTGGTCCGGTCATTCTCGGAGTGGCGGTTGCTGGAGGCAGGAGTCTGGGAACCCTGTTCTTGGAGAAGCCACAATAAACTTACTTCGTGGGACTGCCCCGTGTCCAGTCTCTTACTTGAACACTGATCTGCGTTAAAAATTGATAAAAAGTATACAGCCAGTATCATTTGTTAATAAAATAATGTGATTAAAAATGTGCATTTAAAAGTTCATATGCCAATGGATTTCCTGTATTTTATTACACATTTCAAATAGCAAGCTATAGACCTTGTAAAGTTTATGTTCTCTGGGAGTTGTAACACTAGGAACGCTGGCCGACATTGTCTATAACCAAGCACCCTTAACATTGGTAAAATCCATCGCTTTCTAGGTTCAGTATTAAATTTGCAAAATAAAAGGACATGCATTGTTGTTTGCGGAGACTTTTTGTTGCATGGGCACAAACACATGATCTTCAACCAATCGTTCATAATGGGGAAGCTGGTAAACCTGTGGAAGATCCCCAGTCTAAAGCGGGTTAAGACCATCCTGTCATACCCGCCTAACGTAGTTTTTAGATAGGGTTGAATACTGTAGGTGGTTAACATCAGTTGATTCGCCTGCACTGTGGTCTTTAATATTTCAGTAAAAAATCTATTGGTCTCAAGAATCGTTGTGCACATTTTTTTTAGGTTAATTCTAGAGACATTACTTAAAGTGCTAGGGTCTTCAAAGTATTCCGGGTGACCAAGGTCTTTCGTAATTTTTTTAATATATTTTAGCCATGGGGTGCTTAATGCCCGAAGTCATTACTCAGTGATGGTGCATTGAAGTCAAGGGAATATTTACAACGAAGTGGCGGAGCGCAGCGTTAGCCTCCTTGGCTTAACACCATGCTCTGCCACTTCAGAAACGCAGGGCTGCACTGTATTTACAAGAATATGGTGCAGCTCTGCGTTTCCCCCTGTGCTGGCACTAAATTAGCAGCCTAGCGCCAACGCAGGCACCCTTGCACCATAGTGCAAGGGTGTCTGCGTTGAGGGGAAGATTGTTTATGTGCAGGACGGTCTCCCTTCCTGCACATAAACAATCTTTAAATAGCGTTTTGTAACTTTTATGTGTGCTGCTTAATGATTGTTTATGTGCAGGAAGGGACACCGTCCTGCACATAAACAATCAATGGCGTTTTGCTGTTTCTATGTGTGCTGCAGAAGGCAGCACACATGGAAACAGCAAAAATGAGGAGAAATAAAGCATTTCTCCTGGTCTTAATTTTGATGCTGCCTCCTATTTACGCCTCTCTTGTAAGTAGGGGGCAGCGTCAAAATCAATGGGTGTTGCAGTGGAATGCCCACCGCAACACCCATTGCCCACCCCTTTCATGCTAAGTGTAGCGTGAAAGGGGGTCTTATTTACAAGGCAGCATTAAGCCACGTTAAGTGGCTTAACGCTGCCTTGTAAATAAGGCAAAGCCCCTATCACCACTAAAATGCCCTGAAAAGTGACGTTGTTGTGGCGATAAGGGCTTGTAAATATGCCCCTAAGTCCTTCCACCCATGGGTTAGAAATACAAACCTTGTAGACCTGGGCCTTTGACCCCAGAATATGCAACAGTAGTTGGGCATTTCTGCCACGTTTGGAATTTGCATCCTTTGACCCTAAAATGGCAACTAAGAGTGATCAGAATTCCAATAGCGGGACATAGAATAATGTGAGTTTCACTGTTGTGCTGGACAACCTGTGCCCTCCTGCATCTCAAAACAGACCAGAAGATTGTGTGCTGTGCCAATCATTTTGATTGGCTGCCCAGTAGTCAATCAGAACAATCTAATCCCAGAGAGACATTGGCTCTTATTTACAAGCCCATTGCGCCACCGCTGCGCCCCTTTTTTAGATGTACTGGTGGCACAGTGTACCTGCCCATATTTAAAAGTCCATGTAAAGCCACCTTGCGTGGCTTTTCATGGCCTCGTAAATATGCCTCCCTTTCATGCATTACTCTGCGTGAAAGGGGCTTTACATGGGTGTTGCTGTGAGTGTTTTCACGCAGCATCCATGGAACGTGACACATTCCCAGATTTACCAGGTTTCGTAAACCTGGGAATGCGTCAGATTCCTACACTTCCCCAGGGGAGGCGTAAGGGAGGCGCAACGAGGAGAAACACCTTTATTTCTCTTTGTTTTTTCTTTTTAGGTCGAGTCTGGGCAGCGCATGCACTGCTCTGCGAGACATACTGTATTGAGGTAGGGAATTGAAGCTCCGCCCACTCCCCACCCACATTTTTAATTGGCTTGTGTCATTGTCCACTGTAAACTGTGGCTGTTCATTAGTCAAAAGGCTTAGTAGTCCCTCCTAAGTACCTCCTTGTCTCATTTTGTAACCCCCCATGGCGACACCCCCTTTTACGTGTGTTGTTGCTCGGTAGGCTTTAATTACAGCCTCCGAGCACTATTTTCTCAAATAGCTGTGTCCTGCCTGCTGTTGCAGGCAGGACACACTCTTGCCTAACGCTCTTTAAAAATTTTATAACATGCATTTCCAATGCAATAGGTCTTGCATTTGCGAGAGTTTAAGCTATTGGCGTTGTAAATGACAACGCCTTTTATTTATCTGTTTTAAAACCAACACATAAATAAAAGCATTGTCATTTGCAATGCCAATAGCTCAAACTCATAAATGCGAGACCTATTGCATTGCAAATGCTTTTTCTATGTTTGCTGCATTCTGCAGCACTCACAGAAAGAGGAAATACCTCTTGTGATTGTTTTTGTGCAGGAAGGTGTCCTTTCCTGCCCAAAAACAATCACCCCTAAAACACAGACACCCTTGCACATGGCGCAATGGCGCCTCCGTTGGCCCATGGCAGCCCATTGTTCGCCAGAGCAGGGGAAAAGGACAGTAATGCACCGTATATTGTAGATATGGAGCATTCCTGCCCTTTCCTTTTGACGCATGGCAGCGCAGCAGGAAGGCTTGCTGCGCTGTCGTGCGTCAAAATACTGTAAATGAGGTCCATTGTGTTTGAAGGAAAAGAGATCTGTAGAATTGCGGCAGCAACTTTCTGTTTCAGGCAGTCTTAGAAAGCCCCCTTCAACCACCAGAATTAGTCCCTGTGTAAAGGGCATTCTGATTGGCTATGAAATAGCCAGACAGGAATTGCTGGGCAGCCTACACCTTTCTGGACCATTTTCCAGGTGAAGAAAATAAGCAGAATCTGCAGTTTTCAATTTTTGGTTGAAATTTTCGCTCAGGAGTTGGGCCCAGTAGGTTAAATTGGTTTCATGTGCAATATTCCTTTTTCTTAAGTTTGTTTGCATACATTTTAGCTCATTAGCTTCGAGCCCAATCGCTTCACTTTAGTGTGCTTTTAATTCTTTCAACCTGCAAACATATGTTTTTTGGTTTTGGAGATTTTTATGTTATAAACTATTACATTTGCTCCTAATTCTCTTTGCATATATATATATATATCTATATCTATATCTATCTATATATATATATAATTAACAAATAACCACCGTAATCTCTGCCAAATATCACTTCCTTTTTTAGCAAGTATACCATCAAGATCAAGGAAATAGAATAATTATAAAAAAATAAAAAATAAAAAATAAATGTTTTAATGTAAACATCACTAAATAAGGAAAAATTGTTTTTACACTAGGTGTATGCACTGTTATGACCTACTGAATCCCAGGTAGGATTAGTAGAGGATCATACATTGGATATTACACTTGCTTTTTCACACTTATAAACAACTAAACATTTTAACTGTCATTGGGTTAGCAGGCCCACTATGGGCGGAACATAATTTTTAGAATAGTAAGCGGCAGTATTTATGATAAATATATTTATACAGAAATTTTAAAGGACGTGGTATGAGTAATAGTAATCATTGTGTATCATATATTTATACTATTTATTGTATTTAAACAGATAGCAGGTTGCATGCACATCAAATTTACATACACCAGTTTGCCAAATGGGATGTTTTTAACCAAGAACTATTGTATATATTCAGATGAATTTTTTATACATTTGTATTAACATCTATTGGTTTTTAATTGACAACCTATAATTGAGAGGTTGGTCAGTAAGATGGATATTTCCCATCAATTAGGGCAAACAATAATTTGATATTACTCTGTGTGTTTTATTTAATTTATAAACGCATATTTCCACATTTGTCCTTTTGCACAACTATATTATCAGTTGCACTAATTATACATATTTTGCTGCTATTTAGTTACAGAACTTCGAATCATGAAATGACAGTCTGTTGTTTATGTTAATTGGTTGCACTGGCACTTTAAAAATGGGGAAGTGTTGTCGGCGCGTCATGTGATCAAGGTCCTTGTGGACCGAAACGCGTCATGGCGGCATAGCGCAAAAATACAAATAAAATAATTTGCACAAAAGAAGAGGTGTCCGTTCCTGCTTTCCGATTCACGCTGCATTTGGATCATATGGAAAAAGGTTACCTGAAAGGTGTACCAGGACGGCTTCCCTGGTGTTAACGGACCCCCTCCTGAACAGGGCGCAGCGGCAGGAAGCTGTATCTGGTGTCGAAGCCGGAAGCAATAGTCTCCTGGAGGAGAGAGCCGCAGCAGCCCCCGGACATCGAAGAAAATGCAGCCCAAGCCGACGAGTGGGACAGCGGGAGCATTCGCGTCGGAGGACGCGGGAGGTACCGACGAGTGCCACGGAAGGTAGGGACTGTCAACGAAAGGTCCGGTGGGAGGTGTGCATTAGCGTGTGCAAGCATATTGTGTGCAACCGCCACGCGTTTAAACTTAAAAGCGCTCAAGTATGGCTGCCGACGTGCTGAGAGGCAGAGAGGAGGCGGCTGAAGAGATGTTTACAGAAATCCCTAGTATCCAGCCAGAGAAACGGGTCAATAACGAGGAAGGCACCAGTTCGGGAAATAATCTCAAAGACCTTTACAAAAAACTTGAAAAAGGCATGAAAGTGGAGCAAGCGAAATAGTGGGAGCACAAGTCTCTCACCAAATATTTGGAAGTAGGGCGGGTCCCTCGGGGGCTCCGCATTTTACTTGCTCCCAGTTATGAAAATCCAAACAAAAACATGCTACACGAATGGGCTGAAAGTAATCTGGCTGCCTCAAAGAATCTAATGGAAATTTTGGTCAAATATGCACAAATTGACAGGATTGAATTACAAAAAGAAATAGACCAACTCAATAACAAAATCCTGGCTTTGGAAGGCACGAACACCAGTTCCAAGTTAAGAGAAGAAATGACAATAAGTTTAAAAAAAGAGGAGGATATAATCAAAAAGCGGAAAACGTTTAAATTTCAGAGGGACAAACAAGACTATGAAAGGGGCCAAATCTTTACCTTCGCCCGCAAATATGACGCTGTGAAGGCTTCACATACAAGTACAGGACAAGCTGCACGTAAAGACGCAATCGCAGGCTCAAGTCGTCCAATATGTGAAGCTTCATCCCTCTCTGATCTTAGCTCGGTAATGGACAGCGGGTCGGATATGGAACAAAATAAAGACACAGCGGGACCATCATCATTTGACAAACAAAAACACACATTGTTGGATGAATTGCATTTTTTAAGGGAAGAGCGGCGCCAGACATTGCGCCCGAGAAACCCAAATCCCAAACAAAACAAAGGCGAAATGCAAGAAGACGCGAACGAAGAAAAAGGAGGCGCAAACACGAAAAAGAACTTCAACAAGAAACCGCAAAGGAAAAATTGGCGTCGACAGTAACATCCGGCATACAATATAATAATTCCATCATAAACCTTTCAAATATTGACTTAGACAGCGCAGAACAACAGCTGTTGGCTCTTGGACTATCCTACTGCCCGGAAACGAATTTCGATTACCCCCAAACAAGGGCAGACATATACAAGTTCATAAGGAAACTCAAATTACAAAAGTTTCATATGCAACAACAGAACAAAACTAGTCAGCCCGTTGAAAAACAAAGTAAAAGAAACACAACTAGTGGACTAACAGCCCGGGATGTAAGAGTATTGGGGGAATTACAAGCACTTGAAAATGAGAATTTGAACAACACACCTCCTGACAACACACAAAATCTTATGAATCAACAAGGAATTGAGATAAATGTGACGATAGGTACAAACTAGGAAGAGCCCAAAACATAGGGATTTATAGTATAGCACCGAGAATTCTAAGCGCTACATTTTTTTAAAAATACGTTTTTAGCCAATTCTGCTTTGGACACCCACACAAGTGAGGTATCATTTTACTCGGGAGAACAAGGGGAACGCTGGGTGGTAGGACATTTGTGCCGGCACGCTGATTCCACACAAAAATATGTGGAAAATGTGGTTTTTTCAGCTAAATTTAATGTTTGCATTGCATTCTGGGTAGGAAAACGTTGGGGGATCCAGGCAAGCCATACCTCATTGGACTCCCCCGGGTGTCTAGTTTTCAGAAATGTTTGGGTTTGGTACTTTCCCAAGATGGCCGCCGAGCCCGGGGCCAAAATCTCAGGTGCCCCCCCCCCAAAACCAGGTAGTTTTGCTATAGGTAATTTTGAAGTCTCCAGAGTACGATTTGGGCCATTTCCTGTTGCAGCCACTGTGCCTACCCACACAAGTGAGGTACCATTTTTATCGGGAGACCTGGGGGAACGCTGGGTGGGAGGAAATTTGTGGATCCACGCAGATTCCAGAACTTTCCACCACAGAAATGTGAGAAAAAAGTGAATTTTTCAGCAAAATTTGAGGTTTGCAGGGGATTCTGGGTAGTATAATGATGGGGGACCCACGCAAGCCATACCTCGCTGGACTCCCCGGGTGTCTAGTTTCCAGAAATGTGTGGGTTTGGTAGGTTTCCTAGATGGCTGCCGAGCCCCGGGCCAAAACTCATGGGACCCCCATGCAAAACCAGGTTGGTTTGTGATAGGTAATTTTGATGTCGCCTCAATAGCTTTTGGGCCCTTGCCTGTCGCGGGTCCTTGACCCACCCACGCAAGTGAGGTACCATTTTTATCGGGAGACCTGGGAGAACGCTGGGTGGGAGGAAATTTCTGGATCCACGCAGATTCCAGAACTTTCCACCAAAGAAATGTGAGAAAAAAGTGAATTTTTCAGCAAAATTTGAGGTTTGCAGGGGATTCTGGGTAGGAGAATGATGGGGGACCCACGCAAGCCATACCTCGCTGGACTCCCCGGGTGTCTAGTTTCCAGAAATGTGTGGGTTAGGTAGGTTTCCCTAGATGGCTGCCGAGCCCGGGCCAAAAACTCATGGGACCCCCATGCAAAACCAGGTTGGTTTGTGATAGGTAATTTTGATGTCGCCTCAATAGCTTTTGGGCCCTTGCCTGTCGCGGATCCTTGACCCACCCACGCAAGTGAGGTACCATTTTTATCGGGAGACCTGGTTGAACGATGGGTGGGAGGAAATTTGTGGATCCACGCAGATTGCAGAACTTTCCACCACAGAAATGTGGGGAAAATGTGGGTTTTTTGACAATTTTTTAGGTTTGCAAGGGATTCTGGGTAACAGAACCTGGTGGGAGGCAGTCAAGTCACCCCATCCTGGATTCCCCTGGGTGTCTAGTTTTCAAAAATGTATAGGTTTGCTAGGTTTCCCTAGGTGCCGGCAGAGCTATGGTTCAAAAACTACAGCTAGGCACTTTGCCAAAAAAGGGTCATTTTTCACTGCGAAATTGAGGTGTGTCCACATTGCGTTTTGCGCCGTTTCCTGTCGCGGGCACTAGGCCGACCCACACAAGTGAGGTACCATTTTTCTCGGAAGACTTTGGGGGAACGCGGGGTGGGTGGAAATTTGTGGATCCACGCAGATTCCAGAACTTTCCACCACAGAAATGTGGGGAAAATGTGGTTTTTTTGACAATTTTTTAGGTTTGCAAGGGATTCTGGGTAACAGAACCTGGTGGGAGCCAGTCAAGTCACCCCATCCTGGATTCCCCTGGGTGTCTAGTTTTCAAAAATGTATAGGTTTGCTAGGTTTCCCTAGGTGCCGGCAGAGCTATGGTTCAAAAACTACAGCTAGGCACTTTGCCAAAAAGGGTCATTTTTCACTGCGAAATTGAGGTGTGTCACGTTGCGTTTTGCGCCGTTTCCTATCGCGGGCACTAGGCCGACCCACACAAGTGAGGTACCATTTTTCTCGGAAGACTTTGGGGAACGCGGGCTGCATGGAAATTTGTGGATCCACGCAGATTCCAGAACTTTCCACCACAGAAATGTGGGGAAAATGTGGTTTTTTTGACAATTCTTTAGGTTTGCAAGGGATTCTGGGTAACAGAACCTGGTGGGAGGCAGTCAAGTCACCCCATCCTGGATTCCCCTGGGTGTATAGTTTTCAAAAATGTATAGGTTTTCTAGGTTTCCCTAGGTGCCGGCAGAGTTATGGTTCAAAAACTACAGCTAGGCACTTTGCCAAAAGAGGTCTTTTTTCACTGCGAAATTGAGGTGTGTCCAAGTTGCGTTTTGTGCCGTTTCCTGTCGCGGGCACTAGGCCGACCCACACAAGTGAGGTACCATTTTTCTCGGAAGACTTTGGGGAACGCGGGTGGGTGGAAATTTGTGGATCCATGCAGATTCCAGAACTTTCCACCACAGAAATGTGGGGAAAATTTGGTTTTTTTGACAATTTTTTAGGTTTGCAAGGGATTCTGGGTAACAGAACCTGGTGGGAGGCAGTCAAGTCACCCCATCCTGGATTCCCCTGGGTGTCTAGTTTTCAAAAATGTATAGGTTTGCTAGGTTTCCCTAGGTGCCGGCAGAGCTATGGTTCAAAAACTACAGCTAGGCACTTTGCCAAAAAAGGGTCATTTTTCACAGCGAAATTGAGGTGTGTCCACGTTGCGTTTTGTGCCGTTTCCTGTCGCGGGCACTAGGCCGACTCACACAAGTGAGGTACCATTTTTCTCGGAAGACTTTGGGGAACGCGGGGTGGGTGGAAATTTGTGGATCCACGCAGATTCCAGAACTTTCCACCACAGAAATGTGGGGAAAATGTGTTTTGTTTGACAATTGTTTAGGTTTGCAAGGGATTCTGGGTAACAGAACCTGGTTGGAGGCAGTCAAGTCACCCCATCCTGGATTCCCCTGAGTGTCTAGTTTTCAAAAATGTATAGGTTTGCTAGGTTTCCCTAGGTGCCGGCAGAGCTATGGTTCAAAAACTACAGCTAGGCACTTTGCCAAAAAAGGGTCATTTTTCACTGCGAAATTGAGGTGTGTCCACGTTGCGGTTTGCGCCGTTTCCTGTTGCGGGCACTAGGAAGACCCACACAAGTGAGGTATCATTTTTCTCGGAAGACTTTGGGGAACGCGGGGTGGGTGGAAATTAGTGGATCCACGCAGATTCCAGAACTTTCCACCACAGAAATGTGGGGAAAATGTGTTTTTTTTGACAATTCTTTAGGTTTGCAAGGGATTCTGGGTAACAGAACCTGGTGGGAGGCAGTCAAGTCACCCCATCCTGGATTCCCCTGGGTGTCTAGTTTTCAAAAATATATAGGTTTTCTAGGTTTCCCTAGGTGCCGGCAGAGTTATGGTTCAAAAACTACAGCTAGGCACTTTGCCAAAAAAGGGTCTTTTTTCACTGCGAAATTGAGGTGTGTCCAAGTTGCGTTTTGTGCCGTTTCCTGTCGCGGGCACTAGGCCGACCCACACAAGTGAGGTACCATTTTTCTCGGAAGACTTTGGGGAACGCGGGGTGGGTGGAAATTTGTGGATCCATGCAGATTCCAGAACTTTCCACCACAGAAATGTGGGGAAAATTTGGTTTTTTTGACAATTTTTTAGGTTTGCAAGGGATTCTGGGTAACAGAACCTGGTGGGAGGCAGTCAAGTCACCCCATCCTGGATTCCCCTGGGTGTCTAGTTTTCAAAAATGTATAGGTTTGCTAGGTTTCCCTAGGTGCCGGCAGAGCTATGGTTCAAAAACTACAGCTAGGCACTTTGCAATAAAAAAGGGTCATTTTTCACAGCGAAATTGAGGTGTGTCCACGTTGCGTTTTGTGCCGTTTCCTGTCGCGGGCACTAGGCCGACTCACACAAGTGAGGTACCATTTTTCTCGGAAGACTTTGGGGAACGCGGGTGGGTGGAAATTTGTGGATCCACGCAGATTCCAGAACTTTCCACCACAGAAATGTGGGGAAAATGTGTTTTGTTTGAGAATTGTTTAGGTTTGCAAGGGATTCTGGGTAACAGAACCTGGTTGGAGGCAGTCAAGTCACCCCATCCTGGATTCCCTGAGTGTCTAGTTTTCAAAAATGTATAGGTTTGCTAGGTTTCCCTAGGTGCCGGCAGAGCTATGGTTCAAAAACTACAGCTAGGCACTTTGCCAAAAAGGGTCATTTTTCACTGCGAAATTGAGGTGTGTCCACGTTGCGGTTTGCGCCGTTTCCTGTTGCGGGCACTAGGAAGACCCACACAAGTGAGGTATCATTTTTCTCGGAAGACTTTGGGGAACGCGGGGTGGGTGGAAATTAGTGGATCCACGCAGATTCCAGAACTTTCCACCACAGAAATGTGGGGAAAATGTGTTTTTTGGACAATTTTTAGGTTTGCAAGGGATTCTGGGTAACAGAACCTGGTGAGAGGCAGTCAAGTCACCCCATCCTGGATTCCCCTGGGTGTCTAGTTTTCAAAAATGTATAGGTTTGCTAGGTTTCCCTAGGTGCCGGCAGAGCTAGGGTTCAAAAACTACAGCTAGGCACTTTGTCAAAAAGGGTCATTTTTCACTGTGAAATTGGGGTGTGTCCACGTTGCGTTTTGCGCCGTTTCCTGTCGTGGGCACTAGGCCTAGCCACACAAGTGAGGTACCATTTTTCTCAGAAGACTTTGGGGAACGTGGGGTGGGTGGAAATTTGTGGATCCACGCAGATTCCAGAACTTTCCACCACAGAAATGTGAGGAAAATGTGTTTTTTGGACAATCTTTTAGGTTTGCAAGGGATTCTGGGTAACAGAACCTGGTGGGAGCCAGTCAAGTCACCCCATCCTGGATTCCCCTGGGTGTCTAGTTTTCAAAAATGTATAGGTTTGCTAGGTTTCCTAGGTGCCGGCAGAGCTAGGGTTCAAAAACTACAGCTAGGCACTTTGTCAAAAAGGGTCATTTTTCACTGTGAAATTGGGGTGTGTCCACGTTGCGTTTTGCGCCGTTTCCTGTCGCGGGCACTATGCCTACCCACACAAGTGAGGTACCATTTTTCTCGGAAGACTTTGGGGAATGCGGGGTGGGTGGAAATTCGTGGATCCACGCAAATTCCAGAACTTTCCACCACAGAAATGTGAGGAAAATGTGGTTTTTTTGACAAAAGTTTAGGTTTGCAAGGGATTTTGGGTAACAGAACCTGGTGTGAGGCAGTCAAGTCACCCCATCCTAGATTCCCCTGGGTGTCTAGTTTTCAAAAATGTATAGGTTTGCTAGGTTTCCCTAGGTGCCGGCAGAGCTAGGGTTCAAAAACTACAGCTGGGCACTTTGCAAAAAATAGTTTCTATAAAGAAACCTTGATGGATCTACACAAATGACCCCTTGCTGAATTCAGAATTTTGTCTACTTTTCTAAAATGTATAGCTGTCTAGGATCCATTATTGCTTTCATACCCATTTCTACCATTAACTGGAAGGAGGTTGAAAGCACAAAAAATAGCAAAAATAGGCTATGTCCCAGAAAAATGCCAAAACTGTGTAAAAAATGTTGGCTTTCTGACAAAAGTCTGTCATTTCCTAAAAGCTGGGAAAATGGTGATTTCAGCCCCACAAACCCTTTTTGATACCATTTGCAGGGAAAAACCCAGATGCTTTCATTTGCAGCCCTTTTTCACATTTTTCCCCCAAAAAACAAAATTTAGCTGTATTTTGACTAATTTCTGGGACCCCTCCAGGGGAATCTACAAACCCTGGGTACCTTTACAATCCCCATGATGTTGGAAGAAAAGGACGCAAATTTGGCGTGGATACCTTATGTGGTCAAAAAGTTACAGGGGCCTAAGCGCGCACTACCCCAAATAGCCAAAAAAAGGCTTAGCACAGGGGGGGAAAAGGCCTAGCAGCGAAGGGGTTAAACAGATAGCAGGTTGTATGCACATCAAATTTACATACACCAGTTTGCCAAATGGGATGTTTTTAACCAAGAACTATTGTATATGTGCAGATTAATTTTTTATACATTTGTATTAACATCTATTGGTTTTCAATTGACAACCTATAATTGAGAGGTTGGTCAGTAAGATGGATATTTCCCATCAATTAGGGCAAACAATAATTTGATATTACTCTGTGTGTTTTATTTAATTTATAAACGCATATTTCCACATTTGTCCTTTTGCACAACTATATTATCTACCGTTGCACTAATTATACATATTTTGCTGCTATTTAGTTACAGAACTTCGATTCATGAAATGATAGTCTGTTGTTTATGTTAATTGGTTGCACTGGCACTTTAAAAATGGGGAAGTGTTGTCGGCGCGTCATGTGATCAAGGTCCTTGTGGACCGAAATGCGTCATGGCGGCATAGCGCAAAAATACAAATAAAATAATTTGCACAAAAGAAGAGGTGTCCGTTCCTGCTTTCCGATTCACGCTGCATTTGGATCATATGGAAAAAGGTTACCTGAGATATATATATATATATATATATGACAGCTCCAAGGTGACCATTCGATCAGGAATGCACTTAATGACGTGCCGACATGCTGAGGCCCATCCAAGGGCTTGGAACTTTGCAACAGTTTGTAAATGTGCATCCATTTGGAGTTTTAATTTACTGACACGAACTACCTAACCCAGAAGACAGTGCATATGCCTTATTTAAGGAGCCCATCGGAGGGCGGCTAATTATGCTAATTGGGGGAGTGTCAGAGCTTGCACGTTTCCAGGATTGTCGAACCTTTGAGGAAGGAGCGCCATAGCTCCGAAATGAGTCAGGTTTAAATACGACAAGGAAGCTGTAAATCTGTATTGGCATGCTGGCTCACGTCTTTACCCATTAAATGGCTCATTGCTGGTTGGTGTCCGAGTGCGTTCCTGATCGAATGGTCACCTTGGAGCTGTTATATATATATATATATATATATATATATATATATATATATATATATATATATGTATATATATATATATATATATATTATCTACTGGCGGTCGCCAGTAGATAGTTATAGTTAGGACCTATTTTCCATAGGAAATCCGCGACATTCTATTTGAAATAACTCTTGCGTCGGTTGACGAATCTTCGCGAAATTTTCAAACGTTATGGCCCGCTCCGGTCCGCTCCTACCCTGAAAGTCTCAGGGTGATTCGTCAAGCGGGGGCCGAGAAAAAGGGGGGTCCCAAAACGTGTTTTCCCATTCATTTTCCCATAGGAAACTTTAGACACGGCTACAGCCCGAACTGCTGAACGGAATTACACCAAATTTGGCAAAGAGGTAGTTCTTGGTTCAGAAAGAACCCTTTTGTTAAATGGTGTAAATCCGTTCAGTAGTTGCGGAGAAATTAAAAAAATAAGAGTCCAAAAATCAATTTCCCATAGGAAACTTTAGACACTGCTACAGCCCGAACTGCTGAACGGAATTACACCAAATTTGGCAAAGAGGTAGTTCTTGGTTCAGAAAGAACCCTTTTTGTTAAATGGTGTAAATCCGTTCAGTAGTTGCTGAGAAAATCAAAAGTAAAAGTACATATATATCTATGGCCGCGTCGGATTCGCGCACCCTCCCGATCACGAGCTGTCTGCTAATTGGCTGTCAACACTCCAAACCAGGAAGTGTTGGCAGCCATCTTGTTCCTCGGTAGAACCGAGGAACAAGAAAGCAGTAAGAAAGTGCGCAAAACGCACAAAGGGGTAGGGTAGAAACACCCTGACCCCTAGGTCTGCTCAGGGGGTCCCACAAGGACCCCCTGGGCAAAAAGCATTTTTTTTTTTAAATCGGCAGGATGCGCTCAGGGTGCGCGGATCCTGCCGATAAAAATCGAAGCGCGGTCTCCGCGCTTCGATAGCAATTGCCCCGGGTGGGCCAAGTCCCGGGGGCATGCTGAGGGGTGTTTATTTTATGTATGGGGGCCTCTAAGGGCTCCCCAAGCCCGGGGACCACCACCCCCGGGGCTTTATCATAAATGGTGCGTGAGGGCTCTGAGCCCTCCCGCAGCCCGGGGACCGCCACCTCCCCGGGGCTTTTTAAAAAAACCTGTGTGGGGGCTCCAGCCCCCACACGCCCGAGGACCACCACCTCCCGGGGCACTAAGAAAATTGAAAATGGGGGTCCGTTTTGGACCCCCAAGCCCCGAGGACCACCACCTCCCGGGGCTTTTTTTAAACGTGTGTGGGGGGCTCCAGCCCCCACACGCCCGAGGACCACCACCTCCTTGGGGCACTAAGAAAATTGAAAATGGGGGTCCGTTTTGGACCCCCAAGCCCCGAGGACCACCACCTCCCGGGGCTTTCAAAATGTAGGGAGGGGGCCGCGCGGCCCCCTCCTGGAGCCCTTGATGGCCCTGGGGACCACCACCCCCAGGGCCGGCTCCTGCAGTGTCCCGGGGTGCCTACCCCCGGGACACTGCTGTTTGCTATGACAGGACGGGAGCCTCGCGGCTCCCGCCCTGTCATAGCAAACTTGGTTTGCATTTTGAAAGAGAGAGCAGGAAACCTGCTCTCTCTTTCAAAATGCAAACCAATTGCTTTCCACATGGGGAGCAGCATCTTAGCTGCTCCCCATGTGGAAAGCAATGCCGGCTCCCATAGGACGCGGGAGCCGGCGGGACTGTGGGGGATTGGGGACCCCCACAGTCCCCAACCAGAGGCCAGGCCCCGGGGATGGGGTCCCCGGGGCCATAAGTGGCCGGGAGGGGGGCCACGCAGCCCCCTCCCCAAATAAAAAATAAATAAATAAATAAAAAAAATAAGGGCAAGGCCGGCCCCGGGGATGGGGTCCCCGGGGCCTTAAATGGCCTGAGGAGGGGGGCCACGCAGCCCCTCTCCATATTTTTATTTAAAAACAGGGCATGCCCCGGGGATGGGGTCCCGGGGCCAATAGAGGCCCAGGGAAGGGGGCCACGCGGCCCCCTTCCCGTTTTAAAAAAAAAAAAAAAAAAAAATGCTCAGGCCCCGGGGGATGGGGTCCCCGGGGCCAAAAGTGCCTGAGGGAAAGAAGGCCACGCAGCCCCCCCTCCCATAAAAAAAAAAAAAAAACGGCATCGTGCCGGAGGCCCGCCCCCTCCCTGCAGTACTCTGCAAACGCGCCCCTGGCGCGTTTAAGAAGGGAAGTAATTCCCCTGAATACTGAGGGTCCCTGAGAGCCAACTAGCTCACCAGGAACCTCCAGTATGCGCCAGGGGCTGCCTTGCAGAGAGGTGTACAGAGGCCACGCCCCTTTTACACCTCTCTGCAACGCAGCTCTGTGGCGCTTAATGGAGGTAGCTGGTGGGCTAGTTGCACCCCAGGGACCCTCAGGATTCAAGGGGAGTTAATCCCCGACTTAAAACGCGCCACGGGCGCGTTTTCACAGTGGTGAAGGGAGGGGCGGGCCTGAGGTGACATGTGTGCAAACAGGCCCCGTGGCGCGTTTTAAGATGGGGAATTAAATCCCTTCAATCCTGAGGGTCCCTGAGGCCAACTAGCCCAACAGGTACATCCAGAAAGCGCCACAGAGCTGCGTTGCAGAGAGGTGTAAAAGGGGTGTGGCCTCTCTACACGTCTCTGCAACGCAGCCCCTGGCGCATACTGGAGGTTCCTGGTGGGCTAGTTGGCCCCTAGGGACCCTCATGATTCAAGGGGACTTAATCCCCCAACTTAAAACGCGCCACGGGCGCGTTTGCACAGATGTCACCTCAGGCCCCGCCCCTCCCTTCACCATTGTGCAAATATTCCTCTAAAATCTGCCGAACTACGAATTCGGATTTACTCACCTGTTATCAGGAGAGACCTCAGTGCTGCATCTTTCAGCCCAGTACTAATCCTGAAAAGTAATTTTAACCGTACTTACCAGTAACTTGAATTTCCTTCCATAGGATATCATTGCCTGCTTTTTGCTGAAAAAGTTTCTAAGTGTTGATTTTTGAAACATACAAATATTCCTCTAAAATCTGCCGAACTACGAATTCGGATTTACTCACCTGTTATCAGGAGAGACCTCAGTGCTGAATCTTTCAGCCCAGTACTGGTCCTGAAAAGTAATTTTAACCGTACTTACCAGTAACTTGAATTTCCTTCCATAGGCTAACATTGACTGGTTTCACTTGGAAATTCTTCTAAGTGTGGAGTTTTGGAACTTTAAAATATTCCTCTAAAATCAGCCGAAATACGAATTCCGATTTACTCACCTGTTATCAGGAGAGACCTCAGTGCTGCATCTTTCAGCCCAGTACTGATCCTCAAAAGTAATTTTAACCGTACTTACCAGTAACTTGAATTTCCTTCCATAGGATATCATTGCCTGCTTTTGCTGAAAAAGTTTCTAAGTGTTGATTTTTGAAACATACAAATATTCCTCTAAAATCAGCCGAAATACGAATGCCTATTTACTCACCTGGTATCAGGAGAGACCTCAGTGCTGTATCTTTCAGCCCAGTACTGGTCCTGAAAAGTAATTTTAACCGTACTTACCAGTAACTTGAATTTCCTTCATAGGCTAACATTGACTGGTTTCACTTGGAAATTCTTCTAAGTGTGGAGTTTTGGAACTTTAAAATATTCCTCTAAAATCAGCCGAAATACGAATTCCGATTTACTCACCTGTTATCAGGAGAGACCTCAGTGCTGCATCTTTTAGCCCAGCACTGACCCTGAAAAGTAATTTTAACCGTACTTACCAGTAACTTATATTTTCTTCCAAAGGAATCCATTGTCTGGTTTTCAGCAGAAAAGTTTCAAAGTGTCGATTTTCACAAACTACAAATATTCCTTAAAAATCGCCTGTATGACTTAAACGCATTCTTTCAACTGTTTACAGGAGATGCACCAATGCTGGATCCAGGATCCAACACTGAGTAAGAAAAAGTAACGATAACAGTTTTTACCTGCTAAGTGAATTTCCTTCCATAGGATAACATTGGTGATTCTATGAGAAAAGTTTCAAAGTGTCAACTTTTAAAATACAATAATATTCCTTAAAAATCACTACTGTAACCAAAACGCTTTTACTCAACTGTTTACAGGAGATGTCCCAGGACTGAATCTAGGATCCAGTCCTGTGGTTAGAAAAGTAATCCATAAAGTAACTAATTGCATTTAACTAGAAATTCACATTGAGCTGAATGTTGCATTGTGTTTGAAAATGTGTTGCCCATTGCAACAACTGTAACTACTGTACTTAAAAGTCTATTGCCTATGTGCAAAGTATTTAAACTAAAGTAATTCATTCTGAGAAAGTATTTTTGTAATGTATAATGTAATTACAATGTAATTTAAAAAATAAAATATGTAAAAAAAAATTGTTTCTAAAAATGTAGTAAATCAGTATGAAAAAAATAAATATAACAATTAATACATTTAAAAATTGTCATTTACAAAACCTTTGAAATTCACTGAAAAAACCGTAGGTTTCAGACATGTTATAGTTAGGAATTAGCATTTAAAAAACCTTTGAAATTCACTGAAAAAACCATAGGTTTCAGACACGTTATAGTTAGAAATTAGCATTTAAAAAACCTTTGAAATTCACTGAAAAACCATAGGTTTCAGGCACGTTATAGTTTGAAATTTGCATTTAAAAAACCTTAGAAACCTTAGAAATTCACTGAAAAAACCATAAGGTTTTAGGGACAGTTATAGTTAGTTGGACATTGCACTCGTACAAAACCTGTGAAATTCCCCCGTTATAGTTAGTTCAGGTAACTATAACTCGCGCCCCCGCAATGCACTGCTGATGACGTCACATATTACATCACTCATGACATGGTCAGTGACATCACTGATGACATCACTGATGACATCTCAAATGACATCACTGATGACATCACTGATGACATCATCCATGTGAGAATTTAATGCATCTTCTCACACCCTAATATAAGTTTTGAAACACCCACTCTAAATTACAGACTGCCATTCTCAAAACCATACACACTCCAATACCAATAGGTACATACCCACTCACTGATTCTTAGGTCTACACACACACATCTACTCACTCACCCGTACAGTCACTCATACTTACAGTCACTCAGTACAGGACTATCATATGCACTCATACACCTATATAAACACTCACACAACGCAACTCATCCATAGAGGTACTCACACACCTAGTCAGTCATGCAAATAATTAATCACACTCCAATTTACTCACCTATACAGTTATACACACCAGCTCACTTACTCATAAAAATACTAGCACATTCTTACGCTCCTATGCAATCACTGATGCAAGCACACACTCATCCATATAGCCACTCTCACAATCACACACTCTCACTTATAGCCATTTATATACTCCAACACACATATATACTGCCTTTCACACATGTACCACTGAGATATACATTCAATCACTAACACACCCATACACACACTCACCCACCCATACAGTCCATCACAGACGCACTCTTGAAACCATGCACCCAGTGAATCACCCACTCACACATCTATGCACAGAGTCACACTCACCCCAACCACACAAACACTGAGGCACCCATACAGATACTCAGAGAACCAATCCATAACCCATATAGACACTCATTTAGCTAGTCAGAAACCCATGCAGCTGCTTACACAACAACAGACAGACGGATACAGACATTCACACAGTTTAGTCACTCACCCATGCATCCAGTAAGATACGTTTAATCACTCACTTATAGACTCAGTCACGCACCTACTAAATCATCCATTCAGACACTTATACACCCACTCATTCTTCAATACGCCTTTCCCTATATATATTAAACATATTTAAACTTTACACAAACACACAGTCACTGGATGATGTCATCAGTGATGTCATTTGAGATGTCATCAGTGATGTCATCAGTGATGTCACTGACCATGTCATGAGTGATGTAATATGTGACGTCATCAGCAGTGCATTGCGGGGCGCGAGTTATAGTTACCTGAACTAACTATAACGGGGAATTTCACGGGTTTTGTACGAAGTGCAATGTCCAACTAACTATAACTGTCCCTAAAACCTTATGGTTTTTTCAGTGAATATATATATATATATATATATATATATATATATATATATATATATATATATATATATATATATATATATATATATATATATATATATATATATATATATATATATTTTATATATATATATATATATATATATATATATATATGACAGCCACAGTCCTGAAATGATCACACTCCTTGATCCAAAAACAGGTACGGACCACAAATGCGGTAAAAGTTTCTTCTTTATTAAGTGCAGATTATCAAAGTGCCAGTGCATATTTCGTCAAAAAGCAAGTGCCCAGCATGACGCGTTTCGACTGCCCAACGGCAGTCTTGATCACATGACGCGCTGGACCATATATATATATATGTATTACACTCTGCTAATATCTATTTTTGGTTTGGTGATTACAAATCTTGGGGAGGCCCTCGCTCTTGGCTACCTTTTTTATCGGAACGTTGCTCTACTCCTATGTGCACCTGTCCTCTTCCTCCTGCATTTTTAGGTCTCGATACTGTCTGTAGGCAAAGTCTTGTTTGGACGATACACAAAACTTACAGTGGGCTTTGAAACCATCTGTTGCTTACCATTGGTTGGGTTTCTTGTCAATCTATTTTGTTTCTTTCTTATTAGATGGCTTGCACAGCCTCTTTACAATCCTTCTGATTATCTGGCTTGTATCCTTCCACTGCCCACATGTAGGAACTGTCTTTTCCCATTTTGCTAAGCACTCCACGCGAATGCATGTGTTGTTATTGAGGTCTCTCCCTCGTGTGATTCTGACCCTGCCAAATACCCTCCCCTGTGCTCCTTGATTCTCTCTGCCTTGTGTTCTGCTATCTATCTCGTCAGTGCCAACTGGCATCTACAAGATAGATACGAGAGTGGGAGGGGCAGGCAAATGGGGGTGGGTACATTCACTATCGCAACGTGCACTACATGTAAGGCGCAAATATAACAATAAAAAAAATTAGCTTACCTTACATGCTGGCACGACACGTCCTCCTCCAGTCTGGGATTCAGCGCGGCGCCAGCCAACTCCCTTAACCAATCCTGGCCTCTTCTCTCATGCTGTTAACCAGCATGAGAGAAGCACCAGGATTGGAGGGAGCGGCTCTCTCAGCGCTCCCGGGGGCACTGGAGGCCTGTGCTTGCTCTCAACCCAGCTGTCTAAGACAGCTGGGTTGAGAGGTTTAAAGTGCACATGTCTGGCTGACTGTCGCAAGACTGCCGGCCAAAAAGACATGCGCACTTTAAACCTAAGTGCACAGCCAGCCCACCACTCCTCCCTGCTGCTGTCACTCAGCAGGCCGCGCCCCATCCTGACACTTGGTTTGGGACAAGATGATTAACTTTATTACCATTTTATTGTTCATCTCCGAGGCTTTTGGGGGCATTTTATTTGGCGGGGCGACGCCCCTCCGCTCAAATCGAGGGGCCGCCCCCGTGTCTCATGCTTCAGCTCCTGCCATCCCGACCAGCGTCCATGTTGCTCTTTCCCTCATGTACTTCTTTTCCCCTCCTTCTTTATCCCTTCTCTACAAGCCATCTTTATTTTTATTTTTATTTCAAGTCACCTGCCCAATCCCCGTTGCTTGCCCCACTCTCTTCTCCATTGCTCGTCTACCCCTAGCGGTCCCTTTAATATTTATTTTTACCTTGTTTACATTTTTAGGAGGGCCCAGCATCTTCCGTTTGCTGCGAGACTGCTCCGCTTGCAGTTATTTCTGTTTTAGTGCAATTGAAAATGTATTTTTTCATTTTCTACGCCAAATGGCGTCCATCATCCTGGATTTGTATATAAATAAAATGTCTCCTGCGTCATTCAGTAGACGTCCACATGCGCACATATACAGTGTAACGCATGCATGCGCTACTGAAAGATGCAAGTGCCATGACAAGTATGAATTTTCTTTCAGATGCTGCACGGATTCATATAAAAACATTGGGGCATATTATCAAGAACGGCGTTAAAATTATCGCCGCTTTAGCGGCAGGAAACTGCCGCTAAAGCGGCGATAATGAGCTTGATAATATGCCCTTGAGAATTCAATAGAAGCCCATGTTGACACCAGAACATGGGCTTCTATTGAATTCTCAGAGCATATTATCAAGCCCATTATCGCCGCTTTAGCGGCAGTTTCCTGCCGCTAAAGCGGCGATAATTTTAACGCCGTTCTTGATAATATGCCCCATTCTTCTTTTTACCAATGCTGTGCAGCATCGCCAAAAAGTATTGGCAAAGCCAATCCACCAGAAAGGTGAGGCCAGTTGGCTTTACCAAGCATTTGTGTTTTTTGTCCACCAGATGTATCCGCCTTCATGCTGTCTGTGGTATGCGAGAGAAAAAAGGGCGGGCAAGAGAGAAGAGAACTCATCACACTTTGACAGGTAAGTTGAGCACCTTTGTGTCTGTAAGTTGTGGACACTCCGAAAGCTATGAGCGCCTCGAGCAGGGGGTGTTTTGTTTTGGAGTGTGAGGGCCTATTGTTAAAAAACCACAATCCCAGGGGCGTAGCTGGGTATTACACCCCCCTAATAAATTTATTTTCAGGTAAATAGTTGGGTACAGGTGCTTTCAGTCAGGTATGGTGAGGTGTCTGTCGGATTTCACAGGGATTTTTTACATGAACACAGACAAAAGGCACATACACTCTCTCCCTCTCTGCTTTGAAAGTCTTCAGAAATGGTTATTTTGCAAAATATTGTGTTTTCTCTCATGTACTACCCCTACCAATCTACATTCATCTCCCGTTCCTCTGCCCCTTTATCCTCTCTCAAGTGCCCTGCTTGTCCTATAATGTATTTTGACATTATATGCCAGCCTGATTGTCAGAAAATCTGAAGCTCACACACCGCAATCTTATTGACCAAGCTACGCCCCTGTACAAGCCAATAAAAAAAAGAATGCAAATTTGTTTCGCGCCAACCCCGTGATGGACCTAAGTTGGAATGCAGTTCCAGCCTCTGCTGAATATCCCGTGATTCTGGGCAAATCATTTTATCTTCTTGTCCCTAAAAAATGTGTAACTTAGGGCCTTATTACGAGTTTGGCGGTCCTCCTGCTGCCGTGCCACCGCTGGTTTGAGGGAGGACTGCCAAGCCGGTGGTGCGCCCGCTGAATTATGAGTTTAATTCAGGGTGGGCGGGTAGTGCTGCGGCGGTCTCACGGCGGCGGTTTTGTTAGGCTCATAGGAGAGCCTTAACAGCAGACCGCCGCCGTGACAGCGCCTGCAGCACATTCCTGCATGGTGTGGCATGCCCCATGGTGTGCATGCCACACTGTGCAGGAAGTGGGTGCAATTCCAAGGGGCATAACATGCACCCCTAGGCCCAGAAGCGGCGGGGGCTGTAAGGGTCCCATAGTTGCTTCTCCGCCACCCTTTTCATGGCGGGCTCACCGCCATGAAATGGATCCTGGCGGATGGGAAAGTCCTACAGCAGTCCGACCACCACACTCGAAATACTGCTGGAAGACCTGCAGTGGTCGGACCACCACCGAGAGTACGGTGGTCCTAGGAAGTGCTTGAAATGGAAAAATAGAAGTGCAGGTACTCCGTACCAGAGTACCTGCTTGTTTCTGAGAAGTGCCGGTACTTTCCTGTTAAAAGTATTGCATTTCTCTTGAGAAGTGCCGGTACTCTCCCTATCAAAATGACCGCCGTACTCGTAATAAGACCCTTAGTCTGGTTCTGTTGTAAAGCGCTCTGATACTCTCGGGTCAGGCGCTTTTTTTTTTAAAAAGGGCATCATATTCTAGTGAGACTGTTTGAAGAAGCTCTTGTGACTGAGAGAGCAGGGCTGGCGCAGTCCCAGTGCAGTGAGGAGGGGGCGCTTGTACATGTGTGAAGGGGACAATCATTGGGGATGAGGGGACGTTGTACAAGTGGGGATGAGGGGGCGCTGTACACGTGTGAGGCGGACACTCACTGGGGATGAGGGGGTGCTGTACACGTGTGAGGCGGACACTCACTGGGGATGAGGTGGCGCTGTACACGTGTGAGGCGGACACTCACTGGGGATGAGGGAGCGCTGTACACGTGTGAGGCGGACAATCACTGGGGATGAGGGGCCGCTGTACACGTGTGAGGCGGACACTCACTGGGGATGAGGGGGCGCTGTACACGTGTGAGGTGGACACTTACTGGGGATGAGAGGGCGCTGTACACAAGTGAGGCGGACACTCACTGGGGATGAGGGGGCGCTGTATACGTGTGAGGCGGACACTCACTGGGGATGAGGGGGCGCTGTACACGTGTGAGGCAGACACTGGGGATGAGGGGGCGCTGTACACGTGTGAGGCGGACACTCACTGGGGATGAGGGGCCGCTGTACACGTGTGAAGCGGACACTCACTGGGGATGAGGGGGCGCTGTACACGTGTGAGGCGGACACTCACTGGGGATGAGAGGGCGCTGTACACAAGTGAGGCGGACACTCACTGGGGATGAGGGGGCGCTGTACACGTGTGAGGCGGACACTCACAGGGGATGAGGGGGCACTGTACATGTGTGAGGCAGACACTCACTGGGGATGAGGGGGCGATGTACACGTGTGAGGCGGACACTCACTGGGGATGAGGGGGCGCAGTACACGTGTGAGGTGGACAATCACGGGGGATGAGGGGGCGCTGTACACGTGTGAGGCGGACACTCACTGGGGATGAGGGGGCGCTGTACACGTGTGAGGCGGACACTCACTGGGGATGAGGGGGCGCTGTACACGTGTGAGGTGGACACTCACTGGGGATGAGGGAGCGCTGTACACGTGTGAGGTGGACAATCACTGGGGATGAGGGGCCGCTGTACACGTGTGAGGCGGACACTCACTGGGGATGAGGGGGCGCTGTACACGTGTGAGGCGGACACTCACTGGGGATGAGAGGGCGCTGTACACAAGTGAGGCGGACACTCACTGGGGATGAGGGGGCGCTGTACACGTGTGAGGCAGACACTCACTGGGGATGAGGGGGCGCTGTACACGTGTGAGGCAGACACTCACTGGGGATGAGGGGGCGCTGTACACGTGTGAGGCGGACACTCACTGGGGATGAGGGGCCGCTGTACACGTGTGAGGCGGACACTCACTGGGGATGAGGGGGCACTGTACACGTGTGAGGCGGACACTCACTGGGGATGAGAGGGCGCTGTACACAAGTGAGGCGGACACTCACTGGGGATGAGGGGGCGCTGTACACGTGTGAGGCAGACACTCACTGGGGATGAGGGGCGCTGTACACATGTGAGGCGGACACTCACTGGGGATGAGGGGACGCAGTACACGTGTGAGGTGGACAATCACGGGGGATGAGGGGGCGCTGTACACGTGTGAGGCGGACACTCACTGGGGATGAGGGGGCGCTGTACACGTGTGAGGCGGACACTCACTGGGGATGAGGAGGTGCTGTACACTTGTGAGGCGGACACTCACTGGGGATGAGGGGGCGCTGTACACGTTTGAGGCGGAAACTCACTGGGGATGAGGGTACGCTGTACACGTGTGAGGCGGACACTCACTGGGGATGAGGGGGCGCTGGGGATGAGGGGGCGCTGTACATGTGTTAGGCGGACAATCATTGGGGATGAGGGGGTGCTGTACACGTGTGAAGCGGACACTCATTGGGGATGAGGGAGCACTGCAAATGTGCGCGGCGGACACTCATTGGGGATGAGCGGGCGCTGTACACATGCGAGGCGGACACTCATTGGGGATGAGGGGGTGCTGTACACGTGTGAGGCGGACACTCATTGAGGATGAGGGGGCGCTGTACACGTACGAGGCAGACACTCACAGGGGATGACGGGGCGCTGTACACGTGCGAGGCAAACACTCATTGGGGATGAGGGGGCGCTGTACACGTGCGAGGCGGACAATCATTGGGGATGAGGGGGCGCTGTACACGTGAGGCGGACACTCAGGGATGAGGGGGCGCTGTACACATGCGAGGTGGACACTCATTGGGGATGAGGGGTCGCTGTACACGTGTGAGGCGGACGTTCATTGGGGATAAGGGGGCGCTGGACACGTGCGAGGCGGACACTCACAGGGGATGAGGGGGCGCTGTACACGTGTGAGGCAGACAATAATAGGGGATGAGGGGGCGCTGTACACATGTGAGGCGGACACTCATTGGGGATGAGGGGGCGATGTACACGTGTGAGGCGGACATTCATTAGGGATAAGGGGGCGTCATACACGTGTGAGGTGGACAATCATTGGAGATGAGTGGGCGCTGTACATGTGTGAGGCAAACACTCATTGGGGATGAGGGGTGCTATAAATGTGTGAGGCTGTCAATCATTGGAGATGAGGGGACACTGTACATGTGTGAGGCAGACACTCATTGGGGATGAGGGCGCTGTAAATGTGCGAGGAGGTCAATCATTGGAAATGAGGGGGCGCTGTACATGTGTGATGCGGACACTTACTGGGGATGAGGGGGCGCTGTACATGTGTGAGGCGGACACTCACTGGGGATGAGGGGTCGATGTACATGTGTGAGGCGGACACTCACTGAGGATGAGGGGCGCTGTACATGTGTGAGGCGGTCAATCATTGGAGATGAGGGGCGCTGTACATGTGTGATGCGGACACTCACTGGGGATGAGGGGGCGCTGTACATGTGTGAGGCGGACACTCACTGGGGATGAGGGGTCGATGTACATGTGTGAGGCGGACACTCACTGGGGATGAGGGGGCGCTGTACATGTGTGAGGCGGGCAATCACTGGGGATGAGGGGGCGCTGTACACGTGTGAGGCAGACACTCACTGGGGATGAGGGGGCGCTGTACACGTGTGAGGCGGACACTCACTGGGGATGAGGGGCCGCTGTACACGTGTGAGGCGGACACTCACTGGGGATGAGGGGGCACTGTACACGTGTGAGGCGGACACTCACTGGGGATGAGAGGGCGCTGTACACAAGTGAGGCGGACACTCACTGGGGATGAGGGGGCGCTGTACACGTGTGAGGCAGACACTCACTGGGGATGAGGGGGCGCTGTACACGTGTGAGGCGGACACTCACTGGGGATGAGGGGACGCAGTACACGTGTGAGGTGGACAATCACGGGGGATGAGGGGGCGCTGTACACGTGTGAGGCGGACACTCACTGGGGATGAGGGGCGCTGTACACGTGTGAGGCGGACACTCACTGGGGATGAGGAGGTGCTGTACACTTGTGAAGCGGACACTCACTGGGGATGAGGGGGCGCTGTACACGTTTGAGGCGGAAACTCACTGGGGATGAGGGTACGCTGTACACGTGTGAGGCGGACACTCACTGGGGATGAGGGGCGCTGGGGATGAGGGGCGCTGTACATGTGTTAGGCGGACAATCATTGGGGATGAGGGGGTGCTGTACACGTGTGAAGCGGACACTCATTGGGGATGAGGGAGCACTGCAAATGTGCGCGGCGGACACTCATTGGGGATGAGCGGGCGCTGTACACATGCGAGGCGGACACTCATTGGGGATGAGGGGTGCTGAACACGTGTGAGGCGGACACTCATTGAGGATGAGGGGGCGCTGTACACGTACGAGGCAGACACTCACAGGGGATGACGGGGCGCTGTACACGTGCGAGGCAAACACTCATTGGGGATGAGGGGGCGCTGTACACGTGCGAGGCGGACAATCATTGGGGATGAGGGGGCGCTGTACACGTGAGGCGGACACTCAGGGATGAGGGGCGCTGTACACATGCGAGGTGGACACTCATTGGGGATGAGGGGTCGCTGTACACGTGTGAGGCGGACGTTCATTGGGGATAAGGGGCGCTGGACACGTGCGAGGCGGACACTCACAGGGGATGAGGGGGCGCTGTACACGTGTGAGGCAGACAATAATAGGGGATGAGGGGCGCTGTACACATGTGAGGCGGACACTCATTGGGGATGAGGGGCGATGTACACGTGTGAGGCGGACATTCATTAGGGATAAGGGGGCGTCATACACGTGTGAGGTGGACAATCATTGGAGATGAGTGGGCGCTGTACATGTGTGAGGCAAACACTCATTGGGGATGAGGGGGTGCTATAAATGTGTGAGGCTGTCAATCATTGGAGATGAGGGGACACTGTACATGTGTGAGGCAGACACTCATTGGGGATGAGGGGCGCTGTAAATGTGCGAGGAGGTCAATCATTGGAAATGAGGGGGCGCTGTACATGTGTGATGCGGACACTTACTGGGGATGAGGGGGCGCTGTACATGTGTGAGGCGGACACTCACTGGGGATGAGGGGTCGATGTACATGTGTGAGGCGGACACTCACTGAGGATGAGGGGGCGCTGTACATGTGTGAGGCGGTCAATCATTGGAGATGAGGGGGCGCTGTACATGTGTGATGCGGACACTCACTGGGGATGAGGGGGCGCTGTACATGTGTGAGGCGGACACTCACTGGGGATGAGGGGTCGATGTACATGTGTGAGGCGGACACTCACTGGGGATGAGGGGCGCTGTACATGTGTGAGGCGGGCAATCACTGGGGATGAGGGGGCGCTGTACATGTGTGAGGCGGACACTCACTGGGGATGAGGGGGCCCTGTACATGTGTGAGGCGGAAAATCATTGGGGATGAGGGGGCGCTTTACATGTGTGAGGCAGACACTCATTGGGGATGAGGGGGCGCTGTACATGTGTGAGGCGGACACTCACTGGGGATGAGGGGGCGCTGTACATGTGTGAGGCGGACACTCACTTAGGATGAGGGGGCGCTGTACATGTGTGAGGCGGACAATCACTGGGGATGAGGGGGCGCTGTACATGTGTGAGGCGGACAATCACTGGGGATGAGGGGGCGCTGTACATGTGTGAGGCGGACACTCACTGGGGATGAGGGGGCGCTGTACATGTGTGAGGCGGACAATCATTGGGGATGAGGGGACGCTGTACATGTGTGAGGCGGACACTCATTGGGGATGAGGGGGCGCTGTACATGTGTGAGGCGGACACTCACTGGGGATGAAGGGGTGCTGTACACGTGTGAGGCGGACACTCATTGGGGATGAGGGGGCGCTGTACACGTGTGAGGCAGACACTCATTGGGGATGAGGGGGCGCTGTACACGTGTGAGGCGGACACTCACTGGGGATGAGGGGGCGCTGTACACGTGTGAGGCGGACACTCATTGGGGATGAGGGGGCGCTGTACACGTGTGAGGCAGACACTCATTGGGGATGAGGGGGCGCTGTACACGTGTGAGGCGGACACTCATTGGGGATAAGGGGGCACGGTACACGTGTGGGGCGGTCAATCATTGGGGATGAGGGGGCGCTCTACACGTGTGAGGCGGACACTCACAGGGGATGAGGGGGCGCTGTACACGTGTGAGGCGGACACTCACAGGTGATGAGGGGGCCCTCTACACGTGTGAGGCGGACACTCATTGGGGATGAGGGGGCGCTGTACACGTGTGAGGCGGACACTCACAGGGGATGAGGGGGCCCTCTACACGTGTGAGGCGGACACTCACAGGGGATGAGGGGGCGCTGTACACGTGTGAGGCGGACACTCACAGGGGATGAGGGGGCGCTGTACACGTGTGAGGCGGACACTCATTGACTGGTAATGGGGGCCGAGAGGACTGATCGACGTTTATGCGTCTGCAAACCTCAGTGTGTCCGCGCAACAGGCGGGCGCTGCAGAGAGCCGAGCCGCCTCTCAGCACTACATGAACGTCACAGCTTCCTGCCCATGGAGCACTGGCAAAAACAAAGGCGGGAAAAACTGCAAGCAGCACGAAAGCAGTAATTAACAAGGAGGATGCGCCCTGCAGTCAGCCCGCCCTGACTCCGTTCACGGGTCAGACGAGATGTTTTCCAAACAACCTTTACAGTGCTCTCTGAAAATGTCCGTGCATGTACAGTTTTAAAGAAACCTAACCGCCATGTCATCTTCGGGGCAGTATCCGCTTTCACAATAGCGCCTGCCCTGCCCTCCAGGAGCTCGGTATCCGCAGTAACCGTGCTGTAATCCGGCCTATAAAAGGCTTTCTGTACTAATAAGAGCGCGCGATGGAAATAGACACCGCGCCACTAAATGCTGATTGACACTTTCAGTCACGTGCTCGGCCGCGGTGGAAGTAAAGTGCTGCAGGAAGGCTTCACCGCATCCCAGCGAGGAGCAGGGGGGCCTGCAGACAGATGTCACTGTGCAGAGACCAAGGTCGGATCTGGGCCTGACAACGGCGAGGCGCCCTAGATTTATCTCTGTCCCTAAATCAGTTCAAGGTGGGGACCAGAAGAGGCCACAGTCCTTTTATTGTGTCAACTACCAGACCTTATATATATAGGTAGGGGTTGCCTGAAAGCCGGAGCTGTTGGCCAGATGCTTGTAGCGGAACATTGCTGTGTGGCGCCAAATGTAAACATGGGCTAGCCCCACCCTCATACAGATGTGCAAGAGCTTCTTCACCACCTAGTGGTAGTGCCAAGTAACTACAGAGTGTTTGAATAAATGGCCTTTTTTTGCCACGCCAAGTGCCCAGCCACCCGTCCCACAGAACTCACTGAGAACAAAGTGACCATGCCATATTACCATTACCACACAGCACTTGCGCGTGGGAGTAGCCTTGGCTATGGCCAGTAAATACTGGGTGCAGACACCAGCCTTGAGTCAGGCCTACGCCTACTCCCGTCTGCCCTAGGGCCTCCACCGGACACCAGGACCAGGGCATGGACTTTGGTAATGCCATTTGTCCATTTTCCCTGCTCCGAGTGGCCTCCAAGCAGAGTGGCCCCATGTGCTGACAGCTCTTACTTCCAGAGCCAGCGGGGCATGGCCTTCGGCCTTGCCCAGCAGCTACCGGAAACACAACAGGACATCTGGCCAGTAACGCTCCCTGTCTCAGGCACTGCACATGGGTTTGAACCAGTGCATTTTGTGTTCTCACTTTCCAGGAACTGCCTGTGACAAGTTTAATGGAAAATGCAACATTAGGGCCTCCCCTCCAGCCTATTTCCACCTTGAGCAATGCATGAACCTTTGCAAGAGCAAATGTAGATCAATCGAAGCCAAGGTCCAGCCACAACCTCCCCCACCTAGATAGCTATAATTACTTTCACCTCCAATTCCTCAAAAACACAGGAGAGACTTACACCAAATCATAAAAGACACACAGCCATCAGTGTCCTATCTTCAATCAATGTTTGGTGTTGAATTGTCCAGCATTGGTTTCCCGAAGTCTTTGCTAAACCCTCCTATGGCAATTTAGAAGGGAAAATTATATTTTTGGGACCACTCACCTAAAAAACTTCCCCCAGACCAATCAACTTAAAACTTTCCAGTATAGAGCAGAAGTGAATTATATTTTTAGAGAAAATCCCCACTAATCGTGACCCTGAGTCTAAGCCAATCCAGAAAGACTTCAGAGTGAATTTATTCAAGGTACATCCAAGTGACCTCATCCATCAAGCTACAGCGGTGTCCATGGTCCGTGCAGGTAAGAGCGGTGGGCGGGAGGGGGGGGGGAGTCGACAGACGACAGAATAGGGAAAATTAAATAAATAAATAATTCATCATCTCTCGACATCCCACCCACCCCACCATGCTTACCTGCACAGACCGCTGCTGGCAGTGTCTCATCTTAACTGCAGATCAAAACGAATCATCACATTACTAGAACATTGACTTCAGTACTTTCTAAGAATACTACACATCTTCCACCCAAAACAAAGAATACACCAACAAACATGAGAGATGCCTGCTCTAAATGGTAGTACCAATGTTACACGCTTAAGATAAATGCAAAAAATTACTAACAATGAATCACGCATAATCGCTTTAATGTGAAGGTTTTTTCCCTTCACAAAGACTCTTTCTTTGAACAAACTATGAGTTAGATGGACATGAGGAAGTACGAGAACTCTCTTCCAACGCTTTAGATTGTTTGCAAGACTGAAAGAACCTTGCATCCCTTCCTATGGTTCAAATTTGGCAATCCTCAATTTTAACAACATTCTTATATAATTTGATAACTTTAACAAGTTTACTGAATTTGTATACATTAGTGGCCCTTCCTGGATTCTTAATCTTGACCATGTCACTTATTCATACATCAGTGACCTTGAATCTTTTCTGCCTATCAAAGTCTGCTTTCCCGCTGAACGTTTTCTCTCTCTCTCTCTCTCTCTCTCTCTCTCTCTCCCGCTCTCTCTCTCTCTCTCTCTCTCTCTCTCTCTGTCCTTCCTTGCCAGATCTCAGATCCCTGCTACAACCCCTTCTCTCCTTCACTTGACTTGGACACATTAAGCAATTGGCTTTCTGTTCCTGATAAGCTGAAACAAGGAAATTCCTGTTGTGGAATATCGGGATAACCTAAAATACCCTCACCTTATTCTTCGATTCTCCCTTCCAACACAGAGCACTAGCAATCACACATTGATAGTCTCCTTCAAAACTTTGTTGAAGCGCTCTATCATGTCGTTGGCCTCAGTATAATGCAAAGCCGCTTTCTTATGCGAAATCCCTTTACACCCCATTATTAGTTAATAAAATGCAGGAATAATGCTCCGTATCAAACAATTCATCAAGACAAAATATGGCATATCGAGTTTCTATTCTGTTCACTGCCTTAATCTCAGGCCAGTGTGAGTACATGTCTATGTAGCTCAAGATCTATCTGTCTACGCTTGATGTGCGAGTGGGACCAAGAATATCCATGCTATTTTGTCACCATTCAAGCATTCATAGCAATTCCTTACCATCCTCTCAATCATCAAATCCATTCCTGGCCACCAATAATCATCTCTAACTTTTTCTTTGGTTTTGGAAACGCCCAGATGACGTTCGTGGATGCTGGTGATTAAACGTTTTCTCACTGTAATTGGAGGCTCTAATCAAGTACCTTTTAAAAGTAACCCATTTTCGAAAGAGAGTTCATCATTCACACCGCAAGGACATCAGGTAGTTTCATTACACTCATTCTTAGTCGTTCAGCCTTTATACTGCAATCCAACCACTTCTTGCAAACCTGCATATTTTTTAAACTCCTTTACCCCTTTCCCCTCCTAAATGATCAGGATATATATCAGGATATATAAGTCCCATTAAAGGGAACTAATGGTATATCTGGATCCCATTGAAACTCCATCTGTTAAGTTAAAAGAAAGGGTAGGAGTGGTTAGTGTCCCTGCTAGTGCTTCCTGTTATGAGAAGGACTTTCCAGAATTAAGAATTATTCTCCAATTTATCAAACCTCAAAATGGATCTCAACTAAAAATAGGTAAGTTAAAAAACATTCCACTCATTGTGAAAAAAGATATTGCTCGTGAGATAGAAAAGCTAAAAAATAAAAAAATTATTGAGGAGGTTGAGGCCATGAAGTGGCTAGCTCTGGTTATCATGGCACACAAAGCCAATGGTGAGGCAAGACTATGCATAGATCTGAGGGAGTTAAACAAGTGTGTGGTTGTAGAAAATTATCCCATCGTCGTCACCAGTATAGCAAGGATGACTCCAAGGCAGTCCAGTAGGAGTTCAAAGTGAATTTATTCAAGTTTCATCCAAGTAGCTTCAGCCACAGCGGCGGCTCCTCCGCTAAGGTCGGAGGAGCGTCGACTCACTGCTTTTCAGCAGTGCAAAAAAGTCAAAATATAAAAGGATAATAACACAATGTTATCATTTTATTTCTCCGTGCTAAAGCCAGTTTTGGGGTGGGCGGGGCTTGGCTGTCATCACAGCCAGCAGGGGGAGGAATGGTGGACACTCTCTTAAGTGTGCATGACGGTTTGGCCGGCCGTCTTGGGCTGGCCAAACAGTCACGTGCTCTTAGCATGTTCTCCACCCGGCTGTATTGCACAGCCTGTTTGGAGGACATGCACAGGCTTCCAGCCCCTTGTCTGAGCGCCGAACGATGGCACTCAGACCAATCATGATGCTGCTGTTGTGCTGGTGACAGCAGCGTCGTGATTGGCTAAAGGGGTCCCATGTGCTTCCTGCTTTCGGGACTCATCAGGAAGAGAAGAGGAGGAGAGACGACTGAGGAAAGATGGCAGCCGTGAAGAGGTCAGTGTAATATATATTTTTTTTTCAATCCCATCCCCCCGCCCACCACCCCAATCCGTGCCAGCCGTCACTCCTCAGCCATCAGCCTACAGCTGTGTTTCAAAGTCCAACTCAAACTGAATCACAATCCTAGAACATTGGCTTCAATACATCCTAAGAATGCCACATTATCAGCAAATGAAGACTTGATTTTTATATAGACTATAAAGTGCCCCTTTATGGTCACCCCCCCTACTTGTTGCTCCAAATGTTGATGGTTATGACCCTGATAGTGCACTGGAGTCTGCTACCCAGACCCCAATGCCTGTGCTCTCTCTCAAAACTGTTATGTTCGACTTGGTAATCCCAAATTGGCAAAGACCTTTCCCCCTTATAAGTCCTTAGTATGTGGTACCAGAGGTACCCAGGGCATAGGTGGTAAAGGGGTCCCCAAGGCTGCAGTAAGGTTTTTGTGGCACCCTGAGTGACCCAAGCAAACTACTGATAGCAGGCCTGCCATTGCAGACTGCAGGAGCAGTGCAAATTGCTCGAACTCGACTGTGCACTCAACATTAGTGGCACAGTCAAATGCACTACCTGTAATATATGTCAGGCACCCCTAAGGTAGGCTTCCTCAGCCCAGGAGGCAGGGTGCAGTATATTAAAGGTGAGGACATATAAGTGCAAGTCTATATGTTCTTATAGTGGCGTCCCCCATTGGAAAATGCTATAAATGTTAGCAGTCCATAGGATAATATGGGCTGCCACCGGGCATTCTTAGGTTGGCAGCTCCATTATGGTACAGCTGAAATAAGTAATGTTTGGTATCAAACAATGTGCCTTCTCACCCCTGACATGAATCTCATGCCCTGGGTGACGTGGCATGCACCAAGGTGGTGACATTAGAGGTTGCCCACCTGGTTGCCCCAGCTTCACTGTGCTCTGGCTGACCAGCCCGCAGTTTCCCACGCCTGCTGCCCCCAAGATAGGATTCTGACCTCCTGCTAGGCAGTGTTATCACTCCCAGGAGTCAGAAAGAAAGGCTTGGGCAGGAAGGAGGTCACATCTCCTTCTTCCCAAGCATGCTAGTGAAGTGGCACATCAAGGCGGTGAGCTTCAAAGGCTGCACCACCTCTGATATGCATCAGGGCTGACTCTCAGTGGAGGAAACAACCCTCCCCCTACTGCAGGCACATTTGCACTCGGGCAGGTGGTAAATTAGCTATGCAGGGAGGTGTACATCCCTAGAAGACTAGCCACACCTCCAGGGTTAGCAGCCTGGTCTGTACACCTCAATTTGATTTCTGCCATCTTTAGGAATGGCAGAGTAGAGGGTTCTGGGTAGAAACGGTGACCCACATCCCCAGATGTGGTCACCTCGGAGCAGACTAACTGTAGGGACTAGCTGCCCATTGGCTACTAGCTCCCACACCCTAACTCCCTTAAATCTATGATTTAAGGGACCCCTCCCCCCTTAACACCAGAATCTCAGATCTGAACAACTTGCATCAAGTAAAGACCAAGAGGAGACCTATGTCACCGACAACAGGACTTTGCCCACAGCACCAAAGCAAAAGAGGGAAACTTTGTCCCTGTGGCAACAGATTTGGGACTGAGTGAATGACCATTGTCCTTGGCTAAAAGTCAGCACTCCTGAAGAGAAGGACCCCTGTGGAAGCCAGACGTACCCTCAGACTTCCCTGGACTAGTGGCACTAGTTCCCTGCAAACTGCAGGTAAAGACACTCACCGGATCCGAAGAATCGCTGACCATTGGGTCCTCTGTGGGATCGCCCAAATCCAGGTGGTCCAGTGCATTGTGGCATTTGTAGTCTCACCTGCCACAACGTTTCAGGCCATTACCTCACTTCCCAGGACCCACTAAAGTTCCAGTACCTTTTCGATGTGCCTACCGCTGCAAGGCTTGTTGGTCACCAATCCGGCAACTATCCCCTACACTCAATGCTGCATCTGCAGGGAACACCGTGCAACCTTTTTACGACATCAGCAGCTGTGAATCTGTTGTGTTTTTGCATTCTGTTTCTTGCAGCACCTTGTCAGCGGTAAAACCAGCATCCCTGCGGCTCCTGTTCAGCACCAAGGACAGCCAGGACAACTCTGCACCCAGACTCCACCGGCTACGTAACATTGATCTAACTGTCATTGCCTGGTCTAGGGCCCCGCATGACCTTAACCCTGCAAGAGTTCCATATAACTCGGCCTGCAAGTGACCGATTGTCAGTAGTGGATTTTCTCATTGACTGCAATGTTATCCTTTTAATATATTATTTTGCACTGATTTAATATTTCTTCATAAATCTATAATTCCGGTTATATGTATGTTATTCAGTTCCTTTTGGTGTCTAAATTAGGATAAAAATACACTCTATTTTTATAAATTGGTGTTGGATTTTTCTCAAGTCGGTTCTATTACTTATCGTCCATGTTGGACTCTGAAATGTTTCTCTAGTAAGGCCTGACTCCTCTTTGCCACATTCCCAGGACTGAGCTAAGGATTTGTTAGTGTGAATCCAAGGACCATCTTTGGGGTATTCTGCAAGTATTACATGGTAAGGTCTAACCCCCACACCACATAATACTTCACTTTCCTACATTAAATGAAACCAAAGTGTACAATCATTGCCTCTCTCGGAATCAAACACACAGAGTACATACATATTTGCGCTCTCCAAGTACAAGACTCGTCCTGTGGAACCACAAATGCAAAGCCATGCTACATTTGTCCACTTGTATGCTTATGCATCATTCCCCAAGTGTAAACATGCTTCATTGACCTGTGACATATGAATGCACATCCATGCAGCTTATGACCCTTAATACAAATATTTACACGCCTATCATTTTTCAGATCCACGCAGTCGGAAAATCCATCCGCACGCAGATGCATGCACTTCAATTTCAGGATAAAAACAGCTCCCATAAATCTACGCACGTTAAAATATATTTAACTAAATAAAAACAAGTTAAGTCAACCTAATCATGGCATAGCAATCAATTATTCCATAAAATATTGAAATGAAAAACCAAACCCTGGAGCCACTTGAACTCATTCACACACTCAACTTTACTGTTAACTACATCGAAGAAATATTCAGCTTCAAGCGCTTCCTAAAAGAGTACCTAAGACTGAAGCCCGCGAGAACATGGACGAGACTGAAAGACCAAACCCGCAGAGGATGTCAACATCAATCATAGTTTAGGAAGTATATTCAAAAATATGCTCACCCCAAAAATAGAAACACATCACATACATTCCTATTTACTGGCAACCAAAACCCCCAAACACCCAAAAGTGTAGTCACAAACTAAAGTGGTTGAAGAGTGAAGACCAAAAGTCTACCCCCAGAATGATCGCTGTCGCTCAGTTGCAAGTCGTCACTTCTCAAGAAGTCATCGATCCAGGGCCCTTTCAGCAGATCTATTCAGGTTAAGCTTCGATGAACAGACCACCATTTCAGTTGCAGCTTCACTCACAGTCCACCTGACAACTCTTGAGCCCACCCCAGAAACATTCCATGAAGCCATTCATTGTAAGATGACGTAATGGGTGTTGGAGGAACTGAATGAAAAGACTATTGAGTGCATAGCTGCAACACAACTTGTCATTTTCAATGTAGCAAGGTAAAAAAAACTACAACATAACAACACCACAGTAGCACTCAGCAACCCTCAAAACTAGGCCACTCTCTAGCAATGCACCTTATTTCGTTAGCTGTCGTGCTTTTGTGCATACTCGACCAAGATTGCCCATGGTTTGTATAGGGTAAGGCATAGGTGATCATGATTTAACTGTAAGTTTGACTCAGCATTTGACTCCCTAATCAACAGGCTTGAGAGGTTGACTTCATCCAAAACAGCAAGGATGACATTTTGTAAATGAGGCCAAAATACAAACACATCATAGACACAACTCCAAAAACGACCCACTCTGATCCAATCAAGGCTGACATCCCTGATACGGTGATCACCTGCTGGTGCCTAAGGCTGGCATCCCTGATACGGTGATCACCTGCTGGTGCCTAAGGCTGGCATCCCTGACACGGTGATCACCTGCTGGTGCCTAAGGCTGGCATCCCTGACACGGTGATCACCTGCTGGTGCCTAAGGCTGGCATCCCTGACACCGTGACCACCTGCTGGTGCCTAAGGCTGGCGTCCCTGACACCGTGACCACCTGCTTGTGCCTAAGGCTGGCGTCCCTGACACAGTGATCACCTGCTGGTGCCCAAGGCTGGCATCCCTGACACAGTGATCACCTGCTGGTGCCTAAGGCTGGCATCCCTGACACCGTGACCACCTGCTGGTGCCTAAGGCTGGCGTCCCTGACACCGTGACCACCTGCTTGTGCCTAAGGCTGGCGTCCCTGACACGGTGATCACCTGCTGGTGCCCAAGGCTGACGTCCCTGACACGGTGATCACCTGCTGGTGCCCAAGGCTGGCGTCCCTGATACGGTGACCACCTGCTGGTGCCCAAGGCTGGCGTCCCTGACACGGTGATCACCTGCTGGTGCCCAAGGCTGGCGTCCCTGACACGGTGATCACCTGCTGGTGCCCAAGGCTGGCGTCCCTGACACGGTGATCACCTGCTGGTGCCCAAGGCTGGCGTCCCTGACACGGTGATCACCTGCTGGTGCCCAAGGCTGGCGTCCCTGACACGGTGATCACCTGCTGGTGCCCAAGGCTGACGTCCCTGATACGGTGATCACCTGCTGGTGCCTAATGCTGACGTCCCTGATACCGTGATCACCTGCTGGTGCCTAAGGCTGACGCCCCTGATACCGTGATCACCTGCTGGTGCCTAAGGCTGACGTTCCTGATACCGTGATCACCTGCTGGTGCCTAAGGCTGACGTCCCTGATACCGTGATCACCTGCTGGTGCCTAAGGATGACGTCCCTGATACCGTGATCACCTGCTGGTGCCTAAGGCTGACGTCCCTGATACCGTGATCACCTGCTGGTGCCTAAGGCTGACGTCTCTGATACCGTGATCACCTGCTGGTGCCTAAGGCTGGCATCCCTGATACGGTGACCACCTGCTGGTGCCTAAGGCTGGCATCCCTGATACGGTGATCACCTGCTGGTGCCTAAAGCTGGCATCCTTGATACGGTGATCACCTGCTAGTGCCTAAAGCTGGCATCCCTGATACGGTGATCACCTGCTGGTGCCTAAGGCTGACATCCCTGATACCGTGATCACCTGCTGGTGCCTAAGGCTGGCATCCCTGATACCGTGATCACCTGCTGGTGCCTAAGGCTGACATCCCTGATACGGTGATCACCTGCTGGTGCCTAAGTCTGACATCCCTGATACGGTGATCACCTGCTGGTGCCTAAGGCTGACATCCCTGATACGGTGATCACCTGCTGGTGCCTAAGGCTGACATCCCTGAAACGGTGATCACCTGCTGGTGCCTAAGGCTGACATCCCTGAAACGGTGATCACCTGCTGGTGCCTAAGGCTGACATCCCTGATACCGTGATCACCTGCTGGTGCCTAAGGCTGACATCCCTGATACCGTGATCACCTGCTGGTGCCTAAGGCTGACATCCCTGATACCGTGATCACCTGCTGTTGCCATCTGTCCTGCAGCTCCTCTTCACTGTCCTGGACTCGTCAGGGGTGGAGTCATGACCAGAAAACATTTATTCATGCCAGCTCTTTAAATTTAACAAAATTGTCAGCTTTTCTGATTTCCGTAGAGACCTGAATGCCTGACGTTTCACACATATGTCAGCGTATCCGAAGTTGGGCACTAGATTGGGCTGAGTTGATCCTACTAAGAGGTTTCAGATGGTTCCACCTTGTCCCGCAAACTGTGCCGTCTGGAGCTCCTCACTGTCCTCCGTATTGTTCCGTGAGCATCTCAGACCATGGAGTCACCTGCTGCGCGGACTGTTTTTTTTCCTTTTACCTGAAAACATGGATGACACACCCATCCCATTGAACATTTGGAGCAGGAGTACTCTCAGTTTTTGTGCAGTTTTTGTGCTCCTCAGAGGCGTAATACAAAACAATGGGGTCCCCCGGTGAAGGCAGTGAGGGGCCCCTCAAGCTCCCATATCTAAGAGATATTCATACACCTTGACATCAAAGGTGGGGCCCGGCGGGTTGCATTGCACCCCTGATGCTTCCTACGGAACTGGAGGCACAGCCTGAAGTTGAATCCCCTAACTGAATCTAACTTGTGCCATTCTTATATGGGGCCCTGTTCCCAGTGATAAAGATGTAGGTAGCCATATCCACCTAGAATTATCTGTACCTCCCTCAAATTGTTGTAGCACCTAAGCAGTTGTTTCACGTGAGAGCCATGGGGCATGTCTTGCTGTTCTTAAACATCCCTTGGTGGGTCATGGCCATTAATGCCTTTGTGCATTTCGGCCTGGACTTTTGCAAAGTTGTTTATTGAGGACTTCCAGCAAAGCCCTAGCTAAATTACAACACGTCCAGAAGTAGCTGCCAGAGTCATATTGGGCTTGGGGAATTTTGAGTGTATTTTAGCCAAGCTCAGCAAGCTACTTCTTACACATGATGATTGCCTTGAAGACCACTTACATCAGGAACTGAGGGGCTTATCTACTAGAAAGTGACTCAGCACGGCACCGCAAGCCATGTGGCTGTGCCGCACTGAGTCACTTTCAAAGCACAGGGATGCGTCATATTTACAATAATATGTTTCATCACTGTGCTTTCCCCTGTGCTGGCGCACAATTGGCTGCCTTGCGCCAACGCAGGCACCCTTGCACATGGTGCAAGGGTGTTTCAGTTTTAGGGGAGATTGTTTTTGCGCAGGAAGGGACACCTTCCTGCACAAAAAGAATCACGAGAGGTGATTTCCTCTTTCTATGTGTGGTGCAGAATGCAGCACGCATAGAAAGTAAAAAACGAGGAGAAATGAAAACTTTTCTCCTCGTTGCGCCTCCCTACGCCGTAGCATTCTGACGCATTCCCAGGTTTACGAAAGGTTGTAAATCTGGGAATGCGGCAGAAGCCATGGGTGTTGTGTGGGAACACCCACAGCAACACCAATGGCACGCCCCTTTCACGCAAACTGCTGTGTGAAAAGGGGCCTTATTTACAAGGACACGAAAAGCCACGCAGGGTGGCTTTACATGTCCATGTAAATATGGGGCAGCAAAATGCGCCGCTGGTGCGTCACAAAAAGTGACGCACCGGCTGTGCAAGGGGCTTGTAAATATGCCCCTGAATCTTTTATAAAGAACCTCATTCTTTCTTGTTGAATAAACCCTGCAAATATGACCCTGCATTTCATCGTCAGTCTCCTTCCCAGCTGCTGTGTTCCCTGACCAAACAGAGACAAACAAGGCATGAAAGAAGAGCATTTTATTCCCATGGCTTCAGACTTTCTGTAAACCTCTCAAGGTGTGTCAGTGTTATGGATGGCTCTCAAGTGACAGAACATCTAACCATGAACTCATCGGGGCATTGAGTGTTACCAAGAATGTTCCGCACTACAAAAAGCTACTTAGGTAGATTCGGGCCTACATGACATTATGCAATTCATCCATGTCAATCACTGACCATAAAGAGGTCAAAACAGAATAGCAATCGACGAACACTCGTTGGCACCAAACCTACTGGACGAAAACATAGAGCTGAACTGAGACCGTTGAAAAAAATCTAGAATTTGGAAGGTCAAAGTTTCCATTCGCCAAGTCCACAGGCTTACAGATGTCGCAGAGGTGGCCTTTATAAATCTTACCAAATTTTTAGATCTTTCTCCAGAATGGTAGAGGCTTTGCCACCAAAGTCTGCGAGGAACCACTTTCCCCCCATGGAAGGAACCAATTTGGAGAAATATGTCAGAAAATTCACAAATGTCCATCAGTGTTGGAAGACATTTTGACAGCCAATTTGTGTATGGGTAATATCCCAAAAAGTGGTGGTTCACTGTTGGGGTCCAGTCTTTGACTGTAGTTTAACCCGGCTTGCTAGGGCACCATGCATACCTTTTAGTAAAGTTCTGCTTGCACTGTTTATGGTGTAATCAATGAAAAAAAGATGGCCTAAGGCAAGGTGATAATCGAAGCTAATATGGACAAAGAAACCATGGACAACCAAAATACCTTAAACATACAATAAACAAAGACATACAAAGATAGAATGTTCAATCATTTAATTTGTAAAAAATGTATCAATAATGTTTTATATATAGACCTTTTTCTGTACATATTTAAAATACATTTCTTGGCATAAATTGATGATCATCCATGAAGTTTATATAGCAATGCTAACCAAGTAATGCAATCTTTGTTGTTATACTTATTCTCTGTGATAACATGTTTAAACTGAGGTAATCTAAGCGTAGTTAACGTAAGAATTTAATTAAAAGTGAATAACACTAAAAAACATTGACAAGAACTGGCGGTCAATTATATACACACTACGCGCGTTTCGGCTTTGCCTTCCTCAGGGATCCGTCTCAGTTCAAATCTGTGGAAATACCGAAAATTATTTGACTGAAGATCTGGACTTCCATTAATCGTGGAAAGTATATCCTTATTCAAAAACTAATGCTGCATGTGTTCCACTAGATATTTGTACGTGGAATAATTAATGGACAAATGTATGCGACTGGTTTTAAAAAAAAACAACAAGCTAGCGATATGCTCCTAATGTAACTGGCCCACTGTGGCAGCAAACAGCTGATATTATAAGTCTCTGCTTTTGGTGATAAACATATTGTTCTTCACGGAGTTGAAACGATGTTCGGATGAAAGGTAGAAAACGGGCTCTCAAAATCAGGCTCCAGACAATGGATACGATAATTGCGAACGGTTCCTATAATACCGCTCTAAGCTATGGTGTAATCAATTCCAGACTTGAAGCTGGAGTCCCACCAGATCTGGTGGGGTTCAATCTCCTTGCCCAGGTATACTAAATACAGTGGTAATACCGCCAGAGTTGTAGATGATAATTCCGCTATCTAATGGCAGATTCTCCATTACCACCCTCCTGAAAGTCAGGCTGTTAGTCTTGTACAAAATCCCACCCTTTAAAGCAACGGCTTTGACGTCTTGTAATATACCTATCGCAGGAAGCAGAACAGCCTCAACACCTCCTTCAATGTAAACATAAAACAGAAATCAACTTTTCAGGAAGAAACCAGGGCATGCACCTGCAGGTGACAGGGGGCCATCATGGAGGGTGATCTAGACGACCATGGTGTTCAACATCCAGAGACAGAGCAGCCATTTTGTTTGTTACAACATACGGTCAGCACAGGCAGATCCTGGCTCAGGACTTCTGAAAGTCCTATAAGGAAAGTACTTAGCCAAGGATAGAGCTTAAAAGAACACATACATGGATTGTAGGACAGTGTCAAAGAATAGAAGGAAGCCATAAGCGTTGATGCGTCAGAAATTATCCTGTTCATTTTTCTTTCTGTACCTACCACTTGTTGCCCTGCTGGGCTAGGAAGTGTTAAAGCCTTTGAGATTAACTGCAGTCGCATCACTAAAACCAGGAACCCCCATCATAAGTCACAAGAGTGAAGCTGGCACACAAGTGCTTTTGTCTGTAGCATTCACAATGTGCTTACTGGCAGGGTGTTTCAAATTTAATGCACTGTAAATGTCAGCTTTATTATTGTCTTCCTTAGTCAAAGGGATTCGCCACCAAATTCGGAAGCGTTCATTTCTCAATAAATGTAATTTCAATACAATACAGTACAATAGCCCAGCCGAGAAATTATTACTCTGTAATCGTCAAGTCTCGAGCAGATCTCAGCAGCAGGACTCAATCAACCACCTCCTGAGAGGCAGAGCATCTTACAGAAAACACCTAATAGTACATATAGAATTTATGTCCATACACACGCCCATGTGGCCGTTGGGCTAATGAAAGTTCTTACTGCGGTTGGTAGAGCCAAGCAGGTCCCCTTCGAAGTAAAATTATGTTGAAAGATGCTGATCTGTCATGGGGTGGGGGGAGTCAGCCATAGACTCACCCCACTCTAGTTATAACAAGAACTGAACAGCAAGGCAGTGGCGGCTGGTAGGGGACGTGGCGGGCGGGTGACGTGGGGCTTAGGAAATAAATAAAAAAGAAAACTTACCTGCTGGTCGCCGTCGGCAGCCGCCGCCTCTCCCCAGCAGGCCAGGAACAGGAAGAACCCAGGCTTCCAGACTCCCCTAGCCAATCATGACGCTGCTGATAGCAGCGTTGTGATTGGTCTGAGCGCTGTGGTTCGGCGCTCAGAGAGGGAGAGGAAGCCTGGACATGTTCTTCACCCATATTGTAATACAGCCTGGGTGGAGAACATTTAAAGTGCCCCGGACTGTTTGGCCGGCCCGAGACGGCCGGCCAAACAGTCATGCTCACTTTAAGTGCAGCAGCAGCCACTCCTCCCTGTGACGCGGGGAGCCCAGCCCCACCTGGCGGCAACTTGGCGGCAACTGCAATACAAAAAATAAAATGATAATACGTTCTGTTATAATCATTGTATTTTTTCCTTTGCACTGCTTTAAAGCAGTGGGACGACGCTCCTCCGCCTTAGCGGAGGAGCCACCTGGACAGTCTTTTTCATCTGAAGCTATGAAAGGCTGGTTCTCACTAGTTATGGGTTATAGGACATCAATGTAACCTCCTTAGGTAAACATAAAACGTGAGAATCTTACTAAAGTTCCTTGGATCTGCCCTATCCATCCGCAGCGATGTACCCAGCCCCCCCAGCCCCCCAGTCCCTGATTTGTGAAGACTGAGGAACCTAGTCAAAGAGACATTTTTGACTTCATAAAGTAGTAATCCTGTAGGACTCATTAGCTTACTCTCACATGCGTTTGTGAAATGGCCCTAAAATATATAGCATTGGAGTAAAATGACAATATCCAGATACTATGAGTACAGATGGCAAGGACTGGGACTTCTTTGCAGTTTTACTGCCAGGGAGTTGGATGTTTCCCAAGGCCATGTTGATGCTACTGTGGTACCACCTCCCGTACTCATAAATGCTTTTGGGAATCGCCCCTGAGAGTTCTAGTCGTGTAGCCCCTGCACGCAGCCATGATATTCCAGTTCCTCACTACTAGAGGATGGGGGGGTACGCCTCACTCCCATGAGGATTGAGACCTGAGCAGGAGGTGTAGGACACCTAGCAGTTCCAAGAACATCAGAAGGGAGACGGACACAACTGACAACCTTCCCAGGCCTGTGGCGGAGGTGAGAAGAGAGGGGAGTGACTGATCCTGCATGGCACGGTCTAGATCCCAACAGAGTCACAGAGTTGTGACAGCCGAAGACCCCGGATGAAAGCATCACTCTTCTGCAGCTTCGACCACCCCCCAAACATCAAACTACTACCTGGAGGGGTGGGATCAGAAGCTGTAGCCCATTCCCACCCTTAGGAATAGTAAAAACCCGTTCAACATCATGGACATCATTTAGGGGGCGAATGTGACCCCTGGCTTGACCCTTGCAACCCCTGGCACTGCTTTTGTGACCTCTGGCCTCAGAGCTGGCAACATCAGTGCCAGGGACACAGGGGCAACTCGCCCTTATGGACATTGGCTGGGGCTCCACCTTCTTCGCCTTCTGTCAATTCTTTTATTACACTAATAATGAACAATAATATATAGTTTACTATCAGTGTAATAAACAATGGAATACAATTAGTTGGAAAAGACCCTATTCGGCAGCCCAGGTAAGTAAAAAATGCTTTTAAAAATGTATGTTGTGAGCATGCTTGCGTGTGAGACTGTGTTTATGTGCGAGAGGGTGTGTATGAGTAAGCATGTGTATGAGTGTGTGTATGTGAGTGTATGTGTAAGCATGTGTATGAGTGTGTGTATGTGTGTGTGTATGTTGTGCGCATGTTGTGCACATGCTTGAGGGTGAGAGTGTGTTTATGTGAGAGAGTGTGTGTGTATGAGTAAGCATGTGTATGAGTATGTGTATGAGTGTGTGTATGTGTGTGTATGTGTAAGCATGTGTATGAGTGTGTGTATGTGTGTGTGTATGTTGTGCGCATGTTGTGCACATGCTTGAGGGAGAGAGTGTGTTTATGTGAGAGAGTGTGTGTGTATGAGTAAGCATGTGTATGAGTATGTGTATGAGTGTATGTATGTGTGTGTATGTGTAAGCATGTGTGTCAGAGCAAAAGTAAAGGTCAAATGGCGTGTGATGTCACTTCCGCTACCCCAGGCATCTACATCCATGTTCAACAGTGTATCTGCTGATGCAGCCCCCAAACCCTGAAAAGGGGTGCTGTCACTAAGGGAAGATAGGGGGATATAGAGTGGAGTGGGCGGAGAGCGTGAACCAACTCAGGAAGGTGGACGCCCCTTTTGTAGTGAGGCACAATGCACAAACCTCTGGTCTCACACACTACAGTGGGCCGGAGTAGAGCTCCTCGGCAGGCCCCATGTGTGCCAGTCAGCACCACAAGTGAATGCCAGGCCTCTGGAGATCAGCATGCATGGCAGTGCCCAACCCAGGCAATGAATGAAAACAAAGTAAACAAGAGCAAGGGGGCTTCTCTACAGAGAGGGGGGCTTCACCTCCCAGCTTAGGGTCTGAAACTAGCAGGAGGCCTTGCATGGGTTTATGTCTCCAAGAAGGGCTAAAATCTACATTAAATTGAAGGTGCCCTGGTGGCTGCCACTTTCCAAAGCATGCCTCGCTTAAATTCTGTACAAGGAACAAAGGTGAAGTGGTAACACACTTCGAACAAAAAACACAAAAAGCAACAAAGCGGAAGCCAAAAACCACACGAACATCTACAGCTACACAGATCGCCAACACGGATACTACATGCGCCAGATTCCAAAATGAGTACAAGGGAGGGGACTTGTGGCAGGTCACAGCGAGGACCTCAAAGACAAGTCCAAAGAGAGCCCAGCAGTCATTCCCAGAGACCTCAGATGAACCGTCGCTCTTGTATGTCTCAGAACAGACTGCAAAACAAACATGCGTTTTAGACTGCGACAATGACATCACACTGGAAAGCACACTACAGTTCTATCTACTGCAATTTACTCTTAAAAACAAAGCGGTTGCCCCTTTCTCTCCCACGGGTATAGTAACAAAGAAGCCACAAAACATGGGGACATATTTACAAGGAGCTTGCTCCGCCACTGCGTCATTTTTTTGACACACCAGCTGCGCTTTCTTTGCTCCTTATTTACAAGGTGATGCATCTGGGCAGATGCGCCACTTTTCGTCGGTCTGCGTTGGTTTTTACCTTTGTCAGAATTGGCTGCATCGCTTTAGAATTAATATACGCAAGGTGGTAGGCATTCCCACATAAAATCCCCTGTAAAACTGACGCAGTGGTATTTATGATTTATTTGGAAAAGTGACTGATCGCTGGGAAGCGCATCGCTGCGCTTGGAATGCATCAAAATGTCTGCGCCTCTAAAACCCAGGCATAGGAATGACGCATTGGCTGTGGCATAGGAATATGACCAGCTGAAGTCACTTCCAACAATGTAATCTGCAAGGAAATCACGTCCCCTCCACAGTAAGTGTGCACATAAGGGAGATATCACAGTAAATGTCACATTACACAACATTAATGACTTGTATCCACAAACATAGTGGTCTCCCACAATATGTCACACATAAATAGGTATAGTGGTACACTGAACTACACTTTGCCCACTTGTATGCAAGACATACAGGACCAATGTAATAGAGTCCAAGGTGAGCTTTTCACACTCGGTTACATTGGTCCCCATACAGTAGGCTACTGCGTCAGTCAATACTGACTCATCACCTCTGTTTTTTTTACGCATTGCTGTAGTTGCTCTAGTCTTATGTCCAGCTACAGCAATGCACCACTTTTGCGCCTGATGCCTTGCGGCATTCTTTCCACAGATCCGCCAGTATTTCTGAGGCATCCTTGGGACCTTGTGCCATGCAGCCTAGTATTGTAAATACGGCGCATCTATGGCTTCGTACAGATTTTGCAGCTGGTGCAAGTTATTTTGACGCATCGATGCCTTACCGCAGTGATGCGTCATTTCTTGTAAATAAGGCCCTTGGTGTTTAGTAATGCATGTGACTGTACATACAACTAAATCCAAGCAGATGTAACTTTTAGAGAAGAAACAGATATGTAAACAGTTTCTATACTAGTGCATGAATTTTAAACTGATTCCTACCTTGAATATACAAATATAATTTCAACTGTCCTGGAAATATAGTGCCGTCCGTTGTTCTAAAAATGAGGTTTTTTTTAAAATTAAGGTTAGATTAATCATGAAATAGAAATGTACAAAACAATGAATCCTAAAATGTGTGTAAATTCTTTATCTCACCCTCAAAAAGTGATTAAGGACCACGAAAAACTCAGTAGCAGATAAATGCATCAAACCCCAAGCTTCTACATCAAAATACTCGCCAGACTTAAGAAAAGAAACAAATACACTAGTAATAAACAACCTAAAAATAAACACACACAAAGCAAAAATGATAATTAAGAATAACTAAAAAACACTTTTACAAAATTAGCGCAACTAATAAAACATATGATAATTCAAAATCCAACAGCTACAAAACATATACCAAGGACTCCCTCACAACCTATCCAAACACTGAAATGAAAACCGTAAAAAAGCTACACACAAGAAAACAGCCAACATATGATGTAACATAACACTGAACCACAAAAACATTAGCATAAGTTGTTTATAAAACAATAGACAATGTTGAGGGCCAGTGGAGTCATGCAGCTCTGTGGATGCAGTGTTTACCATATGATTATGGATTTACGGCAGACTTACCACATTGTCGTATTTTTCCCTACATATGCACCCACCCATTACTTTATGCCTGCAGCCCCCGAGCTGATCTGCTGTTGCTAAAGTGGTGGTGTAAGCAGTAGCCTTCCAGGAGACAGACCATTCGCCTAATTCTAGGGCAAAGTTAAGCAATATAACACTATTTCACATGCAAATATTATTGTTTCTTTCTAAAGTTTTGTACTCTCAGATTCCATGCAATATGAAAAAGGCCTCATCTGTAGTCCCATGAAAATTGATCTTAACTTAAACCTCTGATAAATGCCTCTCTTTTTTTCTTTTCCTCCCCTTGCTTTCCGTCATATGCATGCCTCCTTCCTCTGAGCACAGCCCACTTTAAGTCACCTGCATGTTTGCCCAAGTCACTATTATTGTATTTCTGAAAATTGCCCACACTGCATGTCAAAGATCACAACCTCTCTTTTAAAATTCACACCCCTGCAACCTAACACGATCTAATCTTCTGTAGCTCATCTATTAATATCACCAATTGTTGGAATGAATTCACATACCCCCTCTCCACTGAAGATCACACCTAACTCCTATTAATTTATTCTAACACCGAAACCGGAGTAAATGCATGGAATGGTTTCCATGAGAGCACAAGACTAAATCCAACACCCACTGGAAAAACACTAACCTTGGGTTCAGGAGCAGCGTGCTGCCCGGCATAAAGCGCTTCACTGTCTCATTAGGTGAATAAGACTATATAAATGCTCTTACAATACAATACATAAGCCTCTCGGCCCATACAAATGCCATAACCCTCAGCAGTCGGGCAGTTGATTATAGTTCATACAGACTGCAAAATAATTCCCTTATACTGCTTGACACACTCCCATTAGCCTTAGACAACACTGCTTAGGGCATGTCAATCAATCGATCAAACAGGATTTATAATGTGCTGCTAATCACCCGTGAGGGTATCCAGGCACTGAGATCCACGTTGCTCAAGTGGCATCAGTTGAATAGCCAGGTCTTGAGTCCCCTTGTGAATTCCTGAAGAGAGGGTGAGGTCCGGAGATGGAGGGGGAGGCCGTTCCAGGACTTTGTGGCGAGGTACGAGAAGGAGCGTCCTCCACTGTTGCTTCGGCGGATGCTTGGGATGTGCGCGAGAGAGGAGGAGGATCGCAGAAGTCTGGAGGGTTTGTGGATGCTCAGGCGGTGGTTGATGTAAGCTGGTCCTAGGTAGTGCAGGGCCTTGTATGGGTGGTCAGCATCTTGAATTGGCATCTCTTGTGGATGGGGGCCATCGGAGATTCTTCAGGTGAGGGGTGATGTGGGTCAGTCTGGGGAGGTCGAGGACGAGTCTGGCTATTCTGAATGGTCTGCAGTCTCTTCAGGAGGTATGTAGTAATTCCTGCATAGAGTGTGTTAACGTAGTCCAAGTGGCTGTTGGCAAGGGCTTGAGTGACGGTGCATCTGGTGGAGACTAGGAGACATCTGAAGATCTTTCGGAGCAGGCATAGTCCATTAACCATACTGTACCGGTCCACAGGAATAAACCACCCTTCCTCAACTGAACAGGATTTGGATAACTGAAGAGATGTGTCACATGCCGCAGGCCAATGCAGGACTTTAATCTAGTCCACCACTGCAGCTCCCAACAAGCGAAATTGTACGACTGTCCCTTTGTACGTCTCAGTCACAGTCAGATATGGAATGATATTAACAAAGTCCATCCTAGCAGATTTCGCCACCACGTCTCTTCCAACCTATGGCAGCTCCAGACCTTAAACCTTTAAACAAAATATCTTGGTATAGGACTCACTAAGTTGACCGTGATCATTAGAAATACCGTAAAGGGGCTGCCTGAGCTGCTTACGGCTACCACCTTACATTTCTCAGCCATCTCCACCCGTCACACTGGTAAGTGCTGCGTCCCATAGCACGATAACCGCACCTTGTCACATGAGACGGAAACACTTTCTACATAGTATCAACTTCCAACTACCACCCTACAAGGCTGCCTATGCTGCAAGTGCTTCGGCGACCCACATAGGGGTAGTAAGCACTACATAAATGTTGCAATATAATACAATACACTGTCACAAAAAAAGGAATATTTGCATTACAGGTGTCAGAATTGCCACATGAACAGAAATGGATTATGTTGGCATATTAACTGATATTGTGCTGATCAATTTTAGCAAAACCAGCATGTCTGAGAACTTTGTCAAATGTATACAAATTGATTAAAACTTACATTAAAATTCACAGAAATGGAAGAAGTTAAGGTACTACCACTTCGTCTCTCTTTCACTCTCTTCTAATGCAAAATCTGGCCAGGCAGCCTTCTCCACAAGATCAGACGGTTCGCTCTCCCTCCACCTGTAACACCAGGGCACAAGCCCTTCCTGCTCCCTTGTTAATGAAGGGGATGCTCTCCAAACCGGCCTCCCTGACAACACCCTCCTCCGCCTCCTCTCTCCTGGCCGGTCTTAGTGGAGTGATACAAAATGATGACACTCCCCTTCCCTACAGAATGTGATGAGGGAGCCCTGGTTATCCCATATCTCACTGATAGTCATTGACCTTGGACTGAATGGGGCCCCTCTTTAGGGTTGGGGGACCCCTAAAACGGAGGGGAGCCCTTTGCCACAGGGTGCTGCAGGGGCTTGTGTTATGCCCCTACCCAGGCTTTAGCACAAATCTGACCACATTCGGCCTACCCTCCTGGCTGCCTCTCCTGGCCTGCACTCTGGCTGCCTCTCCTGGCCTGCACTCTGTCTACCTCTTGCAGTCTGCACTCTGTCTACCTCTTGCAGTCTGCACGCTGTCTACCTCTTGCAGCCTGCACTCTAGCTACCTCTCCCAGCCTGCGCTCTGGCTGCCTCTCCCAGCCTGCAATCTGGCTGCCTCTCCCAGCCTGCACTCTGGCTGCCTCTCCCAGCCGGCACTCTGGCTACCTCTTCCAGCCTGCACTCTGGCTGCCTCTTCCAGCCTGCACTCTGGCTGCCTCTCACAGCCTGCACTCTGGCTGCCTCTCCCGGCCTGCACTCTGGCTGCCTCTCCCAGCCTGCGCTCTGGCTGCCTCTCCCAGCCTGCACTCTGGCTACTTCTCCTGCACTCTGGCTACTTCTCCCAGTCTGCACTCTGGCTACCTCTCCCAGCCTGCACTCTGGCTGCCTCTTCCAGCCTGCAGTCTGGCTGCCTATCCCAGCCTGCACTCTGGCTACCTCTCCTGCACTCTGGCTACCTCTCCCAGCCTGCACTCTGGCTACCCCTCGCAGCCTGCACTCTGGCTGCCTCTCCCAGCCTGCAGTCTGGCTGCTTCTCCAAACCTGCACTCTGGCTGCCTCTCCCAGCCTGCACGCTGGCTGCCTCTCCCAGACTGCATTCTGGCTATCTCTCCCAGCCTGCACTCTGGCTGCCTCTCCCAGCCTGCACTCTGGCTGCCTCTCCCAGCCTGCACTCTGGCTACCTCTCCTGCACTCTGGCTACCTCTAACAGCCTGCGCTCTGGCTGCCTCTCCCAGCCTGCACACTGGCTACTTCTCCTGCACTCTGGCTACTTCTCCCAGCCTGCACTCTGGCTACCTCTTCCAGCCTGCACTCTGGCTGCCTCTTCCAGCCTGCAGTCTGGCTGCCTATCCTAGCCTGCACTCTGGCTACCTCTCCTGCACTCTGGCTACCTCTCCCAGCCTGCACTCTGGCTACCCCTCGCAGCCTGCACTCTGGCTGCCTCTCCCAGCCTGCTCTCTGGCTCCCTCTCCCAGCCTGCTCTCTGGCTGCCTCTCCCAGACTGCACTCTGGCTACCTCTTCCAGCCTGTACTCTGGCTGCCTCTCCCAGCCTGCACTCTGGCTACCTCTCCTGCACTCTGGCTACCTCTTCCAGCCTGCACTCTGGCTACCTCTTCCAGCCTGCAGTCTGGCTACCTCTCCCAGCCTGCACTCTGGCTACCTCTCCCAGCCTGCACTCTGGCTGCCTCTCCCAGCCTGCACTCTGGCTGCCTCTCCCAGTCTGCACTCTGGGTACCTCTTCCAGTCTGAACTCTGACTACCTCTCCTGCACTTTAGCTACCTATCCCAGCCTGCACTCTGGCTGCCTCTCCCAGACTGCACTCTGGCTACCTCTCCTGCACTCTGGCTACCTCTTCCAGCCTGCACTCTGGCTACCTCTCCCAGCCTGCACTCTAGCTACCTCTCCCAGCCTGCACTCTACTTAAATCACTGTGTATCCTTCACAAAGTCCTGGTTGAAAAACTCTCCAGCCGATGGAGGGCAAGAGCATGTACATGAACCCCAAACTTCCAAAATCTGTAAAACAGAAAACAAAAAGCAGTCCTTATAATCCATCCCCTACTCCTCTGAACACCCTTCAACCACTCTGTCTGCACCCCCTCCAGCACCTTCAGATGCAGCCTCAGACGTCTGCTTGCTTCACTTCACAACCCCTACCCACTAATCCTGACCATACTCTTCCCTCCTGCTTCGGCATCTGATGTCTTCCTATAAGCGCTTGTACTTTTTAATGCGCTGTGTTCCAAATTTAACAAATAGCCAGTAAATTGTCCTGAATGCACAATTCAGCCATGCATATATTTTTGGGAAAGCTCTAGGAGTCGGTATTCTTTATAGATTGCAATGAAACCTCTTTGGTGTGTTCATGTTTTGACAAACTTTTCCCAGCCTGTCCCCCCCTCTGCATCTTGCCCCTACCTATTTCCCACTTACCCTGGACATGGAACAACCTCCTCAACACATCAGAGCCTCCTCCTCACTTCCTGAGCTCCGCAAGAAGCTGAAGTCCTGGCTCTTCGTATAAGCACTTGGGGACCTCACATCTAGTCCCCTGCCCAAGCACCTGGATACCCTCTCGGGTCATTAGTGCGCTATACAAATCAACATAACATAACATAACACATACCTGTCCACTTTCTCCTGCTTTGGTAAATGCCACAAGCCTCCCCTGCCTCACAGCGGATCATATCTCTTCTTGTGCTGTTGATATTTGCAGCAGGTACCTGATGCACACACCTGTTTTTCTAATATCAGCAACCCTTGCACAAACACACCCAGCTATCATTGAGGCCTCTGTACTCCACACAAAACTACATTTCTTTCTTTCCACCCCGGGAATGAGTTTTGAGGACTAACACAATTGGGCTTGCCCAGGGGCTCTCTGAGGGTTCAATGACACCCAAGTCCAACATCTTGGTTACCTCAGTTTTGATGCTTTCCTTGACAAGATCAGACTGCCTGTATATTTCGTTTTTGACGGGTAGGCTGTCACCATGTCCACATCATGTGTGCATCAGTTAGTCTGTCCAGGGTCAAGGAAATGAACTCAACAAACTGATTTAGGACTTGCTTTAATCAGTCTGCTGTTGGGTAGTGAGGGTATCTGAAAAGACCACTCCATCAACTGACCCATCTTTAGGGTTATGAGAGAGGAGATCAAACAGTGGCTCACTACCTACCTCCTGCTCCTCATCTGTAACCATAAGCATGGTCACATCAGCTCTGTCAAGGTAGGGTTGAAGGCGAGTTACATGTATCACCCTTTTGGGGTTTCTATATGTGCCATGGTCCACTAAGTAAGTGACCTACCCTTTTCTCTCAAGGATAGGGTAGGGCCCAGCCCATTTGTCCTGGAGGGCCCTAGGTGCCACAGGCTCCAAAACCCACACCTTCTGCCCTGGTTGGAACTCTACCATGGCACCCTTTTGATCATACCAGAGCTTCTGGAGCTCTTGGCTGGCCTCAAGGTTTTTTTTTCTCCATGTATTAAGCCATCCTTGAACGAAGGCCAAGTACATAATCCACAATGTCTTGCTTTGGTTCCAGGAGGGGTCTCTCCCAACCTTCCTTGACAAGACAGAGGGGTCCTCTCACAGAGTATCCAAACAAAGGTTCAAAGGGGGAAAACCATACTCCCTTTTGTGGCACCTCTCTGTAAGCAAAAGCAAGCAAGGTAGCAAGACATCCCATCTCCTTCTAAGTTTTTCAGGGAGTCCACCTATCAGGCCTTTTAAGGTCTTGTTAAATTTTTCAACAAGCCCATTTGTTTGAGGATGGTATGGTGTAGTGAACCTATTGGTCACCCCACACTCAGCCCACATGTGTTTCAAGTATGCAGACATGAAGTTTGTTCCTCTGTCTGATACTACCTTCTTAGGAAAGCCAACCCTAGTGAAAATACCAAGGAGGTGCAGTGGTGGTCCTTAGAGAATTGCCTCAGGGTACCTTGTGGCATGATCCTCTACCAACAGAATACATTTATTACCTGATGCTGTTGGAGGGTCAAGGGAACAAACAATGTCAATCCCTACCCTTTCAAAGGGTACTCCAACCACTGGAAGTGAAATTAAGGGGGCTTCAGGTGGCTATCTGTCTTGCCACTAGCCTGGTCAACCCCTTTTGCATGCCACAAGTGAATATGCACTGATTCCAGCACCTCGCTCGTTCTCGGTCCATCGAGACCCTCGCTTAAGGTATTTTGCATTGAAACCGCAGACGCGGTTTCCTACCACACCAGTGACTTGTCCCACTGGACCTTCGGTCCATCGAGACCCTCACTTAAGGTATTTTGCATTTAAACCCCGGACGCGGTTCCCTACCACACCAGTGACTTGTCCCACTGGACCTCCGGCCAATTTTTGCCTCTCATTTACCTTAAAGGACACGCTGCTGTGGTCCCCTTTTGGCATGTTGTTCCTACTTCTTTTCTTACTGCAATATTACTCAGGCATGCAACAGTATGTCCTAATGATGATCCTGCAATATGTTCAAAAGGGATCAAAACATTGTCTATGTACACCGTAAACGCTTTTCTAATTGATATTACTCATGTGTAACGGTGTCTTAATACATCTATGCTTGTGCTATTTGAATGTATAACATACAAGCATTCGCTGTGCCTGAGCCTCTGTTTTAGTTTTTTGTTTTATGTTTGTGCTCTATATACACACCTAGTAGGATGCAGGCTTGTGTCCCACTTTATTGTTTCTGTGTTAACTTTACAAATTAAAAATTATCCCTGTCCGGCTGGACAGCTTTAAATATAGTACTGACTGAGTCTATATTCATCTTCCTTTGCGTCTATTGCCCTTGTTTAGGGACCATTGTGTTTAAAACGCATTACTACCCAAGGTCCCTGACGATTTGAATTGGGTTCCCTTGTCCTTTATAGCACTAGCCTGACAGGTAGCACAGGAGTTACAAAACTCCTTCACCTTCTGGGACATTCTTGGCCAGTAGGAGTGGTTGACTAACCAACTCCAGGTTTTTGTCTGGCCAAGATGCCCAGCTAGGAGAATGTAATGAGCCAATGTTAGGAGAAACTCTCTGAACTGCTGAGGCACTGCCACTCTTCTAGTAGCACCAGGTGTGGGGTCTCTGGCCACAGAGTATAGGAGTCCCTCCTCCCAATAGGTCCTGTGGGAACCACAGACACTTCCCTTTTCCTGATCAGCAGCTTCCTGTCTCAGGCTTTTAAGAGTGAGGCAGTTTCTCTGCCCCTGGCACAGATCTTCCCTAGTGGGGCCCCCTGGTCCTAAGAGCTCTGTCGTGTAAGGCCCAAGCTCCTGAGGCTCAGTTCCCTCTGGGACTGACAAGTCTTGTCCCTGGGGAGAGGGGACTTGGTCTGGTGTCTGTTTTGAAGCTGGCACCCCAGTATTCTTGTCTTTTCTCTTGGAAGGTTGGTCCATCATTTCAGGCTCCAACACTTCTTTTTCACCTTGGGATTTGCTTCGTGCCCTAGTTTTTACACACATCCATTCAGGTGTTCCCAGCACTGCTGCATGGGTTCTCTTTTCTACCTCAGCCCAGGCTGAGTTCTCCAAATAATTTCTAAGCAGACACTTTACAGTGGTAGCAGTAGACACAACTACCCTTTTGAGGCCACTAACCCCACCCCAATCTAAAGTCACCAAGACCATTGGATGTTCCATAGCCTGATTTTCAGCGCTGAGGACTGTATAGATCTGTCCTAGGAGATATTGATCAGGGGACACCAGTGGCTCAGCCAACAAGCTGATGCTGGCACCAGTGTCCCTCAGGGCTTCCACCCTAATCCCATTCATATTTGGTTTTTGTCTGTATCTCTCCAGGTTACTGGGCCACACAGCCAGGGTAGCTACATCCACCCCTCCCTCTGAGACTAGAGTTGCCTCAGTGAGCACCTTGACCTGGTCAGGGCTCCACTGTGGTCCCATCTGGAGACTCACAAGTGCATGTACTGTAGGTGTGCTAGAGGCATTCCATTTGTTTTTACAGTTAGGGTCTCCAGTTGTCTTGCAATCAAAACACTAAGCCTTCTTGGGGTGCCAGTTTTTACCCTGGTACCCACCCTTGGACTGTGATGGGTTTCTGGGCCCACCCTCTTGAGCAGGTTTTTTGAGGCCTGAAGAAGACTTATTTTTGTTGTTGTCTTTTTGGTCACCATCTTTCCATTAGGGAGTCTTTTTGGCCTCTTTCTTTTGGTCACTCCTACCAGTGGTAGTTTTAGTCACCCTTGATTTGACCCAGTGGCCCCAACTCTAGAGGAGAAAGTGGACCTAGGTCTACCAGATGCTGATGTAACTTTTCATTGTAACAATTACTCAAAAGATGCTCATTCATAACTAAATTGTAAAGCCCTTCAAATTAATTCACATTGTTACCTGTTAACCAACCACTTAGGGCCTAATTATGACCTTACAGCAGAGTGGTGGTGCGGCAGTGCAAACCGACGCGCTACCACTCCGCCGAAGGTTGCCGCCGCCTGCCCTCAAGATTACTACTTTCAAGTAGAGGCATTACGGTTCCCCCTGTGGTGCCCTTTAAAAGGCGCTGGTGCCGCAATGAGAGCCCCTCACAAGGTTCCTGACAGCACTGTAGTTATCTGGCCCATAGAGTTTTCACTGAAAAGTCAACAAATTCCACCCAGGACTGACTCTGGGTTTTTCGAGTCTCCCTGAATCTTATCCTAAACTCTTCAGTGGTGAGTCCAAGGCCCTCAATCAGGGTACCGTTCATGAGGTCATAAGCATCTTTTTTCAGGCAATGTCAGGAGTCTGTCCCTGCATTTACCTGAGAATAGGACCCACAAGAGAGGAGCCCAATTTTTTCTGGCTACTTTTCGACCTATACAGGCCCTCTCAAATGCAGTGAACCATTTGGTGATGTCATCACCATCTGCATATTTTGGCATAGAGTGAGAGCAGTGTGTCCCTCAGAGTTTGGTGTAGTGGGTCTCGGACTGAGGGCCTTGTGTTCCAGTGTGAGGGATTTGTGTGTCTCAGAGAGAGGGCTGTGTGACCCTCAGAGTTTGGATTGAGGGGTTGTATTGTGGAATGAGGGCTGCACATCCCAGCCTAGAGTTAGAGTACTTGTGTGCCTGAGAGAGCTGGTTTGTACTTCAGGTTTGTTTGTTGCACAGGAGAGAGCAGCCCTTTGCCTGTGTGTTGTCAGGTGTTTCTTCCTCGCAGTGTCTTGGAGCTCTTACAGAGTTTCTGACAGACTTTCTTTCTGTGAAGCTGCTCTGAAAGGGGCTAATCTTCAATCACCAGCACTTGATAATCTGCTTGCATCCCTCTGGAGTCATGTAGCTGTTGTGTTTTTAAAATAATAGCATGCTTGTAACAAAGTCTAATGCTGGCTTTTGTCTCTAAGAAGATGGCAGCTTGTTGTGCCCGCTTCTTCCTTTGATGTTCTAATCGTCCTTTCTCTCCTGTGTGTCTTTTGGCTCAGTTTGTGTTTGGAGACCGTCCAACCCTGCACTGCAGAGCTTTCTGCAAACAGCTCAGCATCTTCTGCTGCTGCTGGTGATGAATTCCTGTCTGCCCTTCGCACCTTACGTGCCCTCTCTCCCTCCACCTTGCGCTCACTCCTCCATCGTGCCTTACTCCTACACTCTCTTTCTTCATCTCACTCACTCACACCTTACCTTTCCTCTCTCCCTCCACCTTGCACTCTACCCTTCCTCTCCCTTCTCCTCCATTGTGCCTTACTCTTACACTCTCTTTCTTCACCTCACTCACAACTTACCATTCCTCTCTCCTTCCACCTTGCACTCTACCCTTCCTCTCCCTTCTCCTCCATTGTGCCTTACTCTTACACTGTCTTTCTTCTCCTCACTCACTCACACCTTACCTTTCCTCTCTCTCCCTCCACCTTGCACTCTACCCTTCCTCTCCCTTCTCCTCCATTGTGCCTTACTCTTACACTCTCTTTCTTCACCTCACTCACACCTTACCTTTCCTCTTTCTCCCTCCACCTTGCACTCTACCCTTCCTCTCCTTTCTCCTCCATTGTGTCTTACTCTTACACTCTCTTTCTTTACCTCACTCACACCTTACCTTTCCTCTCTCTCCCTCTACCTTGCACTCTACCCTTCCTCTCCCTTCTCCTCCATTGTGCCTTACTCTTACACTCTTTCTTCTCCTGACTCACACCTTACCTTTCCTCTCTCTCCCTCCACCTTGCACTCTACCCTTCCTCTGCCTTCTCCTCCATTGAGCCTTACTCTTAGACTCTCTTTCTTCACCTCACTCACACCTTACCTTTCCTCTCTCCCTCCACCTTGCATTCTACCCTTCCTTTCCCTTCTCCTCCATTGAGCCTTACACTTACACTCTCTTTCTTCTCCTGACTCACACCTTACCTTTCCTCTCTCTCCCTCCACCTTGCACTTTACCCTTCCTCTGCCTTCTCCTCCATTGAGCCTTACTCTTAGACTCTCTTTCTTCACCTCACTCACACCTTACCTTTCCTCTCTCCCTCCACCTTGCATTCTATCCTTCCTCTCCCTTCTCCTCCATTGTGCCTTACTCTTACACTCTCTTTCTTCTCCTGACTCACACCTTACCTTTGCTCTCTCTCCCTCCACCTTGCACTCTACCCTTCCTCTGCCTTCTCCTCCATTGTGCCTTACTCTTACACTCTCTTTCTTCACCTCACTCACACCTTACCTTTCCTCTCTCTCCCTCCAACTTGCACTCTACCCTTCCTCTCCCTTCTCCTCCATTGAGCCTTACTCTTACACACTCTTTCTTCGCCTCACTCACACGTTACCTTTCCTCTCTCTCCCTCCACCTTGCACTCTACCCTTCCTCTGCCTTCTCCTCCATGGAGCCTTACTCTTAGACTCTCTTTCTTTGCCTCACTCACACCTTACTTTTCCTCTCTCCCTCCACCTTGCATTCTACCCTTCCTCTCCCTTCTCCTCCATTGTGCCTTACTCTTACACTCTTTCTTCACCTCACTCACATTTTACCTTTCCTCTCGCTCCCTCCACCTTGCACTCTACCCTTCCTCTCCCTTCTCCTCCATTGTGCCTTACTCTTACACTCTCTTTCTTCACTTCACTCACACCTTACCTTTTCTCTCTCCCTCCACCTTGCAATCTACCCTACATCTCCCTTCTCCTCCATTGTTCCTTACTCTTACACTCTTTCTTTTCCTGACTCACACCTTACCTTTCCTCTCTCTCCCTCCACCTTGCACTCTACCCTTCCTCTGCCTTCTCCTCCATTGAGCCTTACTCTTAGACTCTCTTTCTTCACCTCACTCACACCTTACCTTTTCTCTCTCTCCCTCCACCTAGCACTCTACCCTTCCTCCGCCTTCTCCTCCATTGTGCCTTACTCCTACACTCTCTTTCTTCACCTCACTCACACCTTACCTTTCCTCTCTCCCTCCACCTTGCACTGTACCCTTCCTCTCCCTTCTCCTCCATTGTGCCTTACTCTTACACTCTCTTTCTTCACCTCACTCACACCTTACCTTTCTTCTCTCCCTTCACCTTGCACTCTACCCTTCCTCCCCCTTCTCCTCCATTGTGCCTTACTCTTACACTCTCCTTCTTCACCTCACTCACACCTTACCTTTCCTCTCTCTCTCCTTCCCTTGTACCATTCTATTCTCTCACCTTCCCCTCTTTAGCCTCGTTCCCCTCTCCTTGCAGCTCATCTCTTCTTCCTGCTCTTACACCTTACCTGCACTGCCGCTGCTCTCTCCTCCTTTCACCTTTCGTGTCATTTCTCACCTTTGTCTCTCACACCATACCCCGCCTGTTTCTTCTCTTTCACAACCTAGTCCATTGTCTCTCCTCTCCCCTTTTGCCTTCTCTGTACTATCTTTTGCACTCTTCGCATTAAACATCCTTTATGTCCCATCCCAGTTCCAGCTTCCCCATCTCCTCTCTTCGCCCCACTTTAGCAGGACACCCACCATCTCACTCCACCCCCTCGCTATTCCCTGTCCTCTCGCCCCTCCGCCATCACCTTTCCACCTCCCCTCTCCCCCCCCCCTTCACCCCGTCCTCTCTCACCTCTCCCCCCTCACCTTACCCATCCCCCTTCTGACCTGCCCCCTCCTCGCCGTCCAGTCCTTTACACCTCACCTGCCTCTTTCCTCTGATCGGCACACTACACCCGGCCTCTTTCGTTTCCCCACTTGTACCTTGATCCACCAGCACCCCAAATGAGCATAAACTGCACAAGAAGAGGTAAGGCATACATTTATGGAGTTTCTTATGCGGGGCTCCCCTGGAGATCACGTGATGAGACTGAAACAAGGAGCTCAGAGGTGCAGGAAAGTCATGAGAAGGTGCGCAAACGACCTTCAAATAGATACAGCCATGCCAACTCTCACCCCTGCGCGAGGTCAGCAGTAATATCTCACTCCAAGCCCCGGGCATGGAAACGAGGCTTCATACGTCACGGACGGGCACACCTTGAAGGGAAGCCATGAGAGGAAAGGTGGCTGCAGCTGGTGACTTACGCAAAGACATTACATTTTTAAAATCTCAGGGGCAGATTTACGTTGAACTAACGCAGCGGGGTACAGCAAGTCATTTTGCTGCGCTGCGCTGTGTTAGTTTTGAAGCACAGGGATGCGACATATTTACAAGAATATGTCGCATCCTTGTGCTTCCCCCTGCGCTGGCGCACAAACTGCTGCCATAGCGCCGGCGCAGGCACCCTTGCACCATGGTGCAAGGATGCCTGCGTCGTGGGAGATAGTTTTGTGCAGGAAGAGGAACCTTCCTGCACAAAAACAATCACTACAACCATTTTCCTCTTAAAATGCGTGCTGCAGAATGCAGCACGCATTGAAAGAGGAAAAAACGAGGATTCTCCTCGGTGCGCCTTGCTACGCCACCTCTAGGATGGCGTAGCTTTCAGACGCATCTCCAGAGTTACGATTTCTCGTAATTCTGGAGATGTGTCTTATTCCATGAGGGTTGCGTGGGAACACCCACAGCAACACCCATGGAACGCCCCTTCACCGCAAAGTGCTGCGTGTGAAGGGGCCGTATTTACAAGGAGAGGAAAAGTCACGCAGGGTGGCTTTTCCTCTCCTTGTAAATATGGAGGAGCCCCCTGCGCCACCAGTACGTCACGAAAAGTGACGTACTGGTGGCGCAGGGGGCTCGTAAGTCTGCCCCTCAGTCCTCTGAATTTGTGACGCACAGGGTTATGGTCCTTTCACACGTAGTAGGCCTCACAGTAGTTACCTAGGCCAGGCCTAGTCTGGAGGTCTTTAACACACACTTCTTAGGGCCTACAACTTTTAGATACCTGAGGGTTTTCATCCCCCTTAAGGCACTGCCAGTGATATCTGCTTGTCGGGAAGGTGTGCATAACCGGGTCTGGTGGTTGAGTGGACTATGCGTCCAATGTAGCGGCCTGTGTTCGACCTCATGGTCACAGGTTCAAATCCCGGCCTTTTATCCTTCTGAAATCGATCACATGAGTACCAGTAAGTTGGGTAACAATAAACATCTGTTATTCAGCGCCAAGATACCCTTCGGGTGAGCGCACGTTTTGTTCTGTTATGTGCATGTCATCTGCTCATACACAATAAAAAACATAAACATTTGTGCGATAACTTCATAAAATGAAACATACATTTAAGTAGCAGCATGGGGACCTAAAGATGACTTGTAATGTTAATAAGGATTACGTCCTATGGTGCATCTTACAGCCTGGCAGTGCGATGGGTGAGGTTGTGTGAGAGACTGACCCACACATTGTAACTGTATGACACAAAAAGCCTGGCAGTGCGATGGGTGAGGGTGTGTGAGAGACAGATCCACACATTGTAACTGTATGACACAAAAAGCCTGGCAGTGCGATGGGCGAGGGTGTGTGAGAGACAGACCCACACATTGTAACTGTATGACACAAAAAGCCTGGCAGTGCGATGGGTGAGGGTGTGTGAGAGACAGACCCACACATTGTAACTGTATGACACAAAAAGCCTGTCAGTGCGATGGGTGAAGGTGTGTGAGAGGCAGACCCACAAGCCTGGCAGTGCGATGGGTGAGGGTGTGTGAGAGGCAGACCCACACATTGTAACTGTATGACACAAAAAGCCTGGCAGTGCGATGGGCGAGGTTGTGTGAGAGACAGACCCACACATTGTAACTGTATGACACAAAAAGCCTGGCAGTGCGATGGGCGAGGGTGTGTGAGAGACAGACCCACACATTGTACCTGTATGACACAAAAAGCCTGTCAGTGCGATGGGTGAAGGTGTGTGAGAGGCAGACCCACAAGCCTGGCAGTGCGATGGACGAGGGTGTGTGAGAGGCAGACCGACACATTGTAACTGTATGACACAAAATCCTGGCAGTGCGATGGGCGAGGGTGTGTGAGAGACAGACCCACACATTGTAACTGTATGACACAAACATCCTGGCAGTGCGATGGGCGAGGGTGTGTGAGAGACAGACCCACACATTGTAACTGTATGACACAAAAAGCCTGGCAGTGCGATGGGTGAAGGTGTGTGAGAGGCAGACCCACAAGCCTGGCAGTGCGATGGGCGAGGGTGTGTGAGAGACAGACCCACACATTGTAACTGTATGACACAAAAAGCCTGGCAGTGCGATGGGTGAAGGTGTGTGAGAGGCAGACCCACACATTGTAACTGTATGACACAAAAAGCCTGGCAGTGCGATGGGCGAGGGTGTGTGAGAGACAGACCCACACATTGTAACTGTATGACACAAAAAGTCTGGCAGTGCGATGGGTGAAGGTGTGTGAGAGGCAGACCCACACATTGTAACTGTATGACACAAAAAGCCTGTCAGTGCGATGGGTGAGGGTGTGTGAGAGGCAGACCCACCTGTCTGGCAGTGCGATGGGTGAGGGTGTGGGATGTGCCCCCCGAAAAGTCCATGCTCTTGTGTGCCCTGTGTGGCATGCATGACATGGCGCATGCCACACAGTGCACCCGACGTGGCAGCGGTCCCAGGGCGGTGGCATGACTGCTGGCTGTAATCCTCAGCCAAAGCATGCTGCCGCTTTGGGACCACTGCCACACTCCCTGCCCTGAATTCTACTCGGAATCCGGCGGGCGAGTGCACCACAGGCTTGGCGGTCCTTCTATGGGCGCAGCGGTGGCGGTCCTACAGAATGACCACCAAACTCGTAATCAAGCCCTTAGTCTGCCTTTTGGTGTGATCCCATCATTCTGGAAGTATTGCCCTCACTCAGTCTTTGAGTGTGGTATAGTTAAAGCTGGGAGGATGAATGACAATCAGCTGCCTCTCACCTCCTGGTGTGTGACTTTTGTGAAATCCACCCGGTGGTTGATTTGAAGCAGTGGGAGGATTTTTCCAAGTTGAAGGTGCTGAAGTTTGATACCCATACCCACTGTGTGGACTTGAGGAGTGAGTAAAAGTTCAGAAACAAAGATTATCCCAAGGTTTCTAGCTTATAGGGTGGTTGATGAGAGGCTCCAATGCCAGGGGTACGTTCCAAAGGTAGTTCGACAGGCTCAGCTTCTCCCATTACTAAGATTTCAGTCTAAGCTTCGTTCATGTAGAGAAAGGTTCCCTTCAGTTAAGGGGACACATGGTCCAAGAGGGAGATGCTAGTAGGATTGTGTGTTATGTTGCCTATAAGAAAAATAACAAATGGGGGAGGGAGTAAAGAGGTATAAAGATAGAATCAACCTCCTGTTCAGACTTTCGATAAACAATAAGATTCTACCCTACAAAAATAAATTTATTTTTCGTTTTTTAGTGGTTAGAAAAAGGTGTATTAGTGATCCATGGGATATCATGGGAAAGCACTAAGGGGCATATTAACAAGGCCCGGCGATAAATATCGCAAGCGCGCTTAGCGCTTGCATATTTATCGCCGGCTATCTCTGTGATTTATCGCCCGGTTAGCGCGTTATCAACAACGCGCATCGCCGAGGCGATAAAATTCCAGAGATAGCGTGGATATCGCCGTTTTCCATGGTGGAAAACGGCGATATCTAGATGATAGAGCCTGTGGTCTTAGCCACAGAATCCACCCCCATGTTAAGTATGCCTTAGTCAGGAATTTAACAGACGTTAAATTCCTGCGTTAAAGCATACTTAACGCGATTAAAATAATCGCTTCCCGTATTGTAAATATCGCGAAGCTGCCTTCGCGATATTTACCCATGTTGTTTCCACAGACACGCCTACTTTGCATCTCATTAGCGATGCGAAGTTAGGCGTGCTGGAAACGGGAGCAAAATCAGCAAAACACGCGATAGCGTGTCTTTGCTGATAAGGCGATATAATTATCGCCGCTTTTCGGCCGAAAACAGCCGCAAAAGCGGCGATAATTTCATATCGCCCCCTTGTTAATATGCCCCTAAGTGTTTTTTAAATACCCCTCACACACTAAGAATCCCTTAGTGTCATGCTTCATCATAGGGGTCTTCCCGTCCCTCTACGGGCGGGGCGTGCTTCAACCTACGGAGACGTGGGAGCACTTTTTTGTGAAATAGGCTATGTGTAGTGTGAGAGTGAGAGTGGTAGGGTCTATAAAGAATGTGAGGTGAGTTGTAAAAATTCCCTGGCTAGTGGAAAAAACAAATTTTATTCACTTCCCTAGCTGGAAATATTAAAATGTGGGGAGAGACGTAGGGGGTATACTTTAATGAGATGCCCCCTACTGGGTCAACATGTTTCAGTAAGCCGTCCCCAGGGCTTACTCGTCAGGACCTAATAAGATCCCTACTGCACTCAAAATATATCTGCTGTTTTATATATATTGTATGCCTATTTCTTAAAAAAGTTATGCAAAATTAGCATGTCAGAAAAAAAGGGGGAAAAATGCCCTTGTAGTATCGAAACCGAATTGGTATCTGTAGGGATAGATGAACATGGAATGAACAACTGTGTTGTTTGTTTTGTTAAACACATCACCATAACGTGAAACCACATATTTTGGCAAAAATTTGCCGTGATATATTTTTCTCTAAAGTTCAGGTGCACCTCACTTGTACTTTAAAAGCGGGTGTTGTGCTGCCCGAATGGTGATAAATCAGAGTTATTTGATAAAACACACACGTAAAAACATAAAAACACGGTCACATACACACACATGTATCTTTTCTCAACATGCTTTCTGGTTGGTAAATGGTGGAAAAGGCAAAAAAGTCACCTTTGTAAACTTTTTTAGTGGTATATCTGAGGAGCATATGAAGGAAAATCAATCATACATCCACTCATGCAAACGTCCGAAAGAAGCATCTATGCTTTTCGTTATTTGTGAACTGACTAAGCGGCATAATTTCATCATCATGATTTAGTAATGACACATAGATAAGCGTTTTTGAAAAAAGGCAGAATGTACATACGCTATTTGGAAGGATAGTCTGACTCCATGAGCTGGCACTGAAGGAGAGGTTGCCTCGTAATATACACTGCAGGTAAAGTGGGAGGTCACAGAAGGTTAGGTTAACCCATTCTCACCGCATTAGTAAAACGAGAAAATCAAGGGGCTCGTAATGTTCAAGAAGCGAGCCGTGTTTAAAGACCTGCTCAAGTCTTACTCACATGATAACGGCTATGCCCTCGCCCGTAAATACCTTCGTGCAGCTCCGTGGAACGTTTTGTGTACGTTCACGCCGTGTTTATATCTGGTCACTAATTGAAGAAAGACCCGCGAAACGGGTCTGAAAACATCTAGAAAGCTGAAGACTTCTAGAAGCTGAATGGGAGGACGTTCCTTTGCCTACCTAGCTCCTTCCCTTTGGAACTCCCTTCCAATGCATCTCCGCCTTGAAAAACACTACCTCAAATTCCGCAAAGAACTGAAAACGTGGCTTTTTAATCAGTAGAACTTTTTATTAATAGCTTTCACCTTTTCTCTCGCCTTGTATGTCCGTAGGCGCCGGGAAACCTCCGGGTAGCTGTGCGCCATATAAATCTAATAATAATAATAATAATAATAAGACTTCGAAATGGCCGCCTTGTGTGTGCTGATGGTATGAAAAAGGAAGAATCACTTCCTGTATGAACTGAAGCATCATTGCTGCAATAGACTAGAGCGTAACTTCCCTCCAAGATGGCTCCCTCTTTTCATGCACGTCAGGATTGGTGAAAAATTACTCTTCCTGATGTTATGCCCGCTCTGTCTTGTTGTTCCGATACTTGATCATAAATCACTCCCTACGTGGGCTGAATCATGCGCGTTGAAACAGTGTCTTTTTTTTGTAGATTGCAGCATTACAGTAACAAGACTAGTCGTCTTACGTTGTGTTGGTGATTTAATAAAAAACAATTCTAATAAAAATTCTAATAAAAATTATATATACAAAATATACACAAAGGATATTCGTATGGTCTCAGGTGCAGTGTTGTTCTTCAGGGCTTAATAAATGGGAAACGGAGAATTGACAGAAAAACCGAAAAACCTGATTCTCATTAGAAGTTGATATGTTGGAGAGAGTACAAGATACTATGTGGTCCTTGTAATGTCGGGTTGACAAACCAAGTACAAACCAAGTTTAGTAGTGGTCACTAAGTGCTCTATGATAACCTTGTGGTCATTGGAAGATTCATAGTTGGCCCCATGGGATTTCATCATTCAACCCACTGATGTTTGTCTTCAGACGGAACACCCATCTCTGTTCCTTTTCAAAGAGATACCTCTCATTAAGAACTTGTTTGATCACTGTCCAAGAGATATCTTCTGGTATATGTCCTTTTTCCAAGAAGTGGGATGCCATTGTAGTAGTGCTTTTTTGCACTTGATGTTACTTTTATGTTCTCCTATCCTGGTTTTTACTGGGCGGGTAGTCATTCCCACATACTCCATTTGGCATGGACAGGTGATGAGATATACTACGTTGCTGCTGTTGCAGGTTGTAAATTCTCTCTGTTCCCATTTCGTGCCGTTGTGGAAAATGATTTCTTTGCTCTTCCTTGTTAGTTGGCAGACCTTGCATTTACCGCATGGATGATGTCCGTGAATGTTAGCCACTGATGTTGATTGACCAGTTAGTCCAATCTGTCGAGGTCTTGTGTGTGCAATCATGTCACGGATGCTTTTTCCACGTATGTGGGAGAATATTGGTTTTGGAAGGTTCCTACCACCACTGTTCAAGATCCGCCAATGTTTATTGACGATCTTGGCTATCTGATTGGAGTTGGTGTTGTATGTTGTTATGCAGATGGGCCGTTTGTCATCAGGTTTTGGTTGGGCAGGTTCTAACAGACTTTCCCTGCAGTTGTTTCGTGCCCTTTTGTAAGCTTTGTCTATCACCCTCTTGGGGTATTGTCTTATTTCGAGTTTCTTTTTGAGATCCTCTGATTGATTTTTGAAGTCGGTAATTTCTGTGCAGTTGCGTCTAAGATGTAGAAATTGACCATAGGGGAGATTGTCCCGAAGGTGTTTGGGGTGAAAGCTTTGATATAGCAATAGACAATTCTTGGATGTCGTTTTGAAATGTGTCGTGGTCACAAGTCTCCCATCTCTTGATGATATATTTAGGTCAAGGAAGACCAGTTCTTTATTTGAAATGGTGCTAGGGAAATTTAAGAATTCATCTTGGTAGTTGAGCCAAGTGATGAAACGTTTGGCTGTCACTTCATCCCCATCCCAGATGATTAGTATATCATCAATATACCGTTTCCAGGTGTTGATGTGGTTGTGGAAGGGATTGTCTGAGTGTAGGATTTTTGTTTTCTCCAGATGATGAACATAGAGACTAGCTATACTGAGAGCAAAAGTGCTCCCCATGCTGGTCCCATGTTTTTGGAGGTATAAGGTTTTGATATACTCGAAAAAGTTTTCTTTCAATGCCAGGCTGCAGCATTCCATAATGACGTTCCTAGGTGTTTGGTAGTCCCAATCTGTATCGAAGAGTACTTCTTTGATGATGGTTAGGGTCTCATTGTGAGGGAGGCTAGTGTATAAGCTCTCCACATCACAGCTTATCAGAAGTTGGTGTTGAGGGTCAAAGGAGATGTCTTCCAGAAGTACCAGGACATCTTTTGTATCTCTTAGATATGTTGATGTTTTTTGCACCATAGGTCTTAAGTAGGCGTCTGCGAATTTTGAGACTGGTTCCAAAATGGATCCTATTCCGGACACAATTGGACGACCTGGGGGATTGTCCAGGTTCTTGTGTATCTTCGGAATGGTGTACATGTATGGTATTTTGGGTGTATCTTGGATTAGGAAATCGCCTTCTTTTTTTGTCATCCATCCGTGAGCAATTGCTTCTTCTACCATGCTTGCTATCTTTACCTTTATCTTGTCTGTTGGATCTTGACTTAAGATTTCATAATTCCTTTGATCTTGGAGGAGGCGCCTGCATTCACGGTCATATTGATCAGCAGATTGTATGACTATTGCACCCCCTTTATCTGCAGGTTTTATCACCAGGTTGGGGTTGTTACTTAACTCTCTTATAGCTTTTCTTTCTTTAGTGGTTATGTTCTGAAAGACCCGTTTGGTGGTGGGGTCTAGATCCTCCAAATCCTTCATAACTGCTTTTTCAAAGGTAAGCAATTCTATGGGGAGAGTAGAGTCAGGTGGTGTGAAAGTGGATTTAGGTTTCAAACCTGTGTCCCCTTCTTGTATCTCAACTTTTTGTTTATCCTTGAAGAAGACTTGCAATTTTAGTCTTCTCATAAAGTCTTGCATTTCTTTGCATAATAGGAATTTGTCCAAATTTGCTGTAGGCACAAACCCTAGTCCTTTTTCCAATACTGTGATCTGGGCAGCTGCAAGATTTTCATCTGTCAGGTTTACCACCAGGTTCATTTTCTGCTTGTTGATGCTTTCGTCATGCTCCTTGTTGATACTCTCGCTTGTTCCTCTTCTCTTGGTGTCCAATGCACGTTGTTCCCTCTCCGATTCCTTCCTTTGTTTCTCCCTTGGCGTGACCCTAAAAAATGGGTCTGGTCATAGACAGCATATTCCTGAGGAGGGTAATTCCAAGTGTGATACGCTCCTTGGGGATGTGGAAAAGGTGGAGGGCCAAACTGCTGTGGTGGATATATAGGTGGCCCTTGAAAATTGCCCCATCTTCTTGGTCCATATTGGTTAGGGCGTCTTTAATTGCCTCTTGCTCCTTGGTATCTTGGGCTTCTGCCTCGACTTGAACTTGAACTGTTAGATCCTGTGTCGGAGGAATCGTCGTCTGTAGTTTCTTGCTGATTTGTCATTGGTTTATAGTCATCTTTGATATATGGATATATCCTTTCGTGACTGAATCGGCTAGTGTCCATTTTTAATTTATTGTATTTACTCTGTTTTAATGTTGCTTCGAAATCGTTCAATGTTTTGTTTAGTTCCTCCAGATGTTTTTTGAAGGTACTTGGAGATTCATAATTCTTGAGACGTACTTCTATTTCTTGAATTTCTATCGTCAATTCTTGTGCTAATCTACTGGCCGTTTTAATTATTAGCACAATCCAATCTCTCGTGCAATGCCACGATATTTGTGACCAATCTTTTTTGAAACTTTTATCTTGTTGAAAGATATACGGTTCATTCCGAACAATTAGTCCTTGTGGTGCCGCATTGGCTTTAAGATACTCTGTCATTAGTAAGCCATGGAGGGCAGTTTTTATTTGGGTACGTCTTAGTTGTTCTATTTCGTCCCAGTCGTTGTTACTGACAGTGGGTTCAGATGTATTGAGACCTTCAAAATTTCCCAGCGATGAAATTATGTTTTCTATTTCTTCCTCAGTAAAGGTTAGTCCCATATTCTCCGCCATACTGTATGTGTGTGTATGTTGTATAGTGTAGTCCTAAGTTATACGTGTGAGTGCCAGAAGGACAAAACAAGTGTTAAGAGGGAGAGGATACGCAATTACATATAAGCCTCTGCCTAATGGAGTTTTTCAGAGAGACTCCCACAGCTGCACGCTGTCGATAATAAGAAAAATAACAAATGGGGGAGGGAGTAAAGAGGTATAAAGATAGAATCAACCTCCTGTTCAGACTTTCGATAAACAATAAGATTCTACCCTACAAAAAGAAATTTATTTTTCGTTTTTTAGTGGTTAGAAAAAGGTGTATTAGTGATCCATGGGATATCATGGGAAAGCACTAAGGGGTCGATTCCGATCCCGGTCGGAGGCGCACCTAACACCATTCGCCCGGGGAAAAAACCAGGCGAATGCGTGTTCCCCGACCGATTCACACATACGTCCGAACGAGCAATTACGATGTGCATAACTGCCCAAATCCCGACCCAGTCGCACTCACCCAATCCAGCTCCTGTTCTCCGACCGATGTGGATCCGGAAACGCAGAATCGAGTCGCACGGAAGCCCAAATGCAGCACCGTCCGGCCGGACTAGTACGATGCGCCTTCCGTACGTGCCGAACCCGTCGCTACGCACGGCACGTCAAAGCATCCGGGAGAGGCGCACATAAGCTCCGATTCGCGCCACAAGACGATCCACGGCTACGAGACGAACAAGCCAGCGACGAGGACGAGGCGAAGCAAAGAGAAAGACGAACGAGACGAACCAACCATGAATCCCATCGCGCAGATCCTACCAATACTCTACATCTATTACCGGAACTGGTACGGACGTGTACGGCGCAGAAGGTAAGTCAGACACCCACCACACAAACAAACCACACGTACCCGACATATACCACACACACATAGGGATGCAGAAATTACTCACACCAGCGACAGCAGCACCATAGGGGTGGGATGGCTATCACCAATGCCACATACACACATAGGGACCTGGATGCCAACCACTAATACCACCCCTACCCAGGGGGTGCTAGATGCCTACCACTACTACCACCCCTACCCATGGGGGGCTGGATGCCTACCACCACTACCACCCCTCCCCAGGGGGTGCTAGATGCCTACCACTACTACCACCCCCCACTCAGGGGGTGCTAGATGCCTACCACTACTACCACCCCTAGCCATGGGGGGCTGGATGCCTACTACTACTACCACCCCTACCCATGGGGGGCTGTATGCCTACCACTACTACCACCCCTACCCATGGGGGGCTGTATGCCTACCACTACTCCCACCCCTACCCATGGGGGGCTGGATGCCTACCACTACTACCACCCCTACCCATGGGGGGCTGGATGCCTACCACTACTACCACCCCTACCCAGGGGTGCTAGATGCCTACCACTACTACCACCCCTACCCATGGGGGGCTGGATGCCTACCACCACTACCACCCCTACCCATGGGGGCTGGATGCCTACCACTACTACCACCCCCACTCAGGGGTGCTAGATGCCTACCACTACTACCACCCCTACCCAGGGGGTGCTAGAAGCCTACCACTACCACCACCCCTACCCATGGGGGGCTGGATGCCTACTACTACTACCACCGCTACCCATGGGGGGCTGTATGCCTACCACTACTACCACCCCTACCCATGGGGGGCTGGATGCCTACCACCACTACCACCCCTACCCATGGGGGGCTGGATGCCTACCACTACTACCACCCTCACTCAGGGGGTGCTAGATGCCTACCACTACTACCACCCCTACCCAGGGGGTGCTAGATGCCTACCACTACCACCACCCATACCCATGGGGGCTGGATGCCCACTACTACTACCACCCCTACCCAGGGGTGCTAGATGCCTACCACTACTACCACCCCTACCCATGGGGGCTGGATGCCTACCACTACTACCACCCCTACCCATGGGGGGCTGGATGCCTACCACTACTACCACCCCTACCCAGGGGGTGCTAGATGCCTACCACTACTACCACCCCTACCCATGTTATGTTATGTTATGTTATCAAGAATTTATACAGCGCACGTACACCAGAAGGTTTCATGGCGCTACTCTAGAATGTGCCGGGACCGATGGGGATAGTTATTCATGAGCCTGCCCGAACAGCCATGTCTTAAGCATTTTTCTGAATCTCAAAAGATCAGTACATGACCGGACCTCCAGTGGAAAAGAATTCCACAGTCTAGGGGCCAAGGAAGCAAACCTACAGCCACCCTGACGTTTTAACTTGAAGGCGGGGATGGTCAGTAGCTGAAGGTGGGCTGAGCGCAAGTTACGGGAGGGAGTATGCCTTGATAAAAGACAGTTAATAAATCTAGGACTCCGACTGTGAAGAGACTTAAAGATTAAACATCCCGTCTTAAAGGCCGTACGTTGGGAAATGGGGAGCCAGTGTAATTTTTTTAAAGGGGTCTGGCTGATTGCCATCTTGGTTGCTGATGGATCAGTCTTGCTGCTTGGTTCTGGACCATCTGAAGCCGTTTGATTAAAAAAGTGGTATACCCAGATAGATAGAGTTGGCATAGTCTAAGTGTGATAAAACCATGGCTATTACAACCTGTACCAACGCTGCATGGGTGAGCAAGCGACTGATCTTTCTGATTTTGCGTAATTGAAAGAAACAGGTTGAGACCACAGCACCAACTTGGGATCTCAACGACAGGTCGTTGTTTATGATAACACCTAGACTTTTGACGGAGGTAGAGGGTTCGGGCGGACATCCAAGTTCCGCCGGCCAATAGTGTGGGCCCCAAAAGATCTTACTACTCCCGGTCAGGACCAACTCAGTCTTATCTGGATTGAGTTTTAAATGATTCCGGTCCATCCAATGGCGAATATGGAGCATAGTGGCCTGGAATTCCAAGATTGAATTGGGGGAGTTATCTATAGTAAAAGTTAACTGTAGATCATCGGCATAATTGAAGGTAGTTACCTTCCGTGCCTTCAAAGACTGAATCAGGGGTGAGAGGTATAGATTAAACAGGTGGGGGATAATGATGACCCCTGTGGGACCCCACAAGTAGTTGATAGCTTGGGAGCGGTAAATGAATTCAGGCGAACCGATTGAGTACGATCCTCTAAAAAGGAGCCAATCCAGCTACAGGCTGGGCCCTGAATGCCGGCCAGCCTGACACGATCCATCAGAATTTCATGATCGACCGTGTCAAATGCGGCCGAAAGATCTAAAAGCACCAGGGCCTGAGGTTTACCTCTATCCGCTTTATCTCGCAGGTCGTCCAGTGCAGCTAGAATCACTGTCTCTGTAGAGTGAGCGGGACGAAATCCCGCTTGATGGGGGTCTAGATATTCAGAGTGTTCCATAAAATTAGACAAACACTTTGCTACATGGGCTTCCAGGACTTTGGCGAAGTAGGGGAGCAGAGAGATGGGACGATAATTTGATAACATCTGGGGGTCTGCTCCCGGTTTCTTTAAAAGGGGAACCACAATTGCATCCTTGAATGCTTTAGGAACACGGCCCTGCGAGAGAGACTCATTCAAGAAGGTCATGATAATACACGACAGTCCAGGAAGAATGTCTTTTAAAATATGAGGTGGACAACAGTCCCTGGGTGAGCCAGATTTGACTCTAGACAGCAGGTCCAAGAAGGACTGGGTGTCGATGGCCGAAAAGTGATCCAAGATAAATGGATTCTTTTTATAACCGGGGTAGTCTCAGTGGGGCTAAATTTAGGGATACTAGCTTTAATGTTAGAAATTTTCTCCACAAAATAAGTATTCAGAGAGTCACAGAGCTCTTGAGTAGGTGTAGGTGTAGGTAGGACTCTCGCTGCATTGGATAATTCATTGACAATGGAAAATATTTCCTTCGATCTATTATCAGAATTTAAAATTCTAGCAGAGAAGTGAGCCGCCTTGGCTACCATAATCGCTTTTTTATATTCATTCCGAGCTTCTAAATAATGATGTTTCTCATCAGGAGAGTAGCTTAATCTCCATTTCCTTTCTTTCTGGCGAAGGGCCAATTTTTACCCATGGGGGGCTGGATGCCTACCACTACTACCACCCCTACCCAGGGGGTGCTAGATGCCTACCACTACCACCACCCCTACCCATGGGGGGCTGGATGCCTACTACTACTACCACCCCTACCCATGGGGGGCTGTATGCCTACCACTACTACCACCCCTACCCATGGGGGGCTGTATGCCTACCACTACTACCACCCCTACCCATGGGGGGCTGTATGCCTACCACTACTACCACCCCTACCCATGGGGGGCTGTATGCCTACCACTACTACCACCCCTACCCAGGGGGTGTTAGATGCCTACCACTACTACCACCCCTACCCATGGGGGGCTGGATGCCTACCACTACTACCACCCCTACCCAGGGGGTGCTAGATGCCTGTCACTACTACCACCCCTACCCATGGGGGGCTGGATGCCTGTCACTACTACCACCCCTACCCAGGGGGGGCTGGATGCCTACCACTACCACCACCCCTACCCATGGGGGGCTGGATGCCTACTACTACTACCACCCCTACCCAGGGGGTGCTAGATGCCTACCACTACTACCACCCCTACCAATGGGGGGCTGGATGCCTACCACCACTACCACCCCTACCCATGGGGTGCTAGATGCCTACCACTACTACCACCCCTACCCATGGGGGGCTGGATGCCTACCACTACTACCACCCCTACCCAGGGGGTGCTAGATGCCTGTCACTACTACCACCCCTACCCATGGTGGCTGGATGCCTGTCACTACTACCACCCCTACTCAGGGGGGGCTGGATGCCTACCACTACCATCACCCCTACCCATGGGGGGCTGGATGCCTACTACTACTACCACCCCTACCCATGGGGGGCTGTATGCCTACCACTACTACCACCCCTACCGATGGGGGGCTGGATGCCTACCACTACTACCACCCCTACCCATGGGGGGCTGGATGCCTACCACTACTACCACCCCTACCCAGGGGGTGCTAGATGCCTACCACTACTACCACCCCTACCCATGGGGGGCTGGATGCCTACCACTACTACAACCCCTACCCAGGGGGTGCTAGATGCCTGTCACTACTACCACCCCTACCCATGGGGGGCTGGATGCCTGTCACTACTACCACCCCTACTCAGGGGGGGCTGGATGCCTACCACTACCACCACCCCTACCCATGGGGGCTGGATGCCTACTACTACTACCACCCCTACCCATGGGGGGCTGTATGCCTACCACTAATACCACCCCTGCCCATGGGGGCTGTATGCCTACCACTACTACCACCCCTACCCATGGGGGCTGGATGCCTACCACTACTACCACCCCTACTCAGGGGGGCTGGATGCCTACCACTACCACCACCCCTACCCATGGGGGGCTGGATGCCTACCACTACTACCACCCCTACCCATGGGGGGCTGGATGCCTACCACCACTACCACCCGTACCCATGGGGGACTGGATGCCTACCACTACTACCACCCCCACTCAGGGGGTGCTAGATGCCTACCACTACTACCACCCTACCCAGGGGGTGCTAGATGCCTACCACTACCACCACCCCTACCCATGGGGGGCTGGATGCCTACTAGTACTACCACCCCTACCCATGGGGGGCTGTATGCCTACCACTACTACCACCCCTACCCATGGGGGGCTGGATGCCTACCACTACTACCACCCCTACCCATGGGGGGCTGGATGCCTACCACTACTACCACCCCTACTCAGGGGGGGCTGGATGCCTACCACTACCACCACCCCTACCCATGGGGGGCTGGATGCCTACCACCACTACCACCCCTACCCATGGGGGGCTGGATGCCTACCACTACTACCACCCCCACTCAGGGGGTGCTAGATGCCTACCACTACTACCACCCCTACCCAGGGGGTGCTAGATGCCTACCACTACTACCACCCCTACCCATGGGGGCTGGATGCCTACCACTACTACCACCCCTACCCAGGGGGTGCTAGATGCCTACCACTACTACCACCCCTAACTATGGTGGGCTGGATGCCTCCCACTACTACCACCCCTACCCATGGGGGGCTGGATGCCTACCACTACTACCACCCCTACCCAGGGGGTGCTAGATGCCTACCACTACTACCACCCCTACCCATGGGGGGCTGGATGCCTACCACTACTACCACCCCTACCCATGGGGGGCTGGATGCCTACCACTACTACCACCCCTACCCATGGGGGCTGGATGCCTACCACTACTACCACCCCTACCCATGGGCGGCTGGATGCCTACCACCAACACCACCCCCACTCATAGGATGGACAATGCATGACACAACCAGCACACTACAACCTAAGGAATGCAAGATAAAGACATCCCCCCAACACCATGACAAGCGTGTGTAGACTGTGTCAAATGCCTACAACACTGAACATGACTTTGAACATACAATGTGACCCCCATCACATGTGTCACACATAAATGTGTGTGGCCTCCACAATGCAAGCAGACCATGACCACTGTGGCAATGGGGTCCTACCCCCATCATCACAGTGACCAAAAGGTAAATGTGGGGTCCATAGCTGAAGCACATTTTGAACATTGTGGCAATAGGGTCTAAGCCCCCATCATCACAGTGACCAAAAGGTAAGTGTGGAGTCCATAGCTGAAGCACATTTTGAACATTGTGGCAATGGGGTCTAAACCCCCATCATTTCAGTGACCAAAAGGTAAGTGTGGGGTCCATAGCTGAAGCACATTTTGAACATTGTGGCTATGGGGTCTAAACCCCCATCATCACAGTGACCAAAATGTAAGTGTGGGGTCCATAGCTGAAGCACATTTTGAACATTGTGGCAATGGGGTCTAAGCCCCCATCATCACAGTGACCAAAAGGTAAGTGTGGGGTCCATAGCTGAAGCACATTTTGAACATTGTGGCAATGGGGTCTAAACCCCCATCATCACTGTGACCAAAATGTAAGTGTGGGGTCCATAGCTGAAGCACATTTTGAACATTGTGGCAATGGGGTCTAAGCCCCCATCATCACAGTGACCAAAAGGTAAGTGTGGGGTCCATAGCTGAAGCACATTTTGAACATTGTGGCAATGGGGTCTAAACCCCCATCATCACAGTGACCACAATGTAAGTGTTGACATTGAAAAAGCTGCAACTGCAAAACTGCATGGATGATTCCTGGTCACAGAACAACAAACACATCAGTGGCAAAGTAGTGCGTGTGTCCCATAGCAACATAGATTGGGGGAGGCAAACAGTGCAGTGCAAATAAGACATACCTTTGGCCATGTGCAGACAAACATCACCCATGGGGGCTGACACTGTCAACATTCATCAATGACACAATGACAGAAGTGACCATCATAATGTAGACCCACATATTTGCACCAATGGGCACACAAATGTAGATATCCTGTGGAGACTGTAGATGTGAGGTGAACAAATACCATACCATGGCAGCAATGGGACACACAAACAATGATCATTGTGCTGACTGATGACCTAGGAGTCCCAGGGACAGCAGGTGAAACCCACCAAACAACATACAGCCAATGGCACACTAAAGATATGCCAATGCAGTGGTGCAGATGCACAAACACAAACAAGCAGCCCCACACTGCACATCAAACACAACAGGTGAGGGGGGGGGTGCCAGTGTCCCCAGGCAACCACACAACACATGATGAGGCCTGAATACCAATTACACAGATGCGCATACAGTGCCACACAAAAGTAACTCATGGATCCAAATCCCCTATGTGGGCAATAAGGCATTGTTAGATGAGAGGGAGCACAAATCACACATGTCACACAAGCATGTAGGAACAGCAACTGACACAGCAAGACACAGACACACTACAGCACTACCCCCAGGGTCCCCACAATGTGGTGACCCTGGGCTGCATGACAATCCCACTGTGATGACAAAGCTAGATGTCGTTCACACTGTGAACCACAGTCATGTGTCCTGAGCAACAAACTACCATCACACCTACACAAGCACAAATCAATCAGCACGGCCAGTAAGCCAAGGCCAACATGGAGGCAGGGGTCTAGCCGGGCAACAACTCTCATCTGCACACACTCAACACCACACACCTCACCTCCAACAATGTGCAGCAGTGAAGCTCACATGCACTGGTGACATTGCACATGCACCCATGACAATCCCATGGGGGTTGGTGGGAACTAAGGTGCAGAAACACATCACACATGGCCACTCAACAAGACTCCTGAATGTCTGACACACTGCACACTACGCTGTACATCGACATGACGGCAATACCACACCAACCAATGGGATCCCAGCCACAGTCCCACACCAATGAAGAAGCCAAGGTCACCCACAAAGAACACACATAAACAACTACCAACATTGCAGCCCTGACCCTGAGGAGTGCCAGCAGTCACACACACAACGTGTCACAGTCACTGAAAGCTAACACAAACTGGAAATTACATGACAGGTGTAAACAACAAGTGCCAAGGGGAATCCTGAGTGTGTCCCATCTGCGTTTGCCCACAAACTCAGCCCTGACAGCAAACACACCTATGGGTGACACCCTGATGACCAGTAATGTGCCATGCACCCACATCACAGAGAACCCAGGGAGAAGACTTGGGGGGAACATAGGTCAACTCAGCAAGCATCACAAACAGGAACATCACTAGGGATCCCAGCATGCGCAGCAAAATGGAAGTGAACACACACAGACATGCTCACACAACACACACCTTGGGCTCAGGCAATGTCACAGGATTACACACTGCCATGAGGGGACTCCACTCCTGTGTGAGGAAAGCTGTGCCATATGTTGCCTCAGTAGGGCTCCATCATGTCAGCAGAACACTTGGTCACACAGTCAACAATTAGCACGAAATGAAGGCTCCCGTCATATCAGCCTGGTCATGGGAGTGTCAACGAAATCATCAGCACAGATCCAACACACATGTATAGCAAGTTGCACTGACAACACAGATGAGTCCTTCCCCATTGATGCCCAAACTTGCATGTCCAGTGGAGATGGCCACACGGTCAGGGAAGTAGACTAATTGAACAATGGCAAGCACAACAGATGTGCAGGGGTGTAAGCCACAGATGTTATATTGCAAATGTAAGTAGGAAATCCCATTGCCAAATATTGAAAACATGACACCCTCATATGCTGCTAAGGATGACAGGGATACACTACAGGATAGGACACATTACCCGTGGACCACATGGGTTCCTGCACAGTAACACTTCATTTTCATGAGACCAAAAATCACCATCACTGCAGCAAGGGCACGGTTAGCATCATCAACATCATGTACATCAGAAGCAAAACCACTAGAGAACAGAAAGTAGCTTTATTCAGCATATGTGGGTTCAAAGGTTAAAGTCCAGAAAAAAGAAACAAAGGCCAATGGCCAGTCCATTCTGAAAGTCAAAACAGGGTGACAGTGGCAGATGTCACCCTACGCATGCCTGCACTGCTACACACCAGGGACAATCCCCTCGGAGGGGCATACGGGGGGGCAGGCCAGGCACCGCAGGGACAGAATCAGGGCTCACCAGAAGGAGGCAGGGAAGGGGTGGTGGGTGCTGGAGAGCCACTGACAACTGCAGTGGAGGTGTCTGACATGGTGTGTGCCGGCACAACTGGGGGGCATGACTCAGATGGTGTGGGTGCCGGCACGACTGCAGTGGGCCGTGCAGATGGAGTGGACAGGTTCCCCACTGCAGTGCCCAAGTCAGACGTGGTGGTAGTGGACTCCACTGCAGTGCCTACCTCCAGGGGAGGAGAATGGGGTTCAGGTAAGGTGGGCATGACAGAGGGGGAGGACACCGTCTCCACACCAGTGGCACACACCTGCGCAGCGGGGGGTGTGGTGCCGGAAGAGCAAGTGGCAGGGGGAGAAGGCCAGATCCTTTTGGGGATGGTGTATCTGTGGGTGGGGGAACCTGGGGCAGGGTGTGGTGGGGGCACCTGTGGAGTGGGGGCCTGAGGGATGGAGGAAGGAGACTTGGTGCTTGAGCTGCAGGGCAGCGGCGGGGTCTTGCTCTTCCGGGTCCGGGGTGACTTGCGGATGGGGGCGTCAGTCGGTCTGCGCCTGGGGGAGGGTGTCCGGGGGCGAGGGGCACTCCCTCCGTGTGGGTGGGCTTCCTCTTCCCCCTGAATGCTGTATCAGCTGGATCGGAGGGGAAGAGGCCGAGGTCACTGAGGAAGACCCGCTGTGTCTTTGGGGTTGCAGGTGAGGCAAGGGAAGGGGCCTTGGAGGGAGAGGTAACTGAGGACTGCGCAGTGCTCGTGGATGCGTGTGTGTGTGCCTGGGCCACATCCCCTGTGAGTGTGGTTTCAGTCCCCTGACTGTGCGTGCGTGTGCGTCTGGATTTTGGCGTGTGTGTCTGTGTGCTGCCTGTGTCTGTGCTGGTGTGTGCCTGTGCCGGTGTGTGTGTGCTTGGGACAGGTAAGGTGCTGGGGAGTGTGGATGGGGCAGAGGTAGGAGGGGCGAGGGACTGTTGGAGGAGGGACACTGCTGCCGTCAGGGAGGAGTCCATGGACCTATTGCTCCTCTGTAGGGCAGACATGCCCGATGAGATGCCCTCCATGAACGACACCAGCTGAGTCAACAGAGTGGTGTGTGCATGGAGGACACTCAGCATCGCTGTCTGCCCTACATGGAGCTGGCGAAGGAGGTACACAGACTCCTCACTCAGGGCAGCAGGGGACACAGGGCCAAGGGGTGCGGTGCCTGGCACGAAGGAGACACGCTCCCAAACATGGGAGCCTCCACGGACCTCGGGAATGGGAGCCGATGGGAGGGCGGTGGTGGTGGTGGCGGGGACAGCAACACTAGCTGGGGTGTGGTGGCTGCTGACACCCGCCTCCACAAGGGAGTCATCCTCTGAGCTGCTGTGGTCCTCAGCTGAGGTGGATGGTGCTGAGGACTCCTCGGTGTGGCTCCCCTCCCCTCCGTGCCACTGGGTCCCTCCGACCACTCCTCGGCTGCTGACCCAGTCTGGCTCTGCGGCTCCTCCTGGTCCGTGGAGCTGTCCCCTCCTGTGGCCGTGGATGTATCTGCAAACAATAGGGAAACAGACAAACATCAGTCACCTGCACTGACCGCACACACCACAGTAAGTACAGCACATTACAGAGCAAGCCCTGGCATCCTTAGTTGAACATTGCCAAAAGTGCCCAAACAGAGTAGGGGAAGCCAATTGTCAGTCTGATGGTCAACCATGGCTCTCACATCCCTCCTGGCCTTGCACCCATCTGTCTGGTGTCTGTCGGATGGCAATACCCCAGTGTGGACACATGCACCACCTACACAGTAGTTGGACAGTGCAGAGAACACGGTGAAGCATGTGAACATGCACACATCACAACTCTTGCCACTGAGTCAGTACAGGTGTCCGGATAAAGGCATGCCCAGAGTCAATTTTGAAATGCATGTGATGCATACCAGCGACAGACACCATGATGTACCCATGTCCTGATAGTCATTGCCACAATGGTGTGCATGTAGCACATGTCACTCCCCTGCAGGATCCCTCATAGGAAGTTTCATGCTATGGCACAGGCATGCCTGCTAAGTCATACATCACTGTCTCCAGTCACATGGGCACGGCAGCCAGACAACAACAGTCTGCACTGTGTCACAATAGTAGGTCATGGGGAATGCAAGTCCTGGAGCTGAACAAGTGCACATGTACATCCCCCACACACCACATCATCTGAACCCTTATCTGTCCACGTCATACCAATTGGACATATGGGAGACCTGTAACACAACCCTCTGAACCTGAGCACCTCACAATCTGCTCTGAATGGGAAACAGCTGCCTGAACTTCACATTCGCATACCCCAGTCTGCACGGTCAGGTGATCAAACACCTATGGGTCACACAAGTATCGTCTCCTATGGTCACATCTCCGGTGGCATGCTGAGCCCCAACCGAGAAACACCCCAGTAGTCCTGACAACGAAGTCACATCACACTGACACAGAGGCAGACACCTGAGGGGACATATCACTGAGCACAACGTGTCAGCTGATACACGTGAGTGGGAGTACAGAGTGTATTGTGTGGCCTGGAGTAGGCATGACTGTCCTGCCCCACGTGAATGAGGGATAAGCCCTGGACAGTAGGCAGGTGGCTAAGTATGTGTGACACACGTAATATACACACTCGTGGGGCCCAAACATTGTTCCCACCCGCAGCATGGGTGTGTGCCAGATACCCCAGGCACATGTGGTGGATCAGCTCAGCAATTGGACCACATATCAAAGTAACACGCAGATTACATGTCAGAACACAGGCATTGTGTAAGCAATGGACCCACCCATGATGCCCACCACAGAGTCAGGGGAACAAATGCTGTCCCCCACCTTGAGCTAAGCAAAATGCAAGGACACAGTACCCAAGTGACACAATTCCCTGACTGTAAGGGCCACACCTGGGTATCAGATGAGGAGTGGGCAGTGCACAATTGAGGGACATAGGTCCTGGACCACATGACTGATGTACTGTGGAAGTTTAACCAGGCCAGAGGAGGGCACATAGCATGGCAGACAAAGTTCACAATGCAGTCATTGACTCACCCCCTCCTTGCTGCTCTCTGGCCTTCAGCTGCCCATCCAGATCAGAGAAGACCACCGCCAGGATCCTGAGCATGTGGGGGGTCAGGGTCCGGTGTCCGCCCCTCCTGCGAGGAGGCGACAGCTTCAACTGGACCCGTGCGATCCTCCGGGTCCAGCCCCGAAGGTCCTGCCACCTCTTCTGGCAGTTGCGGATCCGGCGCTTGTAGACCCCCACGGATCTCACTGCCCGAAGACGATGGTCAGCCATATCTGCTGCTTCTGGTGGGCATCAACCTGTGAGGATGACAAAGTGAAAATGCCATTACTACACATTCAACATATCCGTGCATTACACAGTTGGATATACATGTCTCAATCACAGGGGCACATGATGTACACAGGCAGTGCAACGATGGCTATGGACAGTTTGCCAGTAGTTACTACATGGTATCATTGCCTGGGAAGTAAAACCTTGTTTAAATGCACTGTCACTGCACTATACCTCTTCAGTGCATGTAACTACACACTATGGGGGGTGACAACTACTCAGTGAGCCTGCTAGCCAGTGGCGTGCAGACTGTAAGTATTGCTAGTCAGACAACATGCACATTTAGTAAGGCAGTGGACAGCACACTCACCTGCTCCCCTGCTTTCCCATACAGCTTGCTGTACTGTGGAAGTAGGCTGTCCAGCAGGGCCTGGTTCTCCTCAGTACTGAAGGCTGGGGCTCTATCCACAGTACGTGCCATTGCAGGATCCAGAGGGTGCAGATACAGCAGCAGTGGTGGTGGCAGATGTCGTCCTGGAGCATGTAGTGCAGGCAAGTGAGCTCTCAGGGGAACAGCCAGCATTATATGTGTGCTGCAGAGGCAGATACTGTCCCATGTGTCCAAAGTGATAGGTCCAAGTCGTTTGCATCTTCTGAATCTGGATAAATCCATGGAATTGCACCACTTACACACGCCCACAGCATCCTTCAAAAGTTCAACTTCATGACAACCATGAATTTGCAACATTGTTGTGGGTGACCAACTGAATTCACAGCATCAGACTCGTTAAAGATTTGAAAACGCGTCCGTTGCCAGGCCAGGCCATAGCCAATGGGTGCGCACCGATCGGTCCATTGCTGTACAACGCGTATTGCGAATACAACGCGTACCCACTCACATTGTATGCAATGGCCAATGTGTGCGCACCGATCGGTCCATTGCTGTACAACGCGTACCCGCTCACATTGTATGCAATGGCCAATGCGTGCGCACCGATCGGTCCATTGCTGTACAACGTGTACCCGCTCACATTGTATGCAATGGCCAATGTGTGCGCACCGATCGGTCCATTGCTGTACAACGCGTACATCGGATGACAACGCGTACCCGCTCACATTGTATGCAATGGCCAATGTGTGCGCACCGATCGGTCCATTGCTGTACAACGCGTACATCGGATGACAACGCTGCACCCGCTCACATTGTATGCAATGGCCAATGCGTGCGCACCGATCGGTCCATTGCTGTACAACGCGTACCCGCTCACATTGTATGCAATGGCCAATGCGTGCGCACCGATCGGTCCATTGCTGTACAACGCGTACATCGGATGACAACGCGTACCCGCTCACATTGTATGCAATGGCCAATGCGTGCGCACCGATCGGTCCATTGCTGTACAACGCGTACCCGCTCACATTGTATGTAATGGCCAATGCGTGCGCACCGATCGGTCCATTGCTGTACAACGCGTACATCGGATGACAACGCGTACCCGCTCACATTGTATGCAATGGCCAATGCTTGCGCACCGATCGGTCCATTGCTGTACAACGCTGTACTCGGCTCACATTGTATGCAATGGCCAATGCGTGCGCACCGATCGGTCCATTGCTGTACAACGCGTACATCGGATGACAACGCGTACCCGCTCACATTGTATGCAATGGCCAATGCGTGCGCACCGATCGGTCCATTGCTGTACAGCGCGTATTGCGGATACAACGCGTACCCGCTCACATTGTATGCAATGGCCAATGTGTGCGCACCGATCGGTCCATTGCTGTACAACGCGTACCCGCTCACATTGTATGCAATGGCCAATGCGTGCGCACCGATCAGTCCATTGCTGCACAACGCGTATTGCGGATACAACGCGTACCCGCTCACATTGTATGCAATGGCCAATGTGTGCGCACCGATCGGTCCATTGCTGTACAACGCGTATTGCGGATACAACGCGTACCCGCTCACATTGTATGCAATGGCCAATGTGTGCGCACCGATCGGTCCATTGCTGTACAACGCGTATTGCGGATACAACGCGTACCCGCTCACATTGTATGCAATGGCCAATGCGTGCGCACCGATCGGTCCATTGCTGTACAACACGTCCCTGTACAAGTCACTGGCATATGTCACCATGCCTGTCACAGGTGAACATATGCCAGCCTCATATACTTCCCAGGGAGTGAGGGGCACACCTACAACACCACAGCCTGTCCACACTGTATCCTAAGGCATGTAAGGCTGCATTACCTGTTCCGTGTATGGGGGTCAACATGTTGTTTTTGGGTGGCACTTGGGGGCAGCCACTCCCAGGCTGTGCACGTGTTCATGGGGACAGAATCCTTGGTGTGTTGTGCACATGAACACTGTGGTGTGCAACTGTTCATTTCAGGGCATGTGGCATGGTCACATTTCACGGTTGTGTATGTGTATGTCATGTCACATACCCCCTGAGTCACATGTGGGACGGTATGTACGTCCCAGGGTGACCCATTGCCACAATTGTGATGGCCCTCCACAGTCTGTGTGCATGTTGTGTTTACAATGTCTCTGATTCCATGTGCACAATGGGAGACAGTCTCCACATCCACGTTGTTTGTGCATGGACTTTGATGTTGTGCGTGTGTGTGTCACAGACGTCCATGTCTGTCCTGCCGAGGCAACAGGGACCACTACCTGTGGGGGTCATGGTTGTTTAGCTGTGGTGTATTCATGATGCACCATGTCATGCCAGTGTCCATGTGGCAATACAGGGTCCCTGGGAATCTACCTGTCGATGAGCTGTGATGCCTGGGGCACATCTGTCCTCACATGTCACTGTGGTGTGTGTTTGGAACGTGACAGCAGTACATGGGTACTGTGACACAGCCTAATGATATCCCATAGCACAACCTGGGACTTGTTGAGGACACATGTTGAACTGTGATGTTAGATGTTAGCCATGTAGGTGCCATACATGTCCTTACGGAACGGCACACAGATCATGTACTTGTGTCTCGTAATGATGTATCATGTGATATTGAGTCTGGTCTATGCCACATATGTGGGGTGACTGACAATCTTTCTTTCTTCACCTATGCACTGCAGGGCACCATCTGTCCATCGGCCATTCCCTGACCTTGCAACAGTGGTTGAACGGGACTGCATCCGACGGTACCGCTTCACCAGGCCACTGATTGAGGAATTGACGGTGCGGTTGGCCCCACATTTGCAACCTGGCCGGACATACCCTACAGCGCTGACCCCCAAGGTGAAGGTGATGGCAGCCCTACACTTCTTTGCCACCGGTACCTTTCAACACACTGTGGCGTCTGCTGGTGGGATGTCACAGACCATGTTCAGCCGTGTGCTCCGTGATGTTTTGGAAGCTATGTTGAGATACCTGAACCAGTACATCTATTTCCTAGACTTCAACAACTCACTGACGTGAAGAGTGACTTCTATGCCCTGGGGAGGATGCCGCATGTCATTAGCTCCATTGATGGGACACATGTGGCTTTGGTACCACCACAGGCCCAAGAGCAGGCATACAGGAACCGCAAACACTACCATTCGGTCAATGCACATCCGCCACCTGTGGAGGATCCTGGGCTGGACCACGATGCCAGTGATGATGATGAGGGTGATGTCCACACACAGCTCATCACCAACTTCTTCAGCTGAATGTGAGTATCCAGGGATGTTATGTCAATGATGTGAGTTTGCATGATATGTGTTGGTGGTGCTCTGGTGCTGTTTGAGTGTGTCCATGTGCTACTTGACTGTATGCGTGCAGCGATGTGTCCTTACAGGTAGTCTGTACTCCACAACAGTGTTGACATGCTAACTTGGTTCTGGGTGGGTATCTTGTGACATGTATTGTGCATGAGTATTGCAGTTCTGTCCTGTTCTTCAGTGCTTTTGACTGTGTGTCATTTCTGTCCTTCACAGGGTACTTTCAGAGTTGTTTGGTCAACTGTGATCCCCCGACACCGTGAATCAACTTCCAGGGTGGTAGCTGTCGTTTCCCTACAGGTGATGTGCGCCACACCCATGGACTTCCTTTCTTCTACACTTGTTGACTGTGTGCCCACTGCCAGGTGGGATTACCTTGCATCTGTAGTGGTTACAACATGATGCAAATGTGTAATAAACCTGTGCTTCACTTTGTGATGTGCGTTGTCTGTGGTCACACATCTGACTGACATTTGCTTACTGCACCAGTGGGCTAGTTAACACAGACTGTGAATAGGTGTTGTGTCTGTGCATTGCACCGTATTTCCTGGCAACATCAGTGTAGGCGATGAGTCAGATGGCCCTGGTGTGTATGTGTTGTGTAGCCCTGGTGGTGTGTCTCCCTCATATGTGTCACGTCGCCATGACTCACATGCCGGTGTTGTACTTGCTGTAGCAGTTAGCATGCACAGCGTCATTTCACAGATCATCATCTCCACTTCAGAAACAGCGTTGGAATCACAACAGAGGCAAGTATGGTGTATTAGTGAGTTTATTGACATACATGTGTGAGTATAGTGCACAGGATGGTGGGTGCTGTACATTGTGATTGTAATCCAAAGTTCCTAGATGTTTTGGAAGTCCTGATAGCAGAAATGTCCTGAGTAAAGTCCACAGTCATCTGATACATTGGTCCAACTTTAGCTCCCCATGTCATGTGGGAGAGTTGTGTTGCATTCGACAGGGTGAAGAGTTTGGGCACAAAGGTGATTTTCCAAAACAGGTGTTGGCTTCCTGGGGGTTGGGCATGGCCATCAGCCTCTCAGTTGTCCTTCCTCGGACGACCCCTCTTCTTTGGGGGGGGACCCTCAAGTGCAGGCTGCTGCGGTGCAGGGGACTCTCCGCCAGAGTCATCCTCCCTCCCTGTGGCAGTTGCAGTTGTTGCAGCACCAGATGTTGTGGGCACACAGGGAGGTGTTGACATGTTGGTGCAAATCTGGCGGAGGCATTGTAATATGTCCCTATGCACCGCCATCTGTTCTTGCAATGTGTCCCACTTGGACTCCATGCGGGACATGTGTAAGTCCAAGCGGGCATGATGGCAGCCTGCTTCTGTTGAATGTCCCTGAGGATCCCCACTACCTGGCTGAACTCTCTGGGGGTGCTAGTCTGGTACGCATCAGCTATGCGTACCAGTTGTGGGTCATCATGCAGTCCAGACCCCTCTGCAAGCAGCGACCTATGTCTACCACCCCTCCCACCAGCCCTGGCGACACATGAAGGACCTGCGGTGGCACGCATAGGTGACCCTGGGCCCCCTTGGGGGTTGTTGCTGGTGTTGGTGTCCGTAGCTCCACGTTGGGCCGGGGTCCGTGTGCTGTTGGTGGTAGTGGTCCTTGGTCTGTCCGTGTCGGCAGGGGTGGTCTGTGTGTTGGCAGTTGTTGGAGGGGTGGGTGCAGGGGGTGCAGCTGGTGGTCCTCCTGGTGCTGCATGATGACTCACTGCGGAGGTGCCAGGTAGGTCTTCGTCATCCGAGGTGGGCAGAGGCTGTTCCACACCAGTGAGCTCAGTGTCCCCCGGAGCCTGGGACAGGGACTCCTCATCGTCTGCTGCTGTGTCCCCATCATCACCTGTATTTGGAAGAGACACACAATGTATGTAATGTTTCTACAGGCATCAATGGTTCAAACACCTGACAGTTGTGACTGTACCTCAGGATGCGGGCCTGTACATTGCATTGTCCTAAGTTGTCACAGTCAGCTGTTGATATTGGTGTAGCGCATTGTCCTGACAACATGAAGCATTTCAATGTGAATGTTGAGGTGTGTGCATGGCCAGCATTGGTGGTATTTGGTTGACATCCGGACATCCTTCTCCCTCCAGCCCAGTTATCCCACCATGAAGCATGCCAGCCTTGCAGTGGGTGCAGGTTGACTCTCAGGATGTCAGTCAGTGGTGTCCTGCTGTTGGTTGGTGGCCAGTTCCCATCAGGGCCTTGTGCTCCCCACAACAGAGCACCAGTGTCAGACATCTTTGAAGTGGCTTTTGACTCCCTGTGAGGTGTGCATGCTTCAGTGTGAGCTTGCTGGGCCATGTGGGGGGGGGGATGTTGAGCTGTGACTACCACTGCCATCATGCTATTGCCTCCACCCCCCTTCCCAGCATGCCCATTCTTCCTTCCTTTTGAGTGTACTTCACTGTGTGTGGGTGTGACAGCAATGGAAAGATGGCTGACAGTGGTGTCCTGCTGTTGGTTGGTGGCCAGTTCCCAGCATGGCCTTGTGCTCCCCATAACAGAGCACCAGTGTCAGACATCTTTGATGGGGCTTTCCACTCTCTGTGAGGTGTGCATGCTTCAGTGTGAACTTGCTGGGCCATGTGGGGGGATGTTGAGCTGTGACTACCACTCCCATCATGCTATTGCCTCCACCCCCTTCCCAGCATGCCCATACTTCCTTCCTTTTGAGTGTACTTCACTGTGTGTGGGTGTGACAGCAATGGCAAGATGGCTGACAGTGGTGTCCTGCTGTTGGTTGGTGGCCAGTTCCCAGCATGGCCTTGTGCTCCCCACAACAGAGCACCAGTGTCAGACATCTTTGATGGGGCTTTCCACTCTCTGTGAGGTGTGCATGCTTCAGTGTGAGCTTGCTGGGCCATGTGGGGGGGATGTTGAGCTGTGACTACCACTCCCATCATGCTATTGCCTCCACCCTTCTTCCCAGCATGCCCATACTTCCTTCCTTTTGAGTGTACTTCACTGTGTGTGGGTGTGACAGCAATGGCAAGATGGCTGACAGTGGTGTCCTGCTGTTGATTGGTGGCCAGTTCCCAGCATGGCCTTGTGCTCCCCACAACAGAGCACCAGTGTTAGACATCTTTGATGGGGCTTTCCACTCTCTGTGAGGTGTGCATGCTTCAGTATGAGCTTGCTGGGCCATGTGGGGGGGGGGATGTTGAGCTGTGACTACCACTCCCATCATGCTATTGCCTCCACCCCCCTTCCCAGCATGCCCATACTTCCTTCCTTTTGAGTGTACTTCACTGTGTGTGGGTGTGACAGAAATGGCAAGATGGCTGACAGTGGTGTCCTGCTGTTGGTTGGGTCCAGTTCCCAGCATGGCCTTGTGCTCCCCACAACAGAGCACCAGTGTCAGACATCTTTGATGGGGCTTTCCACTCTCTGTGAGGTGTGCATGCTTCAGTGTGAGCTTGCTGGGCCATGTGGGGGGGGATGTTGAGCTGTGACTACCACTCCCATCATGCTATTGCCTCCACACCCCTTCCCAGCATGCCCATACTTCCTTCCTTTTGAGTGTACTTCACTGTGTGTGGGTGTGACAGCAATGGCAAGATGGCTGACAGTATTGTCCTGCTGTTGGTTGGTGGCCAGTTCCCAGCATGGCCTTGTGCTCCCCACAACAGAGCACCAGTGTCAGACATCTTTGATAGGGCTTTCCACTCTCTGTGAGGTGTGCATGCTTCAGTGTGAGCTTCCTGGGCCATGTGGGGGGGATGTTGAGCTGTGACTACCACTCCCATCATGCTATTGCCTCCACCCCCTTCCCAGCTTGCCCATACTTCCTTCCTTCTGACTCTGCTTCCCTGTGGGGTAGTGTGCCTGTGCTGAATGGATGGCTGACAGTGTTGTCCTGGCGTTTGTTTGGCTACAAGTCCCATGTGTGTCACTGTGCTTCCCACAGCATGACCCAGGGTGGTGGTTCTTTGTGGGATAATTAATTTTAGTGTGAGGCAATGCATTTTCCCAGGTGAGTTGTGTGTAGTTTGTGTTAGGGGTGTGTGTGGAAAGAGCTGCTGGTAACTATGGTCATAGCTGTCAGTCCTCCTTCCCACCCAGCCAGATATCCCACCATGGAACGTGCTTCCATTGCAGGGAGTGCAAGTTGGCTTTCAGGATGTCAGTCAGTGGTGTCCTGCTGTTTGTTGGTGCCCAGTTCCCAGCAGGGCCTTGTGCTCCCCACAGCAGTAGCCAGTGTCAGCCATCTTGTCAGTTGTTTTCCACTCCCTGTGATGTGAGCATGGTTCAGAGTGGTGTTGATGGGCGTATTGTGAGGGTGGGCAATATCTGTGACTACAACTCCCATGATGCTATTGGCTACACTGACTTGACCAGCATACACAGAATTCCTTCCTTTCTGTGGGATTCCCTGTGTGGTGGTTTTGTAGTGGTGGCTACATATCTGACAGTGTTTGTTGGTTAGATTTGTGTCACTGCCTAGCTTTATTTGTTGTAGGGTTTGTACATGTCATGACACAGTTACATATCACTATGAGATGGCATGTATTGTGTTTATCTGACTGACATACACATCTTGGGATGATTCTGGTTTTGTTGCTGTGGATTTGCTAAGGGTGCATGGTTTGACTATCCCCTTGACAGTGATGTGTGTGTATTGTCACACAATATTGGGTATATTGGTTGTGTACTCACCAGGCTCTGGGATGTTTTCTAGTCCATATACGCTCACTGGTGGTAGGATGGCCCGCACCTTCTCCTCCCAGGGCCTGAGGTATAGTGGTTTGGCAGGAGGGCCACTGCCGGTGTGTTGGCTCAAGATGTAATCCTTCTTCAGTAGGTCCCTGACCCTCCTGCGCACATCATACCACCTGTTCTGGATGTCTTCCTTTGTGCGCAAACATGGTGATTGTGCGTTCACCCTGTCGACGATCCTCGCCCACATCTTGGTTTTCTGCGACATGGGGGTCTGTTGGACCAGTGTACCAAACAGCTGTGGCTCTACCCTGAGGATCTCATCTACCAGGACTTCCAATTCACTATCTAGGAACTTTGGATTCTTCTTGGGGGGCATGGTGATGGGTGGTGGTGGAGAAGTTATGTGTGTGTTGGTGTGCAAGTGAGGGTGTGTGAGTGTGTGTTTTGCTGGGTGTATGTGAGGGTGCTATTTGTTGAGGTGCTGATGGTGTGTGGCTTGTGTGATGGATGACCTGTGAGTGTGTGTGTGGTTGCTGTCTGTTGGTGTTCTGTGCTGGCAGGTAATTTGAATTTGCAAAGGATCATGGTAGAGATTTGTGTCCTTTATATGGGTGGAGTTGTGGGTGTGTCTTTGTTCCCTGTTTCCCCCAGTATTTATTGGCTTTGTAATTGCTTGTTTGGCCTTTTTTTTGTGTTTTTCCCTTTGTACTTTTTGTGCATGTAGGAGACGTTCTTCTGACCGAGTCGGACCCTGCAGTTGTCTCGTGCGAGCTTCTCTGAGTCGTTCACGCTGTGTTTGTGCTGTTTTATGTGCTGCGTACGCGTCGGTCGCGGGGTATTGGGTTGCTTCGGGTCGCTGTTTTGTTTGCGTGTCGGTCGTACGGCTTGAGCTCCGTGCGACTCGGTCGTGTTTTCCACGCGATGCATCGTACTGCGCCGCTCGGAGTTCGCGGGTACGTTTCGTTCGGGTTCCTTCCTGGTGCGAGTCGGTCGGTTCGATTCGCGCGGTTTTCCGGCCGGATAGCTTTTTTCGCGCGGTTCGGTCGTTCGTATTGTGTTCCGTACGAGTCGGTCGGATTTTGCACGCATTTCATCGTACTTTGCGGGTCGGGCTGCACCGGTACGTGTCGGTCGGAATAAATTCCCTGGCTAGTGGAAAAAACAAATTTTATTCACTTCCCTAGCTGGAAATATTAAAATGTGGGGAGAGACGTAGGGGGTATACTTTAATGAGATGCCCCCTACTGGGTCAACATGTTTCGTAAGCCGTCCCCAGGGCTTACTCGTCAGGACCTAATAAGATCCCTACTGCACTCAAAATATATCTGCTGTTTTATATATATTGTATGCCTATTTCTTAAAAAAGTTATGCAAAATTAGCATGTCAGAAAAAAAGGGGGGGAAAAATGCCCCTTGTAGTATCGAAACCGAATTGGTATCTGTAGGGATAGATGAACATGGAATGAAAAACTGTGTTGTTTGTTTTGTTAAACACATCACCATAACGTGAAACCACATATTTTGGCAAAAATTTGCCGTCATATATTTTTCTCAAAGTTCAGGTGCACCTCACTTGTACTTTAAAAGCGGGTGTTGTGCTGCCCGAATGGTGATAAATCAGAGTTATTTGATAAAACACACACGTAAAAACATAAAAACACGGTCACATACACACACATGTATCTTTTCTCAACATGCTTTCTGGTTGGTAAATGGTGGAAAAGGCAAAAAAGTCACCTTTGTAAACTTTTTTAGTGGTATATCTGAGGAGCATATGAAGGAAAATCAATCATACATCCACTCATGCAAACGTCCGAAAGAAGCATCTATGCTTTTCGTTATTTGTGAACTGACTAAGCGGCATAATTTCATCATCATGATTTTGTAATGACACATAGATAAGCGTTTTTGAAAAAAGGCACAATGTACATACGCTATTTGGAAGGATAGTCTGACTCCATGAGCTGGCACTGAAAGAGAGGTTGCCTCGTAATATACACTGCAGGTAAAGTGGGAGGTCACAGAATGTTAGGTTAACCCATTCTCACCGCATTAGTAAAACGAGAAAATCAAGGGGCTCGTAATGTTCAAGAAGCGAGCTGTGTTTAAAGACCTGCTCAAGTCTTACTCACATGATAACGGCTATGCCCTCGCCCGTAAATACCTTCGTGCAGCTCCGTGGAACGTTTTGTGTACGTTCACGCCGTGTTTATATCTGGTCACTAATTGAAGAAAGACCCGCGAAACGGGTCTGAAAACATCTAGAAAGCTGAAGACTTCGGGAAGACCCCTATGATGAAGCATGACACTAAGGGATCTTAGTGTGTGAGGGGTATTTTAAAAACACTTAGTGATTTCCCATGATATCCCATGGATCACTAATACATCTTTTTCTAACCACTAAAAAACGAAAAATACATTTCTTTTTGTAGGGTAGAATCTTATTGTTTATCGAAAGTCTGAACAGGAGGTTGATTCTACCTTTATACCTCTTTACTCCCTCCCCCATTTGTTATTTTTCTTATTATTGACAGCGCGCAGCTGTGGGAGTCTCTCTGAAAAACTCCATTAGGCAGAGGCTTATATGTAATTGCATATCCTCTCCCTCTTGACACTTGTTTTGTCCTTCTGGCACTCACACGTATAACTTAGGACTACACTATACAACATACACACACATACAGTATGGCGGAGAATATGGGACTAACCTTTACTGAGGAAGAAATAGAAAACATCATTTCATCGCTGGGAAATTTCGAAGGTCTCAATACATCTGAACCCACTGTCAGTAACAACGACTGGGACGAAATAGAACAACTAAGACGTACCCAAATAAAAACTGCCCTCCATGGCTTACTAATGACAGAGTACCTTAAAACCAATGCGGCACCACAAGGACTAATTGTTCGGAATGAACCGTATATCTTTCAACAAGATAAAAGTTTCAAAAAGATTGGTCACAAATATCGTGGCATTGCACGAGAGATTGGATTGTGCTAATAATTAAAACGGCCAGTAGATTAGCACAAGAATTGACGATAGAAATTCAAGAAATAGAAGTACGTCTCAAGAATTATGAATCTCCAAGTACCTTCAAAAAACATCTGGAGGAACTAACCAAAACATTGAACGATTTCGAAGCAACATTAAAACAGAGTAAATACAATAAATTAAAAATGGACACTAGCCGATTCAGTCACGAAAGGATATATCCATATATCAAAGATGACTATAAACCAATGAGAAATCAGCAAGAAACTACAGACGACGATTCCTCCGACACAGGATCTAACAGTTCAAGTTCAAGTCGAGGCAGAAGCCCAAGATACCAAGGAGCAAGAGGCAATTACAGACGCCCTAACCAATATGGACCAAGAGGATGGGGCAATTTTCAAGGGCCTCCTATATATCCACCACAGCAGTTTGGCCCTCCACCTTTTCCGCATCCCCAAGGAGCGTATCACACTTGGAATTACCCTCCTCAGGAATATGCTTTCTATGACCAGACCCATTTTTTAGGGTCACGGCAAGTGAGAAACAAAGGAAGGAATCGGAGAGGGAACAACGTGCATTGGACACCAAGAGAAGAGGAACAAGCGAGAGTATCAACAAGGAGCATGACGAAAGCATCAACAAGCAGAAAATGAACCTGGTGGTAAACCTGACAGATGAAAATCTTACAGCTGCCCAGATCACAGTATTGGAAAAAGGACTAGGGTTTGTGCCTACAGCAAATTTGGACAAATTCCTATTATGCAAAGAAATGCAAGACTTTATGAGAAGACTAAAATTGCAAGTCTTCTTCAAGGATAAACAAAAGTTGAGATACAAGAAGGGGACACAGGTTTGAAACCTAAATCCACTTTCACACCACCTGACTCTACTCTCCCCATAGAATTGCTTACCTTTGAAAAAGCAGTTATGAAGGATTTGGAGGATCTAGACCCCACCACCAAACGGGTCTTTCAGAACATAACCACTGAAGAAAGAAAAGCTATAAGAGAGTTAAGTAACAACCCCAACCTGGTGATAAAACCTGCAGATAAAGGGGGTGCAATAGTCATACAATCTGCTGATCAATATGACCGTGAATGCAGGCGCCTCCTCCAAGATCAAAGGAATTATGAAATCTTAAGTCAAGATCCAACAGACAAGATAAAGGTAAGGATAGCAAGCATGGTAGAAGAAGCAATTGCTCACGGATGGATGACATAAAAAGAAGGCGATTTCCTAATCCAAGATACACCCAAAATACCATACATGTACACCATTCCGAAGATACACAGGAGCCTGGACAATCCCCCAGGTCGTCCAATTGTGTCCGGAATAGGATCCATTTTGGAACCAGTCTCAAAATTCGCAGACGCCTACTTAAGACCTATGGTGCAAAAAACATCAACATATCTAAGAGATACAAAAGATGTCCTGGTACTTCTGGAAGACATCTCCTTTGACCCTCAACACCAACTTCTGATAAGCTGTGATGTGGAGAGCTTATACACTAGCCTCCCTCACAATGAGACCCTAACCATCATCAAAGAAGTACTCTTCGATACAGATTGGGACTACCAAACACCTAGGAACGTCATTATGGAATGCTGCAGCCTGGCATTGAAAGAAAACTTTTTCGAGTATATCAAAACCTTATACCTCCAAAAACATGGGACCAGCATGGGGAGCACTTTTGCTCCCAGTATAGCTGGTCTCTATGTTCATCATCTGGAGAAAACAAAAATCCTACACTCAGACAATCCCTTCCACAACCACATCAACACCTGGAAACGGTATATTGATGATATACTAATCATCTGGGATGGGGATGAAGTGACAGCCAAACGTTTCATCACTTGGCTCAACTACCAAGATGAATTCTTAAATTTCCCTAGCACCATTTCAAATAAAGAACTGGTCTTCCTTGACCTAAATATATCATCAAGAGATGGGAGACTTGTGACCACGACACATTTCAAAACGACATCCAAGAATTGTCTATTGCTATATCAAAGCTTTCACCCCAAACACCTTTGGGACAATCTCCCCTATGGTCAATTTCTACGTCTTAGACGCAACTGCACAGAAATTACCGACTTCACAAATCAATCAGAGGATAATAATAATAATAATACAGACACTTGTAAAGCGCAACAGCTACCTCAAACAGAGGTGTCCCGGCGCTAAGCGGAAAGTAATACAGCATTGGACCGCTCAGGGCCAAGTCATGGGTCCTCAGTCTTCCTTAAAAAGCCAGGTCTTGACCATTTTCCTGAAAAGGGGCTCAGTATCGATAGTGCGGAGATTGTTCGGCAGGGAATTCCACAGTTTTGCAGCCCCGAGCGTAAAAGATCTGCCACCCATACGTGCCTTTTTAAAACGGGGGATACACAGTAGATTTTGGGAATTGGACCTCAAGGTTCTGGATTGTTGGTAACCACGTAATCTGTGTTTCAAGTAGATGGGGCAGTTACCATGCATAGCACGGAACGCCAGAGTCAAGGCCTTGAATTTGATTCTTTTCCTCACTGGAAGCCAGTGTAATGCTTTTAAATGCGGAGAGACATGCTCGCAAAACGGCACTCGCCTAATTAGTCTCGCAGCCGCATTTTGCACTATCTGCAGGCGTTTAATCAGGTACTCTGGCTGACCAAGATAGAGGCCATTTGCATAGTCTAGCCTGGAAGTTACTACAGCATGTACTATGTTTTTCCGACACTCCTCTGGAAGCAGATACAAAAATTTCTTCAAATTCCTCAGTTGACAGAAACAGGTGGCCGTCACCTGACATATCTGAGCCGAGAAGGAAAGGTCAGACTCCCACTTAACACCTAGATTTTTATACAATCTGCCGGTGAGGGAGGGGGACCCATTTCGGTAGGCCACCAGAGATCCGAAGCTGGGGGTGGCTCTTTCCCGAAAAACAACACCTCTGTCTTTCCTGCATTAAGCCTGAGTTTGTTGTTGTTCATCCACCACGCTATGTCTCTCAGGCAACCCTTGAAGCTCTCAAAGGCAGCCACGGTCTGCTCTTTGAAAGTGAAAACCAATTGTGTATCGTCTGCGTAGGAGATCGCTCTTATCCCCCAATTGGCTATCAAGGTAAACAGAGGAGCCAGGTACACATTGAACAGAAGAGGGCTGAGTGCTGACCCCTGAGGGACTCCACTCCACACAGGATCTCAAAAAGAAACTCGAAATAAGACAATACCCCGAGAGGGTGATAGACAAAGCTTACAAAAGGGCACGAAACAACTGCAGGGAAAGTCTGTTAGAACCTGCCCAACCAAAACCTGATGACAAACGGCCCATCTGCATAACAACATACAACACCAACTCCAATCAGATAACCAAGATCGTCAATAAACATTGGCGGATCTTGAACAGTGGTGGTATGAACCTTCCAAAACCAATATTCTCCCACAGACGTGGAAAAAGCATCCGTGACATGATTGTACACACAAGACCTCGACAGATTGGACTAACTGGTCAATCAACATCAGTGGCTAACATTCACGGACATCATCCATGCGGTAAATGCAAGGTCTGCCAACTAACAAGGAAGAGCAAAGAAATCATTTTCTACAACGGCACGAAATGGGAACAGAGAAAATTTACAACCTGCAACAGCAGCAACGTAGTATATCTCATCACCTGTCCATGCCAAATGGAGTATGTGGGAATGACTACCCGCCCAGTAAAAACCAGGATAGGAGAACATAAAAGTAACATCAAGTGAAAAAAAAAGCACTACTAAAATGGCATCCCACTTCTTGGAAAAAGGACATACACCAGAAGATATCTCTTGGACAGTGATCGAACAAGTTCTAAACGAGAGGTATCTCTTTGAAAAGGAACAGAGATGGGTGTTCCGTCTGAAGACAAACATCAGTGGGTTGAATGATGAAATCCCATGGGGCCAACTATGAATCTTCCAATGACCACAAGGTTATCATAGAGACCACAGTGACCACTACTAAACTTGGTTTGTCCTTGGTTTGTCAACCCGACATTACAAGGACCACATAGTATCTTGTACTCTCTCCAACATATCAACATCAGGTTTTTCGGTTTTTCTGTCAATTCTCCGTTTCCCATTTATTAAGCCCTGAAGAACAACACCGCACCTGAGACCATACAAATATCCTTTGTGTATATTTTGTATATATAATTTTTATTCGAATTTTTATTAGAATTGTTTTTTATTAAATCACCAACACAACGTAAGATGACTAGTCTTGTTACTGTAATGCTGCAATCTACAAAAAACAAGACACTGTTGCAACGCGCATGCTTCAGCCCACGTAGGGAGTGATTTATGATCAAGTATCGGAACAACAAGACAGAGCGGGCATAACATCAGGAAGAGTAATTTTTCACCAAACCTGACGTGCACGAAAAGAGGGAGCCATCTTGGAGGGAAGTTACGCTCTAGTCTATTGCAGCAATGATGCTTCAGTTCATACAGGAAGTGATCCTTCCTTTTTCAAACCATCAGCACACACAAGGCGGCCATTTCGAAGTCTTCAGCTTTCTAGATGTTTTCAGACCCGTTTCGCAGGTCTTTCTTCAATTAGTGACCAGATATAAACACGGCGTGAATGTACACAAAACGTTCCACGGAGCTGCACGAAGGTATTTACGGGCGAGAGCATAGCCGTTATCATGTGAGTAAGACTTGAGCAGGTCTTTAAACAGGGCACGCTTCTTGAACATTACGAGCCCCTTGATTTTCTCGTTTTACTAATGCGGTGAGAATGGGTTAACCTAACATTCTGTGACCTCCCACTTTACCTGCAGTGTATATTACGAGGCAACCTCTCCTTCAGTGCCAGCTCATGGAGTCAGACTATCCTTCCAAATAGCGTATGTACCTTGTGCCTTTTTTCAAAAACGCTTATCTATGTGTCATTACTAAATCATGATGATGAAATTATGCCGCTTAGTCAGTTCACAAATAACGAAAAGCATAGATGCTTCTTTCGGACGTTTGCATGAGTGGATGTATGATTGATTTTCCTTCATATGCTCCTCAGATATACCACTAAAAAAGTTTACAAAGGTGACTTTTTGCCTTTTCCACCATTTACCAACCAGAAAGCATGTTGAGAAAAGATACATGTGTGTGTATGTGACCGTGTTTTTATGTTTTTACGTGTGTGTTTTATCAAATAACTCTGATTTATCACCATTCGGGCAGCACAACACCCGCTTTTAAAGTACAAGTGAGGTGCACCTGAACTTTGAGAAAAATATATCACGACAAATTTTTGCTAAAATATGTGGTTTCACGTTATGGTGATGTGTTTAACAAAACAAACAACACAGTTGTTCATTCCATGTTCATCTATCCCTACAGATACCAATTTGGTTTCGATACTAAAAGGGGCATTTCCCCCCCCCTTTTTTTCTGACATGCTAATTTTGCATGACTTTTTTAAGAAATAGGCATACAATATATATAAAACAGCAGATATATTTTGAGTGCAGTAGGGATCTTATTAGGTCCTGACGAGTAAGCCCTGGGGATGGCTTACGAAACATGTTGACCCAGTAGGGGGCATCTCATTAAAGTATACCCCCTACGTCTCTCCCCACATTTTAATATTTCCAGCTAGGGAAGTGAATAAAATTTGTTTTTTCCACTAGCCAGGGAATTTTTACAACTCAGCCCACATTCTTTATAGACCCTACCACTCTCACTCTCACACTACACATAGCCTAATTCTCAAAAAAAGTGCTCCCATGTCTCCGTAGGTTGAAGCACGCCCCGCCCCGTAGAGGGACGAGAAGACCCCTATGATGAAGCATGACACTAAGGGATTCTTAGGGGCCGATTCCGATTCCGGCCGGAAATCTCTCCGACCGCGCCGAACCCGGAGAGAATTCCGACCGAATCGGACCCCAGCAGTCCGAGCGAATGAGTACGATGCGCACGCATGCCATCGGACTCGAGTCGGTCGGACTCCCATTGAAGTCAATGGGAGCCTGTCGTACAACGCGCACGCGAGCTCCCATTGACTCAATGGGTGCGAGGCGGACAAGGGCGCCCCCTACAGCGTGTACGCATCCATGTGCATCGCGGCGTACATGCACAGGTAGGGGGGGCCCATGGGTCCCCCTGTGTTCGACTCGCGCGCCTACGCGTACAGGGGTCCGACGCGGACCCCCAAAGTCCGGCTCCGACAGCTTTTTCGATCCGGACGGCGCGAGTCGGTCGGACTGCTCGCGGCGCGCATCGTACTTACCCGGCCGGGAAACGTCTCCATAGCGCGGTGCGAGTCGTGTCCATGCGAGTCGGTCGGAGCGTGTTGAAGCCGCGTTCGAGTCGGTCGGCGATTTCGCGGGTGCTTGCATCGTACTCGCTCGGCCGGACCCGCGTACGATTCGGTCGGGAAACAGGGCTCCGAATCGGATCCGGTGAATCCGAATCCGATTCGGAGCACTACCGGCCGAGATCGGAATCGGCCCCTTAGTGTTTGAGGGGTATTTTAAAAACACTTAGGGGCCGATTCTGATTCCGGCCGGAAATCTCTCCGACCGAGCCGGACCCGGAGAGAATTCCGACCGAATCGGACCCTAGCAGTCCGAGCGAACGAGTACGATGCGCACGCATGCCATCGGACTCGAGTCGGTCGGACTCCCATTGAAGTCAATGGGAGCCTGTCGTACAACGCGCACGCGGGCTCCCATTGACTCAATGGGTGCGAGGCGGACAAGGGCGCCCCCTACAGCATGTACGCATTCATGCGCATCGCGGCGTACATGCACAGGTAGGGGGGACCAGTGCGACTCGCGCGCCTACGCATACACGGGGGTCCGACGCGGACCCCCAAAGTCCGGCTCCGACAGCTTTTTCGAGCCGGACGGCGCGAGTCGGTCGGACTGCTCGCGGCGCGCATCGTACTTACCCGGCCGGGAAACGTCTCCATAGCGCGGTGCGAGTCGTGTCCATGCGAGTCGGTCGGAGCGTGTTGAAGCCGCGTTCGAGTCGGTCGGCGATTTCGCGGGTGCTTGCATCGTACTCGCTCGGCCGGACCCGCGTACGATTCGGTCGGGAAACAGGGCTCCGAATCGGATCCGGTGAATCCGAATCCGATTCGGAGCACTACCGGCCGAGATCGGAATCGGCCCCTTAGTGCTTTCCCATGATATCCCATGGATCACTAATACACCTTTTTCTAACCACTAAAAAACGAAAAATAAATTTCTTTTTGTAGGGTAGAATCTTATTGTTTATCGAATGTTATGTTGCCTAGCCAGAAGTGGATTTGCATCTCATCAACATATGTCTGCAAATTCACCTGGTATTTCTCAAGTAGTTGAGGTAAGAGATGTACTTAGATATTTAGGGCCAAATTTATCAATGTTTTGCGTCCACAGGGCAACTCAAAACCTAGAATGAGATTTACCAAGCCACGCAAGGCCACCTTGCGCGGCCCTCCGTGGCGAGGTAAATCTGGAGTAACGCAGCGCGGCGCATGACGCTTCCTTGCGTTACTCTGTTCTGGGAGGCATTCCATGGGTGGAGCGTGGGGGTTCCATGGGTGGAGCGTGGGGGTTCCATGGGTGGAGCGTGGGTGTTCCATGGGTGGAGCGTGGGTGTTCCATGGGTGGAGCATGGGTGTTCCATGGGGGGAGCTTGGGTGCTCCCACACATCCACCCATGGATTTTGGTGCATTCCCTGATTTACCAGGACAGGTAAATCTGGGAGTGCATCAAAATGCTACTTCTTCCAATGGGAGGCGCAACGAGGAAAAATACCTTTATTTCTCCTCATTTTTTCATCTTTCGAATTGTGCTGCATTTTGCTGCACACTTAGAAAGAGGAAAATGTCCCTAAGGATTGCTTTTCCTGCACAAAAACAATCCTGCCTACAATGCAGGCACCCTTGCACCACGACGCACGGGTGCCTGCGTTGGCCAAAGACAGCACATTGGACAGGAAAGCGGCATTTAATGTTAAATATGATGCATTCCTGCCCTCCCCCTTTCTCGCAGCGCAGCACAGCAGGGTGTCTTGCTGCGTTGTGTGAGAGGATGATAAATCTGGCCCGGAGTATATTTAGCACGAGACATGAGAGCAATGATTCTTAGATAATGCAACAAGAGGCTGGGCGTGTGGATGACTCACCTGACCCGATCCTGACTTTTACTCTTATTAGTGGCATTGCTGAATGAATCTTTAGGCTGAGCCCTGGGCTTCTGGCTGGATGGCGTGGCAGCAGCTGGGTATGGAAATACTAATGCCCTTCTTTCAACAACTTTGCACTACTTCGGTTATACTCTTTCCATGGCCCATGTGAAGAGTGAGATACAAACTCAAGGAAATTCATGTTTAGTGCCATCCATTGTTTCACATTGAGCGAAAGGTCTTTGTGAAGGTCATTTTAAATTAGCTAGTGGCGCTCAACTCCATGAAACTCCTTACATGCCACTTTCCAGTCTAAGTAACTCACACCTCCACCTTCCGTCTACATACCTCTCAAGCAGAACAAGGACTAAATTGATGACTTCTCAGTTTTACTCACCACCTCACCCATCTGACACACCCACACTGCCATCTTCTGTGGCTTGAACTTACCAGCCAACAAAGGCTGAAGAAAAAAACGAAATACACCCTCTTCAACCTTATCGACATACTCAATTCGGCATATCACGTTGCCCAACCAACACCCTCTAGAGGCCATATCCTAGACCTTGACATCTCAACATCTCCAACAATCCAATGGATACCACCCATTCCCCTGTTCTAGACTGCCCCGCATCTTCCCTATCTCTCTATAAAAATATATATATAATATAAAAATGTAAAAAGAAATATAATGATTTTAAATAAGGTAAAATAAATAAGCCACATATAAATATATACATTTAAACAAACAAATAAACTATAATAAAATAATTCATAAACAAATTCAATTATTTAAAAAAATGATATAATTAATAAAAAAATTAAAGTTGTTTAAAATATATACAAATATCTGCAATTAAAAATAACTAAACATTTACATTTATATATAATTACCTTCAAACAAATCCAAATAACCTAACAAAACAATTAATAAAATGTAGGAAACATAACACAATGTAATTAAAAGTATTATAAATCTTTATCATTGTTTGCAAACAACCAAATTCTCATACAATTTACTTAAACAATTAGTTAAGCAATTTGTAAAAAAAAAGAATTAACCCAAAAAAGTTTACCAATTAAAACACGACAAACATATGTTTTTAAAATACTTCCCACTCTGCTTCCCTACAAACCCACCAACCCTCAAATAAATAAAAAATAATGCTAAAAGATATCAAATAAATGACAGCAACTAAAACATTATAGTAAAATTACTAAATATAAAAAAACTAAAACATAATACACATAAATGAATTAAAACCAATTCAAACAAAACAAATATATATAATTAATAATCTAATCAACCAATTAAACATTTTAAAATTATTTTTTAAAAATATATATTAAATAATGTATCAGTTAGATTGTTTACATAATTTATAATCTAATCAACCAATTAAAGTTAAAAATGTAATACCCCTACCAACCTAACAACCCTTCAATAAATAAAAAAATGAAATGAAATGAAAAACAGTTCTTTAAATGTATTACAAAAGTAAAAAGATGAACTCACCTTAAAAAAATTACAAATAACAAACAGTAAAATATCAATACCTTAGACCACATAAACTAATACAACTTTACAACATAATTAAGTGAATAATATATACAAAATTACATAATACAATATTAAACACTTATAAAAGCAATATTCTTACTTGCGATATTCTGTCCCATGATATTCTTATTGTCACGATATTTCTAAGGTGATATTTGTGTACAGCGATATTGTTGTGAACATATTATGGCCTTAGACCTCAATGGAAGGTGGACAATTAAGCGCTTGTACAAAATGGGAGGAAGAGCTCGGCACACGTTTGACTGATGAACAATGGGGGTACTGTTGCCAGCAAACTGGGCAAATAACGTCCAGCAGTCGTTTATGCATCATACATTATACATTCTTACATTGATTATATTATACTCCAGCAAAAATGCATCGGCTCCAGATGCGCGACAATGATCATTATGCCCGATGTGGTGGTGCATCTGCTGACTTTCTGCACTTGGCTTGGGATTGTGGAGCAGTCCGCAAGTATTGGCAGCAGGTCTTTAGTGCATTGTCAAAAATGATAGAGACTCCCATGCAGGCAGACCCCATAATGGCCCTACTGGGTTATACAGCAGACATAACACTGGAATTTAGGAAATACACAGCCTTGGTGTTACTCCTGGCCAAACGTAGGGTGGCCTGTAGATGGGGAAGGGGACGGGCGCCGAAGTTTAAGGAATGGCTACAGGATCTACTATTCTGGCAGGAGCAGTCAATAACATATGCCGAACTATTGCCAATTGCGTCCAGACCTAGGGATATCTGGGACCCCTTACGAACATACTTGGCAAATACTGAACCTGGGGATATGTGAAATTGAACTGAGAATAGTACATGAAATAGAGGGAAGTGGGTAGCGAAATATGACCAGACCCTTTTATTGCCAGTGAACTACAAAATGTGTAATGTGTTGCCAAAAGTTGTAAAGGACAGGATATTGCGATTGGAAAATGACGGACATAAAGGTTATTCTTGTTTTTTAAAGGATGCAGAATACATTCTAATGTGGACGATGATTCATTATCACTGTAGATGCGCATATGGTAAGACGTGCTTGACCAATTTACCGAAATGTACTGTAAATGTGTTGAGACGCAGGTCTCATTTGTGTAAGGCATGTGCTCCTGCTGTTGTTGTACTTGATGTTTTATGAACTCTTAATAAAAATGTTTGAAAAAAATATATATATATTATGGCCTTAGACAATCTGAATCCAGTGCACGTCAGACATTCACCCACTAAAGGAAGCTGGGCTGCTCTGTAGAAATTGAGAGTGTGTGGGAAGCATAGTCTGTCTCTATCTTTTGGAGTTCTCAAAACTTTCCTAGAAATCCTAGATGCCTTCTACAGACACACAAGGGGAGCAGTGGTCATTGGAGGTCATCTGGTGTTTTCTTATCTATTCTAAGTGCTAAAGTCTGAACTATGTATAGTAACTTGGGGATTATATTCAGCTTAGTGACACTATTTAGCTCGACCACGATATATGTAAGTCCCTCCACCATCTTAAGTCTGCTAGAATCTCTTGCCACAGGTTGGGTATGTTTGCTGTGTACCAGCTCAAAGGTGAGGCTCTCAGTTACATCCCCAATATTATATTGCACCTATTGTAATTTTGAAGAGTACTGTGCTTCTATAGGTTTGTACTCCCCTGACTTTGAGGCTAAGGGATGAAGCTCGAATTTGTAATCATTACTTTTGTACCCAGATTATCTGCCATGTTCCCCTAGCACATGGATTAGCTCTGGTTCTCCAAGGCATAACATTACATCATCAGCGAATAGTGTTTTTTGTGTTCTGCCCAACCAAAGTGATGCTCTTTATTTTATCACCTTATCTTATTCTCATGGCTAAGGGTTCTAGTACTAAAACTTAGACTAATGGGGATAAAGGGCAGTCATATCAAGTGCCTTGGAACAGGTGTAATTGCTCTGAGGATACCCCATCAACTACCGCTCTAGCCTTCAGAGCGTAATGACCTACCCGTAGCACGATAATAAAGGCTCGTCCCAATCCCAACATGTCCATCGATGCTGACTCAAAAGTGCAGTGTATCCTTACAAAAGCTTTTACGGTACCCATTGCCAATGAAACTGATTTCAGTTTTTTCCGATTTGCATTGTGGACAAGGTGGCGCAGACTGTGGATGCTGTTGAACATCTGTCGTCCAGTCACAAACTCAAGACTGGTCTCTGTGTATTGGAGAAGTGGGAAGGGTTGTCAACCTAGTTGCCAGAACTTTCATACCAATTTTTACATCTCTGATAGATCTGAATAATCCTTTCCTGGCTCAGGATCTACTACAATATCATCATTTTGTTGCTGTGTCTCTTTCTGAGCTTGGAACATCTGGAGCACATCTCTAAGAACTGATGATAGCTTGGAGGTGTAAATCTTATTGAATTCCCCACTGAAATCATAGGGTCCCGGGGCCTTGCTAGATTTAAGACTTTTTATGGCCATCTGAATCTCTTAGTCTTCTATCACAGCCCTTGATTCTTCTGCTTGTTCTTTCAATATGCGGAGGAACATGAACCTGTCAAGAAATATACCTCTTCCTGCCTCCTCAGTACACTTTATAGAGTAAACTGTGGTATAGAATGCCCTGAGCATATTAGCTTTCACTTTATTGTCACATATCAGGTTCCCATTGGTGTCCTTCAGGCCCACTATATTGCCTTTATTTTTCTTGGCTTTCAGTCTCTTGGCTAATATTCAATGTGCTTGGCCTCCTGCCTTATACACCTTTCATTTCAGAACCAGGAGGACGTTTTCTGTTGTGTTTGTGACAAGGACTTGTAGCTGTCTCCTAATCATTGTGAGAGCCCTTAAGTCTTCCTTGGATCCCAAACTTTTATGTTTTCCATCTGCTGCCTTCAGATACGCCTCGAGTTTAATTTGTAGCAATGTCCTCTCCCTCCTAACCACTGCTGCCAGTGCTATCAACCCCCTCCCCCTAAATATGGCTTTGAAAGTACCCCACAGTAGTACAGGTGGTGTTTCTATTGTTTTGTTGATCACCATAAACTGCATCTATAGCCTGAGAGATCTCAGCTCTGCTGGCTACATCTGAAGTCTGTGTGTGCCCAGCTACCGATTTATTTCTCTTTTGGAGCTCATCAAGGTGTTGGGTATGATCCAGATTGGTTCATAGTCTGAGACTGGTACCATATGATGTCTCCCCTGAATATCGAAGATGGAATACTGTGGTATAAGAATACTGAGGACAAACTTTTAAAAACAAAATATCAAAGGTAAGTAAGTATAGATCTTCTATACCTAACTCCATGTATATGTACCTGGACAACATACATATCTTTATGGTATGCAGATGTCTATATGCACTTACCTTTTCATATTTTGATCTTCAATGTTTTCTCCACGATATTCTTGTATCACGAGATTCATAGCCTTGTGATTTAGTACAATCATGTCACACCAATGCCTGCCTTGCTTGCATTCCTAGCAATGTGGCTAGGATTAAGAACCCTGCCTGTCCTGGAATACGTATAGTGTTCTTGAGAACAGAGTGAGAAATCTTTCTCTTCCAGCTGTGCCGGTGTGCCAATAGCCAAATATCCTCCAACCTCAGATCTTGGAGTTGTTCCTTTACCTCCACAGAGAGTTCTGCTTTGGACCATCATGAGGTTAATAATCTGTCTAGGTACGCCTCCATTACCATGATGAAGCCCACCAGCACAATCAAGTTCCCCTCTATAAACTCTGCCGTTTCCCATAGCACCGTGAATCTATCCTGAGCCTGGTCTCGTGCATGAAGTGCCACCACCGTCAACATGTCTCCAACCATGTTTCCCTTCACCCTGACGTATCTGCCCAATTTGTTTGTGTGACTTTTTCTAGGAGGACAAACCCAAATGACCTTGAGATCAGGACCACAAGCACACCTGATATGTTTTCTAACTTCTCTAGAACACAGCCCGAAGTTTGGCTTTCTAGACCCTTGGCAAAAAGGACTTTGTCAATGTGCCACCACCCCACAACCTTCTGAGCAATGTTTGAGTGAGATGTGATTCTTGTAGCAATCAATCCTATGACACATCACAGGGATAGCTAGTGAAATCCAAACCCTCTTTCATTAATGAAAGGCACACTTACAAACACTAGGAAACAATAGATATATTTTGCAGATTTATTTTAAAATTTAAATCCTACCTTAGTGCAAACGATATGAATTGTAACTGCAATAAAAATAAACAGAATGGTAGATGTAACATTTATCAGAAGCGTGAACAACAGAGCATACTCTAACATATTGGCAGTATAACTTTATAGAAGTCCTTCAACCTACTAAGCTAATCCTAGCACAAAAAAGGAAGCGTAATTCGAGTTTCAGAGATGGTTCACACCTGCATACTTGTTTGAACAATAAGGGTGTTTGTTCACTATAATAACAGAGTCTGTTATTCTCACCTATGCTTGCATCTGGGCTGATAAGCTCAGCAAGTGAAGGCTGAATACCTCCCCTGAGCCTTCAGCAAAAGTAGGTGATCGGATTCTGCATGGCCTGTCACTTCTGGGTAACCTTGCATGAAGTTCCTCTCTAATCCTTCACACCCTGTGCTTAGGTCATACAATAATATTTAGGGGCCGATTACGATCTCGTTAGGAAGGCCTCCAGATGGGTTCCGGAACGAGCAAATCCGATTCGAAGCCTATGTTTCCGACCGAATCTTCCCCGTTCCGAAAAACCAAGTACGATGCGAAGATCTCGTCCGCATCAACTCAATAATTTCCGATCCCGTCAGTCCGACTCGCTCGCAGCCGAATCGTGCCGCGCAATTAAGCGGGCTTCCGAACGAGCAAGTATGATGCACGATTTGGACAGCCGTATCGACTCGGTGTCAGCGAGACAAAACGGCTGTGGGAACTGGACTTTGGGGGGCTGTAGCAGGCCCCCCTTCACCCAGGGCCCTCCGAATCGGTCCCACGGGGGTACAAATGGGTCCCCCCTTTCCATGCATGCACAGTGTGGCGGGCACCATGGGGTGCCCACCACAGGGTGTACACTTTTCCCCACCCACCCCTTTTTTCTATTGGAGCCTGTGTACACATTCGGTATACAGGCTCCCATAGTATTCAATGGGAGTTCGAGTGAACCGAGTCCGTCACCACACAGGTACATCGGAATCGGTCACTTGGACTCGCGTAGCGCAACTCGCTAGGAAAGCCCTCCGGATCCGAGTCATACGGAGGGCTTTCCTAGCGAGATCAAAATCGGCCCCTTAGTCGTTGTTGAATGTTTCAGAACAAATTATTAGGAGAAAGCGGCCTGGCGCCCTTTGACATATTTTGATTCTTCAAGACTCTGTTCTTTGAATAATAATAATTATAATAAATGAGAAACTATAGTGATCCTCTTTCCATGAAACATTGTTCACAACTCAGTAACAACTATTTAGAACAGGACAGTCAACTCAGTTTAAATACACATTGCAACCACAAATGACATAAAATAAATGTGCATTCTTAATGGATCACTCACATTTCAGTTATAAATGTTATATGTATAACCTTACAGGTTGATACCCAGAAGAGAAAAAAACATAATAATCAAAATAGCATGTTTTATAGGGAGCAGATTTATGGGTTTTTTATTGTAGAGTTTGTATCAAATCCTGCCCCTTCACCTCTGTGTAAGTGGATCTCCTGCAGTGCTACAATATCTGCTCCTCCAGAGGCCAAATAGTGATAGATCTTTCCCTTTTTGAAGGGGGATTAAGCCCCTTGGCATTAAGTGAGAGGTTTCAGAAGGTTGTACCTTCCACTGTGAACTGCCTCTGTGGGATGCTGTGGCCTAAATGTCATTTTAATGTATTTTCTTCTATTTGATATTTTGATATTTATTAGTTTATAAAGCGCCCGAATCACCCCGTCAGGGGTATCTACGCGCTATGGATTACTAGAGCCAACCAAAGAATAGGAGCGAATCAGAACAGTGAGGTTTTTAGCAGCCTTCTGAACTTCAAATATTCTGGGCATTGACGCAGATGAGTGGGGAGTTGGTTACAATAATAAGGGGCTAGGTGGGAGAAAGCTTTACCACCCAGGCAAGATTTTTTGTAGCGCGGAATAAGAAGTAGAGATTTGGACCCTGATCGGAGGGATCTGGGTGGCAAATATTTGGTGAATTTATCTGATAGATAGCTGGGACCAAGGCCATTTAGAGATTTATGAACAATGCAGCAGATCTAAAATCTGATCCGCTTCCGCACCGGAAGCCAATGCAATTGTTGCAGAAGAGGGAGGGAGGTCGTTCGGGGAGTAGTGTTGTAAACCAAACGAGCCGTGGTATTCTGGACTACTTGCAATCTATTTAAGGAGGCTTCATTGGCTGAGATCAGCAGGGCATTGCAGTAGTCCATGCGGCTTAGCACTAGTGCCTGGATAAGAGTTTTTCGAGTGGTTAAAGGTAAGAAAGGGATACTCTTTGGAGAAGACTTAGCACGTCGAAGCATGCCCCAACAGTAGTAGTGACGTGCTCCTTCAATGTTAGTTTCTGGTCCAGACGGACTCCCAGGTTTTTAACCACCTGTTTGGGAGTTGGCGTGGAGCCCAGTTCCTCTGGCCACCATCTTGGGGACCACCTCACTGCTGCATCTCCAAACAGCATGATCTCAGTTTTCCCCGCATTGAGCTGGAGGAAGTTATCCCTCGTCCAGCCACCGATGGCCGTCATACCCTCCAAAAAAGTAGACTGAACATTGGGATTGTTTTTATCAAAGGAAAGTAGGAGCTGAGTATCATCAGCATAGGAGATTGGGATGAATCCTAAATTCCTCAGTAATCCTGCTAAGGGAGTAACATATATGTTGAATAAAGTAGGGCTTAGACAGGAGCCCTGAGGGACTCCCTTGGTCACACTGGTGAACATTTCCAGGACACACCAAACCTCCTCCCATAAAGGAAATATGTGGTAAATGTCAACTAATGTCTTTCTAATTTGTCTAAATGAACAAACTAAACAGCCCTCTCTTTTGGGCTCAACTACAACCGGTCTTGCTGTAGTTGAGTACCGGACCACTGCCAGAAAGGCTCAACTCCTCCCTCCCTAAACCAGTCACAGGGTGCATTTCAATTATGCACAACTAGCCTTCAACTCTAATATTAGCAATAATACTGCGTCTTTTAAAGCGCATAGCTACTTCTTGAAAAGTGTCCCAGCGCTGGAATATTGATTTATGAGAGACAAAGGCCCCGATTGCGATGCCGGTCAGATGCCCGTTCGACCAACATCGTCTCAGAATGGAAACCAATCAACCAGTAGTCAGCAGTTCCATCCGACTAATTAGGATGCGACCGCCCATGAGAAACATTCATTTTTCCATTGCGGCTTGTGCCTGAAAAGGGCTGCAGCACAAGCTGCATTGGTAAAATGGATGATTGGAAACATCCATGCACCGTGTGCCAGGCACCATGTGGTGCCTGGCACACAGGGTATGGATGTTTGGAGAAGCACCATTGGTGCCCCCCAGGCTTCATAGCGGAGGCTGTGGAGGGACGGGGGCCCTGCTAGGGGCCCTCAAAGTCTGTATCCGACAGCCTTTCAATGACGGTCGGACCACCATTGAAAGGCTGTATCAAAGGGACATTGTAATCTCTATGGCGGTGCCTGAGCAGGCACTGCCCTATTGTAGGATATTACATTCCGACCGATGGTCGTACGGGCTCCTTGAGTCCATTGGAAGCATCGGTCGGTCCCTCCGCCTGCTGCCTCTGACCACCAAGCATCATAATGCAGCGGTCGGACTGCGGCACCAGATGCTGATCGGACCGCAACCGACAGCCTGTTAGTTGTGATCCGACCAACATCATAATGAGGCCAAAGGTGTTGCCGTTACAGCTGGATCGGTCTTAACCAGATCCGAATAATCAAGTTTTCAATTTTTTCCTGAAAAGAATTTCAGAGTTAGCTAGCCAGATTCCAGCCAGGAGAGAGTTCCAGATTTCTGATGCAAGATGACTGAAGGCATTGCCTCCAATTCTGGCTCTTTTACATTTAGGAATAATGGCCGGTTTTGCTTCGGTCGATCTTAAGTTCCAAATTAGAACATAAGGAGTAATTACTGACTGCAGGTAAGCAGGGCCTTGAAAAGTGAGAGCCCTGTAGCAATAGCAGAGAGCTTTGAATGTAACTCTCTGCTTCAGTGGCAACCAGTGCAGTTTCCTCAGAGCAGTACTGATGGAGGTACGCTTGGGAAGCCTGAGCAGTGCCAACGCAGCCACATTCTAGACCCGTTGAAGCCTGTTCAAAAGGGACTGAGATACTCCAAGGTAGAGGACATTATAGTAGTCCAGGCCGGATATGATCAGTGCCTGGGCTACAGTTTTTTGGGCGGATTCAGGTAAGAAATTAAGTTAATGTTCACACTGACAGTTCTTAGACAAGCGTTGAATCTCTTCCCTCCACATTGACATGTGTGCCTGGTGCAATACCAATTCAGTGGCTTTTGTTTGACCATCTCTCACAGCTTTGTTCTATGTGTTGAGCAGTGTCGCCATCTCCAGTCCTTGGGTTGTGCATTTCTTTCTCTGTCCCAGGATCTTGATCTTCTGCTGGCCGCGTTGTCTGTGGTTGTAATCCTGGCACCACCACTGACTCCAGGTTCCAACTGTTCCTTTTCTAATCTTAATAAGAATAGTAACAGGCTAAGATTAGAAAAGGAACAGTTGGAACCTGGAGTCAGTGGTGGTGCCAGGATTACATATTTTCTTGGTTACCTTCCACACAATGTCTGCCACTCCTGTTGCAGTTAACTCCTAGGGGTCAATTATGATGCCGGTCGGAAGGCCTTCCGACCGAATCGGTCTCGGAATGTTTTCCGACCGAATTGGATCCTGGGAGTCCGACCGAGCGATTACGATGCATCCGAATGCTTCCGGATACGATTCGGTCGGACTCCCATTGACTTCAATGGGAGCCTGTGTTCTGACCGAATACACAGGCTCCCATTGAAGAAAGGGGTGGCTGGGAAAAATCGTGCAACCTGTGGCGGGCACCCCTTGGTGCCTACCACACTGTGCATGGTTGGAAAGTGGGGTCCCTTGGGTACCCCCACGGGACCGATTCAGAAGGCCCCCAGTGAAGGGGGGCCTGCTACGGGCCCCCAAAGTCAGATTCTGACTGCCAATCCCAGTCGGAACAACCGATTCGGAACGGCTGTCCAAATCAGACATCGTAATCGCTCAGTCGGAAAGATTCCGAGCCGTTCGGAAACGTGGCCCATAGACACACATGATTCGGCTCCGAACAACTCGGACTTTCAAAATGCTGTTCGGTTCGGATTCGGAACCAATACGGAAAGTCCGAACATTGTAATCAATCGTTCTGAAAGGTTTTCGAATCGGTCGGAAACAAGGCTTCCGAATGCATACCCGAATCTGATTCAGAGCCTTTCCGACCGCCATCCTAATCGATCCCTTAGAGTCTCATTATGATGTCGGGTGGAGAGCCATCTGACAGCTCATCTGAGGCTTTCCGCCACACATCAGAGGTTTCCGTCCGACTGCCATATCACGATTTTGGCGGTCGAAGGGAAACATGTGTGGGAATTCCACTCCGCTTCTGACGGGCTCACGGAGCCCACCGGGGTGACGGTCGGAAAAGTAATCCCCAAATGGCAGCAGAGCCAGCTTCGGCTCCACCGTCGGGATTATGATTTTGCTTTCCGCCTGCCCTTTTAGGGTGGTCTTATTACCATGAAAAGGGAGGCAGAAAGTGACTTTGGGGGCCCTTAGCAGGGCCCCCTTCCCCCTGGCCCTCTGCTATGTGGCCAGGGGGGCACCTGTGGTGCCCCCTAAACATCCCTGCATCGTGTGGCAGGCACCGCATAATGCCTGCCACATAGTGCATAGATGTTTAAAAAGTGCTTATTTCCTATTGCAGCTTGTGCTGCAGCCCGCAGCACAAGCTGCAATAGGAAATATGCACTTTCCGACTGCCATGAAGATGGTCGCATCCTAATTGGGGAAGCTGGACCGACAACTCCTTGTCGGGCGGTCCCGTTTCCAATACGATGCTGGTCGGATGCTTGTCGGACCAGCATCGTAATGGGGCCCTAAGTGGCTGTTCAGTGCTGTGCTGCTCATGACAAGAGAGCAAAGGCAATCACTGTCTGTAAACCTGCACCACAGATATAATACTGCCCAGAGAGCCATGCCTTTCCCCATCCTACATGGACACTATTTCTAGCTTGGCTTGTACCACTGCAAAGACCTGTGCCTTCAGCTCAGAAAAGCAGCAGAGACAGTGGGAAGACTCTACTGAATTAATAGAGATATTCCTTCAGTTAAAGGCATCAACTCTACTGCAGTACGCTCAGTGATCCACCTGAGGGAGCGGACAAGCTTTCAGTGAGGGAGCCGACAATACACCAGTGAGGGAGCCGACAAGCCTTCAGTGAGGGACCCGACATACCTTCAGTGAGGGAGCCAACAAGCCTTCAGTGAGGGAGCTGACAAGCCATCAGTGAGGGACCCAACAAGCCTTCAGTGAGGGACCCGACAAGCTCTCAGTGAGGGAGCCAACATGCCTTCAGTGAGGGAGCCGACAAGGCTTCAGTGAGGGAGCCGACAGGCCATCACTGAGGGACTCGACAAGCCTTCAGTGAGGGGACCCGACAAGCCTTCAGTGAGGGAGCCGACAAGCCTTCAGTGAGGGGCTCGAAAAGCCTTCAGTGAGGGACCTGACAAGCCTTCAGTGAGGGAGCGGACAAGCCTTCAGTGAGGGGCTCGAAAAGCCTTCAGTGAGGGAGCGGACAAGCCTTCAGTGAGGGACCCGACAAGCTCTCGGTGAGGGAGCCAACAAGCCTTCAGTGAGGGAGCCGACAAGCTCTCAGTGAGGGAGCCGACAAGCCTTCAGTGAGGGAGCCGACAAGCCTTCAGTGAGGGAGCCGACAAGCCTTCAGTGAGGGAGCCGACAAGCCTTCAGTGAGGGAGCTGACAAGCCATCAGTGAGGGACCCGACAAGCTCTCGGTGAGGGAGCCAACAAGCCTTCAGTGAGGGAGCCGACAAGCCTTCAGTGAGGGAGCCAGCAATCCTTCAGCGAGGGAGCGGACAAGCCTTCAGTGAGGGACCCGACAAGCTCTCGGTGAGGGAGCCAACAAGCCTTCAGTGAGGGAGCCGACAAGCCTTCAGTGAGGGAGCTGACAAGCCATCAGTGAGGGACCCGACAAGCCTTCAGAGACACACACGTCTGTCCTTCGCCGTGTCCTTCTTTTGTAGTGCTCTGCCATATCCCTGCTGTTTCTTCAGTGATTACAGATCTGCTTATCCCTTCTGGTTGAAAGCCGCATGACAAAGGTGAAGGCTGGAGGCAAGTAGCCGTCTGTGATTCAAGGGTTAGTCAAGCTACGGAACCCCTACCTGGGACAATGGTCTCTAGGATAGATCCTAACATTACTGCATGGGCTCTACCTAAAAGAAAGGGAGAGCGAAACTGAGAGACATAGAGAAGAAAGAGGAGAGCATTACTGAGTTGAAAGTATCATGCTAGAATATCTTTGCCTTCCCACATATTACCCTGAGAAGCTGGGAAGTTACATCATTGGATGAGTAGATACTTGTAGTTTTGCCTTAAAGGAAAGGATTAGCCATTGTACCAAAAGCCTAACTCCCTTTTTATAATTTAGTTCTTTGGTTATTTCATAGCAACTTGTATGTGGTCGAGAGAGGATCCTATCTCATTTGTGCACAGGCATCCCATTGAACATAGATCTAGGCGTTGAACACATATGTTCAATAAGAACCGCCATAACTTTGAATGATGTTGGTAAATATTTGAGGGCATATTTATCAAAGTTTTGCATCACCATTGCTCCACACAGTGTAGCGCAAAGGTGAGACAAAACCTAGAATGAGATGTACCACGCTAGGCCACCCTGTGCACAAGTTGCTGCCTAGACTTACTGAGCCCTACGGAGGGGTTCCATGGGTGTTTCATGGAGTGTTCCCAAGCATCCACCCATGGATTTTGGCACATTCCAGATTTACCATGAGTGGTAATCCTGGGAATGCGTCAAAATGCTGCGCATCCCCAGGGGAGGCATAACGAGGAGAAATATGTTTATTTCTCCTCGTTTTTTCCTCTTTCTACGTGTGCTGCACTCTGCAGCACGCGTGGAAAAAGGGAAAATGCCTCAGGGGATTGTTTTTGTGTAGGAAGGTGCCCCTTCCTGCACAAAAGCCATCCTGCCTGCAACACTGTCATCCTTGCACTACGGCGCAAGGGCGCCTGTGTTGACGCTAGGCAGCAGTTTCTGCGCCAGCGCAGGCAGAGGGCAGGAATGTGTCACATCTTGATAGACAGGGTGCATTCCTGCTCTCTCCCTTTCACGCAGCGCTGTGGAGCACAGCAAGGTGTCTTGCTGCGTTGCATGAAATAATGATAAACATGGCCCTAAAAGTAATGGACAGAAGTGGTGACCCCTAGAGGGCGCACCATACTAGGATTCTTCCTGAGAGAATGGATCTCAACTGGTTCAGGCAAACTCTCCAGTATGGTTCATGGACTGGAGCCAGTCAAACAACACAAACTGCTGCTAATTCAGTAGTACCACACTCATCCAGGAATCTTAGAATGTCACCACACACACAAAGTAGTCCTTTCACTGCCTCTAAGGTTTCTGGAACTTTACTGCTGTTACCCAATAGGGCTGTGTCTTCCAGATGTTGTCATTGTGTTATTATATGGTTTGCCACAGTCTTGACCAAGGAGGGCAGATTGTAAATTACCCTTTAATCAGCTGAAGTACCACTGGGGTAACACATCTCTGTGACTCCCCTTGCCTTCCCTTTTCTAATCCCTCCCATGAAATAGGACAAGTGTTACTAATTAGCCCTGTGTGAAATCACACTCCTCAAACAAGGCTGCCTTGTAACATGATGATGCTAAAACTCTTGCTTCCTGCATTCTGACCACATGTTGTAGTGACCTCAGGTCTTAGGCGCTTGAGCAGGACAGGTCGAGAGCGGTTAGAGTGGAACCTTCTCATCCCCTGGGCCTGAACCTCACACTAGTTGCCCGTAGAAGCCTACATCAAGCGAAGCGACAAGAGTCTTCTGGTCCGGCTGTCCCCGGTGGAGGAGTTGGACATGGGCTGATGAATACCTGCAGCATCTCGGGTTGATTTGAGTTCCTAATGATGATGGTGATGATAAGGGAAAAGCGACTGCATTTCTGCAATATGTCTGAATTTTAGACTGAGACCTGAAAGAATAAATGTGATAGAAGCCACTGGTGCCAGAGATGTCAGCTCAGAACTGTGTACCCACCTCTGTCTGAAAAGCAGTAATGAGGCGGAATTTCACCGGAGAGTGAGGGATCAGGCAGCTCCTTCTGCTGTTGAGTTGCCTCCGCGCTATTTTGCAAGCCCGCTCTTCCCGCGACGGCCTAATGTGGAAGCTATCATACTTACGGTGTAATAGCCTGCCATTACATGTAGTGATAGTTGAAACGCGGGGAAGGCTTCAAACGCTCCACACTTCCCACTAAATCTGCTGCTGAGATTTTCCAGTCGGTAATGACTAAACACTACAATGAGGTAGAGTCAGAATATTTGACTAACATGAGGCAGAGTAATTGGCATCCTCTAGACAAAAGAAACTCTACACAATATTGCTATATATAATCTGAATACATTAAAAAGCTTTCCTGGAATCAGTGTCAGAAGAAGTTTGCTGCATGAGCTTTGGATAGCATACAAACTTTGGCCCCACTCAGGAGTGAATGCATGCCATAGAAATAGAGGTAGGCTAAAGGAGAGGATTAAAATGCATGGAGTCTATCTGCTCAGGCCAGGGGCACAACCCAGACCCGGACTTTGGACGGGGGCTATAAGTTAGAATACTGGGGGTGGAACCATCTGCAACTTAGGGCCTGATTGTGATCCTGGCGGACGGGTTACTCCGTCACAACGGTGACGGATATTCAGTCCACCGAAACAGAAATCCTACAGGGATTTATTTTTCCCAATGGGATTTATATTTCAGCAGACGGGATATCCGTCACCGTTGTGACGGAGTAACCCATCCGCCAAGATCTACATCCGGCCCTAAGTGGCAGACACTATGTGGCAGTAGACAGAAAAGTGAGCAAAATATATAGGGCCAGCAATCTCAATCCCGACTTCATCTGAATTCAGAGGTAGAGTACTGGCACTTCTAAGCAGGAAGCACTTCAAGACAGTAAATACCTGCACTTGGCATCTACCATTTCAAGAAGGGCCCTGTTTCTTGACTCAACCCACAGTCATCTCTAACCCTTGCATTTGTTTGTCTGCATCACCATTTCCTGTCACTGGCTCACTTCTAGTTTTCTTTCTTACCTCCTTGTTTCTTGTCCTCCGCCCCTTGCTGAGTCTCTCTTCTTTTCTCTTCTGTCGTCCTTCTTTTATGTCTTTCTCTGTTTCTCCTCCAATGTCCTCCCTCATCAATTTCCTCATTCTCCATTTGTCTTTCTCTTCCTCACTCTGTAAAGCTTTATTTTCTGTTTTTTTCAGTTATTTGCCTCTAAATTTGGCTGCACCTCCTCTCTTTTTCCTCCAATTGTTGTCTATCTCATTTCTTTTCCGAGACTATTCAGAGGCTTTTGTGTGCTCTGCAAACTTGCATAACGCCTTCAACAGGTACAGTGCAGTCAGAATGTCACCAAATATTATAACACAACATGTGTATTTATAAAGCACACGTTAACCTGTAGGTATCCTGGCGCTGAATAACAGATGTATTGTTACCCAACTCAATGGTACTCATTTTATTTACATCAGATGGATGAAAGGCTGAGTGGAGCCACCGGGATTTGAACCTGTGACCATTAGATTGAACACAGGCTCCTGCAGTGGACGTATTAGTCCACTGAGCCACCAGACCCGGCCTATCAAGTAGAGAATCCTCAAATGCCGGACATCTGGTCTTGCAGCTTCATGTTATTGCCCAGGCCTGGGCTATCAAATCCAGCAAAGCCAGGCCCAGCCATTACCACTGGCAGCGCTATGCCTTAAGTACATGAGCGGGGAATGTGAGAGTCCTGTGATATTTTAGTTAACCATAACAGGCAAAAAAATGGGTTAAAAGCTTTGATCATTAAACTAACATTTCAAAATCACACAGGAATGATGTCATAAAATGAATTATTTATTCTTTATGATTCCTGGCTATAGTGTAGGAATGTTGCCAATAAGAAGTCTAGAGATTTGAATGGTATATTGCAAGATACAGTATTATCCAGGACGCATCCATAGTGTTGTATGTGACAGAAGAACCAAGTTGTATTGAGTGAAGATCTGAACAATGTGAGGTGTGCGGTGGGAAGTGGCGATGTTGATGGCTATGACAGCTCAAGAAGGAGGATCCTCGTGTAGGCACGCGTTCATGTAGAAACGTTGTGGTGCTCTTGCTTAAAACACTCCCTCAAGCACGCTTTTCTGAGGAATCCAGTATTTTTTTTTTAAATATTTCTTTTTATTAAACAGAAAATAGTGCAATAATACATTACAGAGGAGTCAACCACTCAAGGGCATGAGGTACCACGGGGGAACAAAATCGTGTTACATGAATACATGAAATGAGAAATGCTACGGTGAGGGCGGGTCTTCAATATCAAAACAGCCAGGCGGTGAGCATATTTCTCTGCGGTATGTATTCCAGGGGCCCCATACACGGGACCACTTTTTGGGGCAACCCCTGGCTAGGTATACCGTTTTTTCCCTATACATGCACCAGTCTAGATCCCTCTCCCAAGCTTCTATTGTGGGAGGCTGCTCTGCGCCCCACCGCTGTGCAATGTTCCTTTTCGCTATCATAAATCCCAGTGTAGACCATTGTGTCTGGGCGGTATTCAAGTCAGTGGATTCCCAGATGTTCAGGAGGCAACGTTTCACCTCTGGATGAAGCGAGATCGAGAGTACTGTGTTGATTGCATCATGAACCTTGCGCCAGAATGAGCTGATGGCCGGACACTCCCAAAGAATATGGAGGAATGTTCCCGTATGTCCACAGTTCCTCCTACACTCCCCACTCGTCTCCCCTCCCATATGTAATAGCTGGGGCCCAGTAATGTAGATCCTGTGTAGGATTTTAAGCTGGACTAATCTGAGGCGCGCTGGTATGGCCACCACCCTAGGAGAGGATATCGCCTCCTGCCAATCTTCCTCATCCAGTTCAATCCCGTCCCCTGTCCACTTCTCCCGCAGTGTTTGGAGCAGGTCTTCCCCATTATTGATTAACTTCTTATATATGAGAGAAATAGTTTTCTCAGGTAGTGACCCGTCTAGTATTCTATCTTCCAATGGTGAAGAGTCGGGAGGGACGGTGTCTCGTGGCATGTGCGTACGGAGCGAGTGCAGGATTTGTACATAACGGGAGTGTTCAGTGTCTGCCAATTTATATTCTTTTTGGAGGTCAGCAAAGAGCTTGATCCCGCTTGCTCCCCAAATATCTTTTATGCGCGATATTCCCATAAGATCCCACCTGTCAAACCCTTTCGTCTTCCACAAACTACCCAACCTCTCTGAGTCCCACAATGGAGTTGCTAGTGTCAATTTATTGCCCCACTCGAGCGAGTTAGTCGCGCTGTGCCAAACTTGAACGGTATGTGCAGTGGGGCCGGTTAGGGCAAACCGTCTAGGCCTTGAGTATAGTGCTCTACCATACGTCCCTTCCGGGAGGAGCCATCTGTCCATAGCATAGCCCGGGTCATCCGGGCGGCCGTAGGTGCCATGATTAATGGCAGCTAGGTGAGCTGCCCAATAGTATTTTTTAATGTCGGGTAGGCTGATGCCTCCGTCGTACCACGATAAGGTAAGCTTAGTCAAGGCAATGCGGGGTTTTCCCTCCCATATCAGAGTTCGCTGGAGATTCTCAATCTCTTTGAAGTAGTGGGCTGGGACAGGGTCCAGAGTGTTCTGCAGGATATACAGGAATCTAGGGAGGGACATCATTTTAAAAAGGGCCGCCCTACCCAAAAGCGAAAGGGGGAGTTTTTTTCCAACTAGCAATATCCTTCTGGAGTCTGTGAAGGGGCGGAAGGAGATTCCGCTCGTAACGGAGTGCGGAATCTAGGGAGACAAATATGCCCAAGTACTTACACCCAATGGTGTTTATCTGTATTGGGCAGTTCCTCGGGGGGAGGGGTGGGTCACCACTGAGGGCATATAACAGGGACTTACTCCAGTTTACAGTGAAGCCAGAAAATCTGCCAAAGACTTCTAGTATGTCTAATACCACCACCAGGGAGTGTTTAGGAGAGGCTAAATAAAGGAGGATGTCGTCCTCCCAGTCCGGGGACCATTTCAGTCCTCTTATCCTAGGGTCTCCGCGGATCCAAGCTGCAAACGGTTCAAGGGCCAGGGCGAAGAGGAGGGGCGAGAGCGGGCATCCCTGACGGGTTCCCCTGCTAAGTGGGAAGGATGCGGAAAGTTTGTTATTGACTTGGGCTAGAGGCTCACTGTATAAAAGACGTACCCATTGGATAAAATTAGGCCCAAAGCCCATTTTAGCTAAGACTGCCCATAGGTAAGGCCACTCCATAGTATCAAATGCCATGGTGGCGTCCAAGGACACGACCACAGCTGACTCTTGAATAGTATGTGCTCTACTCACTACTCCATGTAGTCTGCGCAGGTTTAGTGCCGTGTTCCTATGGGGCATAAATCCAGATTGGTCCGGATGAACCAAGACGCTGATTATTTTGGCTAGGCGCGTGGCCAATAGTTTGGCCAATATTTTGGGCTCGGCATTGAGAAGGGAGATGGGTCTATATGATGTGCATTCGGTTTTGGCCTTGCCCTCTTTGTGTATTGTGACTATGGTCGCGATCCTCTGCTCCCTGGGTAGCAAACCGCCCTCTCTGGCCTCCTCGAACATGGCCTTCAGGTATGGTGCCAGTTTATCTGGCCGAAGTTTGTATAGCTCAATAGGGAGTCCATTCGGACCGAGCGCTTTCCCTGAATTTAAGGAGCGGATTGCTTGCCCAATCTCATCTATTGTCAAGTCACTGTCCATATATTGACGGTCTTCTAAAGTGAGTCGGGGGAGCCTAATGTCACGTAGTAATTCCTGAGAGTCTTCTTCGGAGTGCGGGGTTACTGTTTTGTATACAGTGGAGAAGTGAGTGGCAAATCTATCCACTATGGCCTGTGGCTCCGTAATGGAATTCTCTCCCGCAATCTTAAGTTCCGGCACAAGCCTCCTCGCATACTCTTTTTTGTCGAGCCACGCTATAAGTTTCCCTGCTTTATCTCCAAGGTCATAGACCCTACCTAGCTGTTCCCTGCTCAGCGCCCTCGCCCTATCCGTCACCAGGGCCTTGTATTCATGTTGTTTCAGGCTCATCAGGTGGAGTTTTTCTGGCGTTGCTCCAAGTTCGAGGTCTCCCTCCAGAATACCAATTTCTGACTCAATATTAACCACTTCTTTGTGATTGTCTTTCTTAACTCCAGAGATCAATGACAGCGCTTGGCCTCGGATTACAGTCTTGAATGCTTCCCACAGTGTCTGGGGTGAGGAAACAGAGCCCTCATTATCTAAGAAGTAGTTATCCATAGCTTTCACTAGGTCTTTCCGGATTTTGGGGTTTTTTAGGTACCAGGGGTTAATGGGAGCTAGCCTGCCCACCGTGGAGTGACTAAGGGCTATATGTGTCCATATTGGCGAGTGATCTGAAATGCCTCTAGCTAGATGTTTGATGTCCTGTATGCAGTGGGCCTGTGCTGCCGGAACCAGGCAGTAATCTAACCGGGAGAGACTATTGTGCGCTCCGGAGTGAAAGGTGTATTGCTGCTGATCCGGATGGTATGTTCTCCACCCATCTACCAGCCCCATGGAATTGAGGAAGTCAGGCAACCATTGAGAAGAGGGCCCCACCTCTCGCGGGGGATAACGATCTAATGTGCCAGAGACTACTGCATTAAAGTCACCCCCTATAATCAAGTGGCTTTCTGGAATGGTGAGCAGGATAGAGCTCAGATCTGTAAAGGTTGTGTTCTGTAGTCCCGGGGGTACGTAGATTGACATAAATGTGGTGGGACGCCCCTCCCACATGCCCGATACCCCGACATACCTGCCCCGGTCGTCCACCCACGTGGAGCTCACAGCTAGGGGGAAGGAGTTTCTCATCATAATGCCCACTCCCCTTGAACCCGAGGTGAATCCTGCATGGGCCAACATTTTGTATCCCCATCTGTGCATTGCCTTACACATGTTGCCAATGAGGTGTGTTTCCTGTAGTAGGACTACATCCGGGGCTTGTCGTTTGATATACTGGAGGACTACGCTACGCTTGATCTTGTCCCCAGTCCGTTAACATTCCAACTCAATATCCTAACATTTCCCCCCCCTTGCGTACCCATCAGTTAGCTCAAAAAGTACAGACTCCTCCGTTGTAAAATAAAATTGGAATAACAATGCAAAAACAATACAAACATAAAAATGTGAGTCCCCCTCCCAACTACCCCCCACCCTGCTTCCCTGCACTGTGAGCTTAGAACTGCCCATGAAAAACTCTGCAGAGTGCCTGTCGCCCTGAATGAACACTAAAAGTAGAAAACGTAGGGTCATGCCATACCAGTTAGCTGACCTTCCCCACTTAGTGACTATTAAAGTCCCTCAGAGAGTCACGCACCACAGTTCTGGGTATAGGCCGAAGGCCGGGGGGCCACTACGTTGGTGGTCGACCCCCACTCCGCCCGTTACCTGTCCCAAGGCTTCACAGGAAAGCGTCTGCACCACGGAGAGCCCACATCTCTCTTAGTCCTGTCACTCATGCTGCTGAGTGGCATCCACCTCCGCGGCTCCGCCGCCGCCCGTCTCACGATTTGAGTGTAGGTCAAGCCATTCCGCCGCTTCCTCCGGCCGCTCAAAGAACCAGGCCCTTCCCTCCGCCTCCACCTGGAGGCGTGCCGGGAATAGCATGGCATACTTGAAACCACCTTCTCTCAGTGTTCGTTTAACAGGGAGGAAGGACCTCCTCTGTCTCTGCACTCGTTGTGTAAAGTCCGGAAAGAAAGAAATGTCTGCATTCTCGTAGCGGAGGTTGGGTCGAGTTCTGGCATTCTGGAGGATTATATCTCGATCACGGAAGTTCAGAACTCTAGCCAACAGCGGGCGAGGAGGAGCCCCGGGCTTGGGGCGACCTCCGGGGACCCTGTGGGCCCTTTCGATGACGAAGAACTTGCTGAGACCCCTGGGCTGCAGATGTTGCAGGATGAGGTCCTCCACAAAGAGGTCTGGGGACTGCCCCTCAGCTTTTTCCGGAACTCCTAGGATCCGTAGGTTATTGCGACGCAGCCGCCCTTCATAATCATCCAGCTTTAACTCGGTCGCCGTATGGAATGATCGCATATCTTGCATCTCCTCTTGGATCTGCGCCACATTTCCCACCAGGCTAGAGGTGGTAATCTCGACCTGCTTGACTTTTTCGCTGAGTTTAGACAGATCAGCTCGGATTAGATTCACCTCTATGGCGATTGTGTCCATTTTGTGTTCCAGAGAGGTTTTTACACTGGATATGGCCTCCATGACGTCCCTCAGGGACAGTTCCTGGTCTTCCCCAATTTGTTCACTCGTGGGGCTGTCCCTGGATTGGCGGCGTTGGATCACTTCTTTAGGGAGCGTGTAGCGATCTAATTTATTTGACTGCACCACCTTAGATCCCCTGGCACTTGCCGACTTGCTCTTCTCCATATCTGCTCAGTGTCACTCTCTGGGCCCCTTGGTCAGTCCGAGCTTGGCTCCAGCCTGAGCCGCGGCCTGGTCGCGGACACTGTCGCCCTCCACAGCCTGACCCACGGAAATCAGCTGCTCCCACGCAAGGGAGCGGGAGGAGACGCGTTCACCGTGTCCCGGGCTCCGGGCGTCCGGATTTTCTGCCCGACGTCCTGCGGCCACAGGAGGGGCAGTGCTGCAGCTGCTTCACCCCCAGTTGGGCGCTGTCTATCTGTGGCAAGGGTGTGTCAGCAAGTTGTTGCTTTCCGGGCTACTGGGCTTGCCCGGTGCCCAGGGTTTCACACGTCCCCAGCCGATCCCCGCCTCACCCCTGCGTCCACGGATCTATGGGGGAGGGCTGCCACACAGGGCTCCAGCGATTCGCCCTCGCAGTGGGATATAGAAATTTTCAGAGGGTGATGAGGGCCCGCATGCCACTACTGCCCACAAGTCCCAGGTGGCCTTCTGCCGCCTCTCCCTATCACTCGGTACCTTGAGCCTTCGAACCGGGTGTTCCAGACTGCGCCGATCCTCCAGTAACACTCACCACATGGACCCAATACCCTCGGCACCTCCGATGGGTCCCAGCAACACCACAGACAGTCCCCGGCCCTGTACTGGTCTCAGCCAGCACGGATGGAAAAAGGTTTAGGGCATAATGTATTGCGTCGGCTTGCCTTGCAAATCGAGCTCCTGGCTTCGATGTGTCTATTGGCCTGCGTTTTACTGTGCCTGCAGTCTCTGGCTCATGTGGTGTTCAGTCGCCTCCTTCACGCCCCATGCCTTGATTAGTAGGGTCTCCTGCCACCTCATCTCTCCTTTCAGGCTGTGTCGATCCCCGGGTTCAGTCTCAGCCGGCGCCACCCGCAGGTCCCAACCGCTTTTACGGTCTGCTTACGGCACTGTGTCAGCCCCGGCGGCCTCAGATGGTAAAGGCCGAAGTCGCGTTGCGCTGCAGCGGCCCGTCACTAAAATCGAGCTCTCTGCTTCACGGTGCTCACTGGCCCTCTTCTCACGAGGGTCGCAGTATCTGGCACGGGCGGAGCTCGGCCCTCTCACACGGCTCAATGCCCTCCGCTATCGTTCCGGTGCGTTTCACAACCTTTGGGATTCGGATTTGTGTGGCGGATAGACGTGGGGAGATCAGCTACGACGGAGCTCCCTCTTTAGGCGGCCATCTCCGTTTGGCTCTTGGCCACGCCCCCAGGAATCCAGTATTGATCCAGCGCAGTTGCATTTCAGTTCCATAGTGGCCGGGTTTAGTAAAGGAAGTTCTTCAATAATTCCGGTATAATTCAGTTTAACTTGATATGACTGTGTCTACTAAGCTGCATCTTCGTCCCCTCTGGGGCTCAAAAAGCACGACTGCACTGAGCGCACTCCACAAGAATGAATATGAAAGAGCAACACCATTCTCACATTTGTTTCTCTAGTATGATCACCCAGTGCTTGGCAGCCAAGCTTCAACCTTGGGAGACTGGTATCCGCCACAATCGGAGTAAATTTCCCCAAAAACATTTTAAACAAATTTCTTGACCTCTAAGCATGACGCTCGTGTGGGATGGCGTTCTGGACTAAGAATCCATCCCTGCAGTTGTCGCATTGCTGGTTCTTTTTACCATGGATGGGGTCAAGATGTCAAGCTGTATCCTTATACTATAAAGCGTGCTTGAGTAAGTCTTGACTGAGGGTAACCATTGGGCTCCTTCATGCCGCACCTTCAGCAAAAACACCTGAGAGTATTTATATCAGAACTGCCCCATTTGCAGCCCTGTATGTTTTCAGCTACCAGTCACGTTGGACTTTCTCTGTGGTGGAGGATGCCCAGAGGACCTGAGGCAGACTCCGATGCAGCAGCATTTAGTCAAGACAGAGCCAGAGACAGGGGCCAGAAGTTCAAATCAGTATATCTCTGAACCATGTAACTGGTTTAGATGCAGTTTGCAGTTATGTACGAGGTGTTTCTTCACCTAATTACCTCCCAGACTTCTCCAGGCCAGAAGTTGGACCCAAGGGGGTCACAACCCTCCAGGAGTCACAGAGGGACAGACACTGGTTTCCCTGCAGTGCTAGCAGGACCATGGAAAAAAGATGGCCTTCAAACAGTGATGCTGGCGACAATCCTTCCATTGGGTGCCGAGTGATGCAGACAGGTGCGAGTGTTTTCACTGCACAGCACCTTGGCAGTGTTGTGTCCTGCAGCGGCATGGACTTCACAACTCCTCCGACAGGCCCTTGGGCAGAAGAGCTGTTCAGCTGTTTCCAGGCAGGTTCTTCTCTGTAGACTGGGGTATGTCAGCAAGAACTCTCTCTTTTAACATGGAGGCTTCTGCAGAAGGAGGAAGAGGAGATGGAGTGCTCTGTGATAAGCCCTCCAAGCAACTTCCAGAGCTGGCCACTAATATCCTTCACCCGATGCAACCCTGTACCAGAGTTGGACTGGCCTGTCAGGCGGGCCGGGTTCAAAGGCCAGTGTGGGGCTATTATTTTTCTCGCATGGGCTGGAAGGACCAAAAAACAAACCACACACTGGCCACTTAAAGCTGGCCCATATGGCAGTGCCAGACTGCCCAGCACTGCACTGTGGTCTCCTTCTGGGGAAGTGAATGAAACAAAACCATCCTCCATTCCAGGTTGTCTCACTCACAGGGGAGCAAACATTGATGCCCTTATACATTCATATAAATGCTCCAAACACAATCAACGACATACAAAGTGTACATACTCTTCCACACGTTTCCAATAATATGCAAAGAAATTGTTAAAGGAGAATTGCAGAACCTTTCATATGGGGCAGACCATTAGTCACCCACACTGAAATAGTCAGGTAAAAATACATGTGCCTTCAGTAGGAATCATGATGGTACTGCCGCCAGTCCCACAATGCCCGACAGAGAGGACCAGAGTCACGCTCACATCAAAGGTGCACTAATTCTGCCTCCTTAACCGCAAAGCAATGCTCTAGGGTTTAGGACCATGTAATAGGGAGGTGCCTCAGCGATCTCTGTGGATTGTTGGGCTCACTGGGGGAAACCAAACAAAAGACAGACTGTGACAGGATAAAGACAAGGACAGGGCAGCATGCTCTTCAGAGCCTTTCAATGAAATGAAATGAAATTTGTACTTGTAAAGCGCACTTATACCCCCAAAGGGGTGTCCTGGCGCTGTACGCATACCGCTGTGGAACCCTTCCTGGCTTTTCCCTGTGAAATGTCCACTCCTGGGCACCCCCAGGGTGAAGCCAGGCATCCCAGCGCTGTTGGGGCCGTTGTGGAGATTAAGCAAGCTATTGCCCAGAGTTGCAGAGTGGGACCCATGATTAGAATAGGCACCGAGGCGAGAATTATCAGGTCCGAGGAAATTGAGCCCAAGACCCGCCGAGGCAGGAATTGAACCCTGGTCATCAGGGTCTGCCGCTCTAACCATTGAGCCACACTTCTCCAAGAGACTTTCTCTCCTTGGTGACTTTAATCAGGCATATTAATTAATGCTGTGCTCAACATAGGACTGATATGGATCCTCTTCTGTTTCTTGGGGTAAGCACACTTCACTTCTGGGTTGTGCCCATACACCCTGGTACAAGTTGTGACTCTTGCTTTCCCTGGGACATGGCATCTTCCACTCCTGGTTGGATCCTACAGACACCGGATTCTTAGGGTTGCTGTATCCCCACTTCATGGTGGGCCACATAGGCTCATATAGGACGTGTCTCTTGATATGGTCATTGTTGGAAATGGCCCTTTTTGCAGGGTCACCCCTAAACTTTTTGCCTGCCTCCTGTATTTTTGCTGACCTGTTTCTGTTGGTTTTATGACTCTGGGCACTTTACCACTGCTGTTCAGTGCTAAAGTGCATATGCTCTCCCTTTGTAAATATGACTATGTGAATTGGTATATCCCTGATTGGCTTATTTGGTTTACCTGTTAGTCCCTAGTAGTGTGGCCGGTGTGTGCCCAGGGCTGGTAAACCAAATGCTGCTGGTGGGCCTACAGCACTGATGTGTGCCACCCACAGAAGCAGCTTGTAAAGTGTGTCTCAGACCTGCCACTGCAGTGTCTGTGTGCAGTCCAGAACTGCCATCTTGGCTGTGAAGTGCACCCACTTCCCAGCCCCTGAACCTTCCCTTGGCATCTTGTAAGTCACCCCTATGGTAGGGTGCATTGTATGTGTAAGGTAGGACATGCCTTGGTATGTGTAGCATGTCCTGGTAGTGAATTACACCCAATTTCGTTTTTCACTACTGTAAGGCTACCTGTTCCTCATAGGCTAGAATGGGCAGTTTGACTATTACATTCTATAGTCCTAACTGACCCCAGGAACATGGTAGAAAAACGAATTTAGTATGCCTGAGCTCAGAATATTAAAATACATCTTTTAGTGAAGTTTATTTTTATATTCTGTGTTTGAAAATACCACTTTTAGAAAGTAGGTATTTTCTTGCCTAAGCCTTCCAGTGTGCTCTGCTGTTATGTGTATTGGCTGTCTGGTTTTGGAAGGGCAGGGCAGGCTGAGTCAGACCTGGGTTGAATAGAGAGATCTGCATTTAGAGTGTGGGGAGGGGTGGCTCCTTGACCTGAATAGGGCTGTGCCTGGCAAGGTGAATGCTGGCTCCACCTCCTACTGTGTGTCTGCTAGCAGACCTCCTCTTTCTGAAAGGAAGGATGCAGCCTGGTAAACAAAGTGCTCCAGGACTGACCAGAACTGGTTCTGGCTAGGTTCAGTGACTTGTAGCTTCTGAGAACAAAGACTTTTGCGGTATAAATATCTGTGCTCAAACCCCTCCAATTTGTATTGCTTTTGGATCTGGAGAGGAAACTCTGTCCGTGCCACTGGAGGAATCTGCAGGAAGTGACTGTCCTTGTGCTTGTGTGTTGTTTCTTGCACTGGCCTGCAGCAGTGACCACTGGACCTTGAAGAAGAGGAAAAGGAACTTTTGAGAGAACTTTTATTTTGTTACAGCAATTACCCAAGGGCTAGGAAAGAGCTAGCCTCCTGCTGGAGTCTCAGGCACATCTGACTCCACCACCAACCTCCTGCTTCCTCCCTGCGAGGATTGCTATCTGCTGATGAGGCTCCTGTGAGTTCCAGGGCCTCTAGTTTTGCTTCAGAGAAAAGAGTGCTGGAAATCGTCGCTAACGCACGTTTGCGAGCCGCTGCAGCCGAGAGAGCTGGAAAAATCATCGCGCTGCTGCCGCTGGGTGCTCGCAACACGAAACCATCGCTAACGCCCCTTTGCGAGCCACTGCAGCTGAGACGCGCTGGAAAAATGATCGCGCTGCTGTCGCCGAGTGCTCGCAACCCCTAAAGAAATCATCGCTTCAAGACATCGCTTTGCGGACGCCGTGCGTCCGCCATTTTCATCGCATTGCACCGGATTTCGTCGCTCCCTCGCGGAGCGCATCTCTTCGCATCGCAACACAATCGCACAGCGCAACAGGATCGTCGCATCCACTTCTCCCTCGCGGCAAGAAAGTCATTGCATCGGCGGCCTAGCGTGCAGAAGTTGGTCGCAGTGTCTCCGCACGCATCACGCAGATCGGCGCATCATCCTCCCTTGCGGCAAGGATTTCAATGCATCGCCGGCCTCGCGTGCCGAGAATCATCGCTACCACTTCTTTGCGACATTTTGTTGGTTTTGCTACTAAACCCAGGTACTTTGTGAGAGAAAGGGTCGCAGAGACCACTGCTTTGAATTTGAACCTTATTTTTGCAACCTTTGAACTATTTTTTGACAGTCCTTCAACAGCCATCCTATTTTTGACAGTCTTATGAGAGAAAGGGTCGCAGAGACCACTGCCTTGAATTTGAACCTTATTTTGCAACCTCTGAACGAGAAAGGGGCGCAGAGACCCCTGCCTTGAATTTGAACCTTATTCTTGCAACCTTTGAACTATCTTTGACAGCCCTTCAACCGCTATCCTATTTTTGACAGTATTGTGGCTTTTACAGTTATTGGTCTTGTGATAAATCTGCCTTTATATAAAGATACTTATTGTTTATAACTACTTGTGTGGTGATCCTTTGTTGTGTTCCTCACTGTGTTATTGTGTATGGTCATAAATGCTTCACACCCTGCCTCTGAGATAAGCCTACCTGCTCGTGCTACGTTACCACAGGGTTGAGCGGGGGTATTAAAGAGGGTAGCCCTCTCACTCTGACTTAGGAAGAAGGGTCCCTACTTGGACAGTGGCCAGCCATTGCCAACTAGAGACCCCCATTTCTAACAGTCATGCCATCTCGAACCCCGGGTGGATCCCATAAACTCATGTATAAATGACGTCTCTTGAGCTTCCTGGTTCAGAGCATCTCTGCTCCTCGGTGCACCATGTAACAAGGATGTCTGTTGATGCCCCTCGGATGGCGCCCTTCCTTTGCCCGGGCTCCAACCCCACGCCTACTCACCAAGCACAGCAGGGATAGTTCACTCAAGCAGCACCGATGGTAAGTACGGTAGGGGAAATGTATGCAGAAGCAGCACCGATGGTAAGTACGGTAGGGGAAATGTATGCAGAAGCAGCACCGATGGTAAGTACGGTAGGGGAAATGTATGCAGAAGCAGCACCGATGGTAAGTACGGTAGGGGAAATGTATGCAGAAGCAGCACCGATGGTAAGTACGGTAGGGGGAAATGTATGCAGAAGCAGCACCGATGGTAAGTACGGTAGGGGAAATGTATGCAGAAGCAGCACCGATGGTAAGTACGGTAGGGGAAATGTATGCAGAAGCAGCACCGATGGTAAGTACGGTAGGGGAAATGTATGCAGAAGCAGCACCGATGGTAAGTACGGTAGGGAAATGTATGCAGAAGCAGCACCGATGGTAAGTACGGTAGGGGAAATGTATGCAGAAGCAGCACCGATGGTAAGTACGGTAGGGAAATGTATGCAGAAGCAGCACCGATGGTAAGTACGGTAGGGGAAATGTATGCAGAAGCAGCACCGATGGTAAGTACGGTAGGGGAAATGTATGCAGAAGCAGCACCGATGGTAAGTACGGTAGGGGAAATGTATGCAGAAGCAGCACCGATGGTAAGTACAGTAGGGAAATGTATGCAGAAGCAGCACCGATGGTAAGTACGGTAGGGGAAATGTATGCAGAAGCAGCTCTACTTCCTAACATCTTTTGTGCTTCGGTCCTTGGTTAAGCACAGCAGAATATTGCCACAAGTTCGTAACACGCCACTGAACTTCACACACAGCACTAAAATACTTTCAATATAGACCACTCTATGAAACATACTGCCAATCATATCGAGCTGGGTATATGCTTACCCGACCACCCAGAAAACACTTTCAGGCACTTTCAGGCATTATGAGGGATAGGAAATTGCTATACAAACGCTGCAATAAAACACAGCAATCCACAAAGCCATCACCAAAACCAGCTCAATAGGTTTGATTATTATCCAATGAAAATGACATGGGCATTACATAAAGGAACTGATAGGAAATCACTGCATTATCCACCTGGCACATAGGAGCGGATCCTAATCAAATGTACATTTATTGTAAGGAGCGTACAATCGGACAAAGGTAAAACTATTCGAACCAATGTACATTCAATCCAAGAAAGTACATTTGACTCTATGAATGTTCAACTGCTCCTATGAATTCAGATCAATGAATGTACATTCACAGGCACAAATGTACATGTATATAGCGTCTTCACAACTCCACATTAACAGGAGTCAACTCAACGCTACAAACTGAACTGACCATAAAAGTATCGCTATTGATTCAAGAAAGACATAAAATAGCTTGCGTGCCTACCTGCCAAACCAGTGGTCCGTCCGCTCTATTTAGAGTCAGGCAGGCCATGATGTTTCCGATGGTGGTGCCATCTCTGGCTGTGCCGGTGGAAACCTTCCACTGACAGCCTAGCCTGACTGACATGGGGCCGATAGTCTAGGTACATCACACCGTCTGCTCTATTTAGAGTGGATGGTCTAATATACTTTTTTTCTGTTCGGGGCCGCCATGGAAAGCCTGGTGCTCTGGAGTGGGAAAAAAATGACCCTGCCATCCCATTTTTTTTTTTTTTTTAGACTCCCGCTTTTGGGTTTTGTTTCTGAAAAGCAAAAAAAATTTGCATAGTTGCCGCATGAAACGTGGTGACTTCTCAGCAAATTTTCAGTCCCTTGAGAGGAGCCGCCGTGGCTAGATCTCTTACAGGCTCGCGGTGATCTCTAAGTATGGCGGGTGGTAATCCATAGGGCAGCAAATGTAAGTCCCCCTGCTGCCCTTGTGGATGGTGGGCTACCCACAAAACTCTAAATCAGGCGTGTGTCACTGTTGTTAATAACAAGCTTCTGATAAGATTCGGGGATGGTTCAAGGATTATTGGTGTCACAGGTAAACGTTTTATTTTGGCTCTGGACGCTGCAAAAGGGCCATAGGTGTAGCTCCCCGCTGTGATATGGCACTCGTTGATGCCTACGCCTCGTGGTTCAATGAGGCCACAGCACATCACCGAAGATCCTTTGAATAAACTGGTTATCGTTCTACAGAAAACCCCTAAGTAATTCTATAGGATCACCAATACTGAGAGAACACGACATGACTTCATGCATTATTTAGGAAAAGTTATCATTTGTATGGGGCTATTTTATGTATTACTAAAACGCACTTCAACTCATATGCTTCAGTACTTTTAAAACTTTTCTTTTTTTGCATCCTGTACCCAGTGTAATCCACTGTAACACTTTGTGACACCTTGGGGCAGATTTACAAGCCCCCTGCGCCACCAGTACGTCACTTTTTGTGAAGTACTGGAGGCGCATTCCACTTCTCCATATTTACAAGGAGAGGAAAAGCCACCCTGCGTGGCTTTTTCTGTCCTTGTAAATATGGCCCCTTCACACGCAGCACTTTGCGTGGAAGGGGCGTTCCGTGGGTGTGGCTGTGGGTGTTGCCACGCAACACCCATGGAACAAGACATTTCCAGATTTACAAGGAATCGTAAATCTGGAAATGCGTGTCAATGCTAAGGGAGGCGTAGCGAGGCGCAACGAGGAGAAATGTTTTTAACATTTCTCCTCGTTTTTTCCTCTTTCAAAGCGTGCTGCATTCTACATCACGCATTGAAGGAGGAAAATGCCTGTAGTGATTGTTTTTGTGCAGGAAGGTGCCCCTTCCTGCACAAAAACAATCTCCCCATGACGCAGACATCCTTGCACCATGGTGCAAGGGTGCCTGCGCCGGCGCATGGCAGCTGTTTGTGCACCAGCGCAGGGGAGAGCACAGGAATGCGACATATTATTGTAAATATGTCGGGGCAGATTTACAAGGCCCTTGCGCCACTTTTGCGTCACTTTTCCCATGTTAAAAATGACGCAAAAGTGGCGCAAGGGCCTTGTAAATCTGCCCCGTCGCATTCCTGTGCTTTGGAAGTGCCGCAGCGTGGCGCAGCCAAAGGGCTTGCGTTGCCGCGCTGCGGCACTTCCTTGTAGATCTGCCCCCTTGTTTTTATTGTAAAAAAAATATATAGCATTGTCATTGCTTTTATATAGCACTTGCCATCCCTGACGAGGTGTTAGAGTGGTTTACATCGAGTATCACGCTACTCTGGGAACCAAAGGTTAACACTTACTTACTGGAATATTGGCTATAGGTTTGCGCTTCTGAATTCAGAGAACCAATTACATGCGTTTACTTCTGTTTCTTTGTCATAAATGAAATGGGATTAAATGATAGCGTTTGTAAGGGCTTTGTGGTATCCTGCAAGTGATTGGATAGCTGAATAGAGTGGCTGGAAGGGGCTCGGTATGATCAGATTTCAGGGAGAGGAGGGATGTGATCTATGGAAGGGATGTAGTCCCTCAGCAGAGGTATTGGTCCAGCTTGCTAATGAAGATGCTGCCATATTACAGCACTGTGGCCTGCCAGCAAATCAGTGGGGCCCATTAAATCAATGTCACAAGGATGACGTACGGGATGCCCTTCATAGGATTCAGAAGGAACAAAACTGGCCAATATACCCATATACACAAACATGTATGCATGCACGTAAACATGCATGTGCATTAATAGAAAGTCTTAGATAACCCTAAGGCAGAATGCAGCATTTCTTTTGTTTTGTTGACATTTATACAGCGCTGCATAATATAAATGACCTCACAGCACTGAAAAAGTAAACCAAAGCGGCTAAGAATGGCATCATTGTATTCTAATGTTGTACGTTTTGTGTTCACTGAGAAGGCACAGTTCTTCAGTACTGCAGGAAACCTGCGTGATGTGTGCTTTATTGTTGTGCGACGTTCCTCCTGCGTTTTGATGGTGAAACACGGCTAAGATGTGACCACAGCACTTGCACAGCTGCTGGTTTCACCACTAACATTTAGCTTCCCTTGGTATTTGTTAGAATGCAGATGTCACGATTAGGGAGACAGATCAGGGGGTGCAGAGGGGCCGGGGAGACGCTTAAGGAGACAATGAAGGCCTGATGAGCTGATAGAGGATAGGTCGGAGCAGCGCCATACACATGATGGCGCTTGGCATCCTGGGTCCCGGCTCAGCCCAGGTCACGGAGGCTGGGGGAGGTTGTGGGGGGGAGTTGAGGTGGGCTCTCAGCCCAATGGGTGCTGCGCGCCTGGCTCAGGCAGAGACCATATGGCAAAAAGTGATAGACCCAGATTTACTGGAACATTGCACCCGGTTTGCATCACAAAATCGACACTGGCACAAAGTGTTGAATTGGGATTTACTTTCCAGCACAAAATGTGTTTTAGATCGGAAAGTAGCCCTAATGTAACACAAAGTAGCGCTGTGTGTGTGTGTTACTTTGCGTCTAGAGGGCGTACCATGGCTTGTAGATGGACATTCCCGTGCAACCACCCATGAATTTTGCAGACACGGATTTGCATTAACAAAATTACGCCTCCTCGAGGCAGGCGTAACATTGGAGAAAGGTTTCATCGTCTCCAAACTTTTCCAACTTTGTGTGTGCTGTAGTGTACAGCACCCATACAAACTTCAAAAGGTATTAAATTATGGCTCAGATTCACTAACACTTTGTGGTGGATTTGCTTCACAAAAGTAATGCAAACCGGCAAAAGTGTTGTATTGGGATTTGCTTTCCTGCACAAAACTATGTGCTGTGTTCCAGGGTTGGGTGCGTGGCGCAAGGCATCTAAAAGTGCACCAGAGCAGGGAGGACAGAAACTGCGCCATGCCTTACTAGATATGATGCTGTTCTGCTATCTCCCATTGACAGCTTTCTTTGCTGCACTACATTGCATCGCATCTTCGTACATTTGACCCAGACTATATAGGCTCAACCTATTCTAGACATCCTGCCATGGAGAGACCCACATTCACCAACCACTAACTGTTCCCTAGACTCAGCAGCCAAGGTTCTTCCCAGGACAAAACGCTCTTTGAAGTGCAATGTCCAGGCAACTACTGTCAGCAGTCAGAGCCAACACCTCAGACCTTCTCCGACTTTCACTCGGATAGTGAACGCCCCTGAGTGATGTCAGTGGCAAGTGGGTGGAGCACCACAGGATATCCGCCATCGCATCTGACCCTCTTGATCCCTACGCACTGTGGCACCATCCTGCATGTCAATCAATCAATCAATCATGTCACTTATAAAGCGCACTACATACCCGCGAGGGTCTCAAGGCGCTGGGGGAAGAGGGGGGTGGTGCTGCTACTGATCGAAGAGCCAGGTCTTGAGGAGTCTTCTGAAGGCCAGTAGGTCTTGGGTCTGTCGGAGGTTGGTGGGGAGGGTGTTCCAGGTCTTGGCGGCGAGGTGGGAGAAGGATCTGACGCCGGCGGTCGTTTTCCGGATGCGGGGGACTGTGGCGAGGGCGAGGCTGGTCGAGCGGAGCTGGCGGGTGGGGGTGTAGAAGCTGAGTCGTCTGTTGAGGTAGGCTGGTCCGGAGTTGTGGAGTGCTTTGTGTGCGTGGGTGAGGAGCTTGAAGGTTATCCTCTTGTTGACAGGGAGCCAGTGCAGGTCTCTCAGGTGGGGTGTGATGTGGCTGCGTCGGGGGATGTCGAGGATAAGACGTGCAGAGGCGTTCTGGATGCGTTGCAGCCGTCTCAGGAGCTTAGCCGTCGTTCCTGCGTAGAGGGCGTTTCCGTAGTCCAGCCTGCTGGTGACGAGGGCCTGGGTGACTGTTTTTCTTGTTTCGGTGGGGATCCACTTGAAGATCTCTGCGGAGCATTCGGAGGATGTTGAAGCAGGATGAGGAAACGGCGTTGACCTGCTTAGTCATGGAGAGGGTGGGGTCTAGAAAGATGGCCGCAGTTAGTCCTGCTGACAGCAGTGCTTAATTTGATCCGGTGGTTTCCGGTTCTCGACTCCGGCACTTAATTGGCAACACTGGCACTTATGCCACATGGTGGCACTGTTTGTCTAGTTTGGAGACTCGCACAACAAAGGTTGTTTATTAATTCAACATACATTAAAAATGACTAATACCTACTGCCAAAGCCATTCTTATAGATTTAGGGGCCTGGATTAGTCAAAATCGTCACACTTGCAGGAGTGTGATGGTTAGTAGCTGTGGTGATACTGTGATTGGCAGCGTTGACAGTGGCAATGGGCGGTGCGAGTCGAACTGGATTCCTGGCACTTTTCTTTTTACAAATTAAGCACTGGCTGGCAGGCAGGACTCCTCAATACCTCATCACTGGGCTCTCTTGCATCCCTGGGACTTGGGACGCTGCAGCCTTGGGTGCCGCGCTTGTGTTTTTCTTTTTGAGTGTATGATCTTCATTAAGGCGGTCCTTCCTGTGGGATGCTTCTGTTTCCTCTCTGCCATCTTCTCTAAAGCGGGAAGAATGGAAAGCTGTAAGTAAAAGTTGACCAAAGTTCGTCGAGACTGGCCATGAAAAAAGTCTGCAGGGCCCCATGCTGGACATACCTGTGATGCTGCTGAAATGTGTGTTTGTTCCCCTTCCGTGTGCAGCGACTTCAGAAAATTGAGACAGGTAGAACCTAGAGAGATGACTTGGCCCTGGTATCAGCTGAGAAATTCCTCCCGTGGCTTGTCCAGAAAAAGTGTTACCAATTAAAAAAGGAAAAAACACAATGTGAGGATGTCTTGCTGCTCAACTCCCAGGACTCCAGCATAGACAAGAAAGACCTTTTGTGATCCCCAGAGCTGCATTCGCAGTCTCAAACTGCGTTTTCATTCGTTTGGGAAGTTTGTTTTCCGTTTCGTGAATTTTTCCATATGGTATTTATCCTCATTCATGTGTCTTCAGGTGCAGAAGCACACATTTCATCATTGCCAAAAAACACACAGTTTACACCTGAGCACCTCACAGCAGGCGTGAAGGGCTGGGGAGTCTACGATACAAGCTTTATGGAACATGATGCTAGGGCTTAACATAAGAGACCTGTGAGTAATGGATACAACAGAACACTATGGATGACTAATAGTGCCGTACCGTAGCTTGCAGTGGCCACAACTTTATAAAAACACATTAAAGATATATAAATGACACATTTACACCACTTAAAAATATTCATGCGCCATGCCACATCTAATCCTTCACGCCCAAATATTACATTTTCAAGTTGAATGATTTTTAGTATTTGCATTTATTTCAAGTGCATCTCTTTTCGAACAGAGACACTCCATATAGATTCCATATGGGGTGGGACATAGACACAAAAGAGCTACAGGGAATGGGTTTGTTATAAAGCCCATTAATGGACCAAACGTTGGAGTCCATTAAAACATAGGTAAAATGTATGCATTTAATCCCAAAGTAATAAGAGCCCCCTTGTATGTGACCTCAGATGTTCTTGCGTGTGGTTGGTACTCAGTGGCGGGCTCGTAGGATATGGGGTTTGAGTACCACCTTCAGTGAGTTGAAAGATGCCATTGGCCTGATGTTCATGGCGAGACGGATCCACTGAAAGGGGTCAGGGTGGATAATTGTAACAAGAACAAGGCGCACACAGAGCTGTGACGTGATCTGTGGATCAGGGCAGGTAGAAAGCAGCAGCTTCTGCTGGGCAGGACCACGCTCTCACCGGAAAGGCTCCAACGAGATCTTGAAAACAGCCAATGAGAGGGCTACAGCAGTAGCTTGCCAGTGGTCAGTCCATTTATGAAGGGGCATATTGATGGGGTTTTGGTAAAGGGCAGCACCGCAAGTCACCTTGCTGCGCTGCACTACGTCAAAGTGAAAGGGCAGGAATGCACTGTATTTATCTAATAATGTGCTTTCCTATCCTTTCCCCCTGCGCTGGCTCCGTTTCAGCTGCTTAGCGCCAATGCAGGTACCCGTGTACCATGGTACAAGAGTGCCTGTGCTTGTGAGCCAGGCCGCCTGTGTGCAAGACCTTCCTGCACAAAAACAATCCTGGGGGCTTTTTCGTCTTTCCATGTGTGCTGCAAAATGAAGCACACATGGAAAAAGGAATAAACGAGGAGAAATCAAGTTATTTCTCCTTGTTACGCCTCATCTTGGGAGGTGTACGGTTTTGGCGTATCCCCAGGTTTACAGGGTTTTGTAAATCTGAGGCAGCATCAAAATCCATAGGTGTTTCGTGAGAACACCCACCGCAACGCCCATGGAACGCCTCCCTGGCCCAGAGCAAGGCAATGCAGCAATTTGAGCTGCCTTGCCTTACTCCTTATCTATGAGGCCATGCAAAGCCACGCAGAGTACCTTTGTGTGGCTGCATGGATATGTTTTCAAGGTTTGTGCCACCAGAGCATCACAAAAAGTGACTCTCCGGTGGCGCAAGGGGCTCATAAACATGCCCCTAAGTGTTTGGCATCATGGTGTGTGGTGGACGGCCAGATCTTAAGGATGTTGAGAAGGTGAAGTCGTTCTGTGGTGCTGATGGAGGAGACGGCCCCTTGCATTGTCTAAGTGGAGATCCAGCTTCCAGGCCGTGTGCAGCACTGGGTGATGGTGTGAGGTGGCAAGAGTACGTGTAAGGGATGATGGTGGCTGACTGGAGAAAGGTTAGGTAGATAACCTCTGGTTTGGATGGATTGCACATGCGGCAGAAGAGTATTGGTCAATGCCTGATTGGAGATGGACATTCTTCGATGCAGCCCAGATGGATGGCCCAAGGGTAGAGAAGATATCACTTTTATCTCAAATGGATAATATGGAAAGATGAAGTAGGAGATGATGTCACCACGGGAGACGGTGCGTAGAGTGAACAGAAGAGGGGCATGTGCAGGGACCTGGGAGAATGGGAGGGAGGCACACATTAGTTGGTCCAGTGGAGGCCAGCGGGCAAGCACAAATGGGCACAGCACATGATCCCAGAGTTGGACCAAGCATCCAGAGAATATGCAGCCTCAAAGCTAGCGCAGATCAGGGAACATTCCTCCAATGCTTTGCTAATCTGATGGTAGTTCTTGTATATGTGGCCCCGGCACCAGTCTGAGGGTGCAACTGGATACTTGCCTCAAATGCGTTGCCAGTCTGATGGTAGCCTTTTCAAACTCCGGATCCCTTCACGACCTAGGACCTGCATACATGAACCACCGCTTGAACTTCCACCAACTTTCCAGGAACCTCCGCTCTGCCCACCTTGCCCTCACACAGACTCCGCGAATCTGCCACTGCCGCACCGGAGGATACTACTCCTCCCACCTCGCGGCCAAACCCTGGAATGCCCTTACCCTACACATCCAAACATCACCCTCGCTGACAGACTGCAGGAAGAAGCTCAAGACCTGGCTCTTCGACTGAAAACTGAAGCCCAGCGCATGGACACCCTCACGGGTGAAACGTCGCACTCTACAAATACAGCACGATTGATTGAGGGTGGTTCATAAACAGGGGCGTGCCTCACTCCTCTATTTCACCTTCTCATTGAAAAAGCTCAACAATTATTTGTCAAAGTCTCTGCAGTGAGTAGCACCTATGCCCCCCATGGACATCATTTAGGGGTCGCAGTTTCGACCCTTGGCTTGCCCCTTGCTACCCCTGGCACTGCCTTTGCGACCTCTGGCCTCAGAGGTGGCAAAATCAGTGCCAAGAACACAGAGGTGTCTCTCATTATCAGAGTCAGGCTCCAACCTCGTTTTCTGCTCATTTTGATTACATTATTATTATTATTTTTTTTTTATATAACTTTTTATTGATGACAGCGTAATGGCATTACAAACATCACATAATTAGCGCAATGAATCTACAATAATTTTTCTTTGGGACATACAGTTTTTCACCCTGTGTTTGGCGCATTAATCAGCCAGTCTGTCACTGTTTTTGAAAATCTCTGGCTCCTCAAGGGAAAGCGGGGTAGGAAGAAAGGGTGGAGCACAAATATTCCCTCTATATTCATTCCATTTGCGCCCTATTTGTGTCTATTTTTTCGGGCACCCCCTGGATACATACACTGTTTTTTCCCTGAACATGCACCAATCCATGTCTTTCTTCCATTCATTTACTGTCGGTGCCCCCTGCGCCCCCCACATTCTTTTTTTTTTTTAAACTCTTTTTATTAAAGAAGAAAACATGTTAGCCACAAGTTATGGATGAAATTATACAGTGCATGCGACAATCACAATCTTTTTCTGTTTGTTTGTTCAACCCAATCGTACAATACTATTTTACAACTCAGTTTGCGACCACACTGTGGCCAGGCAGCCTTCACTCCCGTGGGGGGGGACGGGTTCAATGGAGCACACAACTTCCCTCTATATTTGTTCCAGTTTCCCCAAATCTTGGACCACTTCTGCGGACACCCTCTCCCTTCAGATATGACCCTCTCTGTCTGCATGTACCAGTCCATGTCGGCCTGCCAGTCCCAGAGTCTGGGCACTGTGACTCCCTTCCAAGTTCTTGCCATGTTGCGTTTCGCAACCACATTGCCCAAGGTGACCCAGGTCCTCTCTTTTGCTGACAAATCCGTCGCCTCCCAAATATTGCCCCCCACATTCTTGCGATGTTCCGTTTGGCAACCATCTGACCCAACATGGCCCATGTTTTTTCTCTGCTGCCTAGGTGTGAAGGCTCCCATATATTTAGTGGGCACCTTTTGGCTTCAGGCACAAGACTCGCTCCCAGAGTTTCCTCCATACTTTGGCATACTTCTTTCCAAAACCCACTGATGTGGGTGCACTCCCAAATTATATGTAGAAATGTGCCTTCCAGGCCGCACTGCCGCCTGCAGCTAGAGTCTTCCCTGTATCCCATCTAAACCAGTGCAGGCCCTGAGAAGTATATTCTATGTAGTATTTTTAGTTTTACCAATTTTAGTCCGGAAGAAATTGCGACTTCTCTGGGCGAGGCCAATGCCTCTAGCCAGTCATCATCTTCTAGCTCCGATAAATCATTTTCCTATGGAGTTGTAGAAGGGGGTCTGGTGTGTTGTTAATCAATTTTAGGTAGGTCATGGATATTGCTTTTTTAGTCATATATTCGTCGAGGAGTCTATCCTCCAGTGGCGAGGCCTCAGGGGGCGTCTCTCCCCTTGGGGTAACTGCTTGCAGAGCATGCCATACCTGTAGGTACCTAAGTACCTAAATCTTTCTGTATTTGCCAATTCATATTCTTGTTGCAGAAGCGAAAAGGATATTACTTCCCCCTTTCTCCATAGATCACCCACCCGAGATATTCCTATAATGTCCCAGCTATCGAAGCCTTTTGTCTTCCTTAGTGAAGCCAGTTGTTCCGAGTCCCACAGTGGGGTGGCATGTGTAATTTTCTTTGTCCAACCCAGACTCCTATGAGCCGTATGCCACACTTGAACAGAGTGTCTCGTGGGTCCCGTCAGCTGTGGTTTTGTGGATCTTGAATAAAGTGCCCTTACGTAAGTTCCCTTTGGTAAGAGCCAACTGTCCATTTTATATCCTGGGTCATCTTGGGGTCGGTACTTACAATGGTTGATGGCCGTCTACTGGACAGCCCAATAATATTTCTTAATATCTGGGAACCCAGTTCCACCATCATACCACCCTCTCACTAGCTTTGGGAACGATATTCGAGTCAGATCATTCACCCAAACTAGCGCCCTCTGTTTGCTTTCTATGGCCGCAACGTAAGCTGTGGGGACAGGATTAGGTGAGTTGTGTAGAACATATAAGAAGTGCGGTAAAGACATCATTTTAAACAGTGCCGCTCTACCCAATAATGACAGAGGGAGAGTCTTCCAGTGCACTACATAATTTTTCAGCCGCTGTAATGGTGGCAGGAGATTGTGGGCATAGAACAACTTTGGATCCTTAGTAATAAATAGTCCGAGGTATTTAAAGCCGTCTATGGCTTCCGCCACCCTGCAACCTTTGGGCAGGGGAGGAAAGCTCCCCCTCAGTACAAATATCAGTGATTTTGTCCAGTTAATAGTATAACCCGAATATTTGCCGAAATTTGTGAATATATTAAGAACCCTTTTGTATTGATCTCCCAGGTGACGCCAGGTACAACAAAATATCATCTGCGTAAAGGGAGAAACGGTCCTCCCAATCCTCCGACCATCTTAAGCCCCTGATAATGGGGTCTTTACGGATCCACGCTGCTAGGGGTTCTAGTGTCAATGCAAATAGCAGTGGGGACAAGGGGCAGCCTGCAAAGGGCAAAGACGTCTGATTTTTTGTTATTCACGACAACCTGTGCCAATGGGTCAGTGTATAAGAGTCGTACCCAACTGGTGAAATTGGGACCAAATCCAAGTTTTTCTAGGACGGCAAAATGGTAAGGCCATTCAATGGTATCAAACGCCATGGTGGCATCTAAGGATACCACCACTGCATCTTCTCCCAAAGTGTCTACCCTTCCCATAACCCCGTGAAGTCGGCGAAGATTTAGTGATGTGTTCCTGGTCGGCATAAAGCCTGACTGGTCAGGGTGGAGCAATCTAGAGATGACCTGGATCAGACGGGAGGCCAACAAGTTTGCTAATATCTTGACCTTTGCATTCAACAACGAGATGGGTCGATATGAGGAGCATTTGTTTTCGGGTTTACCTTCTTTATGTATGACAACAGTGTGGGTATTCTCTGGTCTTGCGGAAGCTGGCCCTTCTCTCGGCTCTCCTCATACATGGTTTTAAGGTAGGGGGGCGATTCTGTCGGGTTTTAATTTGTATAACTCAATTGAGAGGCCATTTGGACCCATTGCCTTTCTGGATTGGAGGCCTCTAATAGCTTGTGCAACCTCATCATTCGTGAGGTCGCTTTCCAGTAATTCCCTATCATCTGTTGATAGCGTTGGGAGTATCATTTCCAACAATAGGGCCCTCGATTCTTCTTCATGACGAGTAGTATAAGATTCATATATTATCCTATAGTGTTTAGCAAACTCATCGGCTATTTCCTGTGAATCTGAAAGAGTTTCTCCAATGTCTACTCTCTGACTAGGCGGTTTGCATGTTCCATCTTATCCGAGTTTATCCCTACTTAACGTTTTTGCCATGTCTGTAGCCACGCTTCTATATTCTTCTTTCTTAAGGTTGAGAATGTGTGTCGTGTCCTGCTCCCCATTTCTTGTCAGGTCCCCTTCTAGTTGCAGGATTTCCTCCTCTAATCTGACAAGTTCTGCGTTTTTCTTCTTATGTGCCCCGGCAATCTGGGATATCGCTTGTCCCCGTACAACTGTTTTGAAGGCCTCCCAAAGTGTCTGAGCTGATCCAACTGATCCCTCATACTCCTTAAAGTAATGTTCTATTTCTTGGGTGATTTTCTTTTTAAGCTTAGGGATTCGGAGGTGCCAGGGGTTTATTGGCGCTATTCTTCCCACCTGTCCTCTTCCGACCACCACATGCGCCCATATTGGAGAATGATCAGATATACCCTGTGCCAAGTGCCGAATTTCCTTAATGTGCCCCGCCTGGTCAGCCGGGATGAGGATATAGTCTATTCGGGAGAGACTATTATTTGCCCCGGAGTGGAATGTGTACTGTGCTTCGGTGGGATGATGGACTCGCCATGCATCTACAAGTCCCAGGAAATTAGGGAGGATCAACTGTGTGGGTCTTATATCTCGAGGGGGGTGTCGGTAAAGATGTCCTGATACTACTGAGTTAAAGTCTTCCTCCATTAGTAGCCTCCCTTCGGGAAATGTTAGCATGGCATTGCCCAGATCTCTGAACACTGCCGCATGTAGGCCCGGGGGCACATACACCGACACAATGGTCAGTGCTACACCCTCCCAACTCCCTGACACTGCAACGTATCTTCCCAATGCGTCGGTCCGCGCTTGATCTATCGCCATTGGAAAGGATCGTTTTTTCATGATGCCCACTCCTCTTGACCCAGTGGTGAACCCTGAGTGTGCCACCAGCTGGTAGCCCCATCTAGCCAGGGCCTTACAAGTGTTGCCAATTAAGTGCGTCTCTTGGAGTAGGACCACCGCAGGGGTATGACGTTTAATAAATTGCAGTACTATTCCTCTTTTAAGCTTGTCCCCCAATCCGTTTACGTTCCAAGACAGGAGACTAAATCTTTTATCCCCCGATGAGCCCATGTTTGTATTTACTGATTCCCTTCACCTCAGTGACCATTTCCTCAATGTTAAGGCGATTGTTCCCAGTCATGGAGCTAGTCCGTGGCCTGTGGGGGCCACTGGACAATTCCCCCCCCCATGTGTCCCTACCGTTATCTGTAGTGTGAAGTGTAATTCTGTCATCTAACTGATACAATAAAATTATCAACACCCAACTTCCCCCCTCCCTGCTCCCCTGCTCCCCTGCACTCTGGGCTCAGAACTGCCCATAGCCCCAACAATGCAGAGTGCCTGCCGCCCTAGGTCTAAACTACTTGTAAGTAATGGGGGGGTGGATCGGGTTCCCCAGCTCCCACCATCTATGCATTTTATACATACATATCAGTATAGGTAAATTGAACAATATTGATAGAGTCACTTAGCGTTCCTCGATCGTCACAGTCTGACGGTGACACGGCGCCCGGAGGTCCTCCAGTAGTCCACGCTATGCCCCAGGTCTGTTTTCACTGGCCAGCCTCGCCGCCCTCTCATGTAGGGACAGGTTTTTTACTGGGGGTGTCTCCTTTCCTTGCCAGGAGTTGTGCTCTTTTGCCGGTCTCCATCCTTCCAGCCAATCCACCACTGACTCTGGGGTGTCGAAAAACCAGGCCCTACCCTCTGCTTCAAAACGGAGCTTCGCAGGAAACAGCATCGAGTACCGGATACTTTTATCTTTAAGTTGCTTCTTGATGTCCAGAAAGGTGCGCCTTTGTCTCTGCACATTTATCGTGAAGTCTGGAAAGAAGGATATTTCACTGTGTTCATACTTGATCGGGGGGCCGAACGGGCGGTTTGTAGTATAATGTCTCGATCTCTGAAGTTTAAAAGTCTCATCAACAGAGATCGCGGGGGAGCTCCCGGTTTTGGTCTACCTCCTGGGATCCTGTGCATTCTTTCCACCGTGAAGAATTTAGACAGGTTCTTTGGTTTTAAGTGGTTGTTGATTAGGTCTTCGACAAAGAGATCTGCAGCCGGTCCTTCCGCTTTTTCGTGAACTTCAATTATTCTGACGTTATTCCGTCGTGACCGACCTTCAGAGTCATCCAGCTTGCTTTCTGTCCATTTACTGGCGGCTTGGAGCTCTTTGATTTCTTGTCGCATCTGTTTTGCATCGCCACTTAACTCTGTGGTGACCACTTCCATGGCTTTGACTTTTTTGTTCATTTTATGTAGATCTGCCCTTATTAGTGTCACCTCAATAGTTATTGAGTCCATTCTGTGTTCCAGAGACGTACGCACGCCCGCGATGACGTTCATGATGTCCTTTAATGTCGGGTCCCCATTGACTGAGCCCAACTCCATCATCGAGCTTCCTTTAATGGCTGTGTCTGAATCGGCCGGTTTCTTGGTAGCAAATTTGTCCAATTTGGTCTGGAGTGTGCCTTTCGATCCCTTGCCGCCAGACATTATGATCAATGTTTTGATTCCCAGCGAGGGCCCTACTGAATACAGTCTGCCTCCTGTGCCCTGGGTATGTCTCTCAACCCCGATGGGTTCTTGCGTTGCGCTATTGGCAAGTAACCGGGCACCCTCTTTCACTACTTTTCTTCCGCTTCGACCAGTTCCCCGGGCCTTGTTGGACCCTGATTGATTATATGTCCACCCTCTGGCTTTAGTGCTCGAGTTCTAAATAATGGGCCGGTCTCACCTCCGCCCGAACACGCTGCTTGGTGTACTATTTTTCCCTCTGGTGGTGTTCCATTCCTGTGTACTAGGGCTTTGTGAATGATCTCGGGATTAGAACCGCCAATGTCTAGTGTCACTGGAGTCTTTTGGGCACCTCTGCCTCCTTCCCATAGTCAAGGTTCAATCCGCCAGGTTCCCGTCTACCTCTCACACCAGGCCTCCCACTCAAAATGGCTGTTCTTTCTTTCTTTTCTGATCTCGTCTTTCTCTGTTTGTCTCTTACGCCACAGTTTGGAGACATAGATCCATGCGTTGGGGTGGCCCTGGCCTCACATCACTCGTGACTTGGGAGTTACCATTTAGGATCGCAGCCTGCCCCCAACTGTTGTCCACGTTTTAGGCCGTCAGGCACTCGTCCTAAGTCTACGCCATTCTGCTCGATCGGGGGCCGTCCGCCATGTTCTCGCGCTTGCACCGGCGCTTCTTCCTCAATTTTTCTGCTTCCCTCTTTCATGCACTTATAGTGTGCTGGTGAGCCCGTGGGTTTCACTAGCAGGGGGTTTCCTTTGGTTTAAATTCCTTGGCGGGCCCCCGCCTGGCCACAGTTTCTACCCGGCACCTCCCTATGATTTGGCCCGTTTCTGTTCGGCTGCCGCCCTTCGCGGCCCCGGTTCAGAAATTGTTTTTACGACCCCCCCGTCCTAGGGACACACTTGCCCGCTCTTCAGGGGCGCGAAGCAGCTGCAGCTTCACCGCCCGATGCAGTGCTGTTGTCCGGAACTGCTATTGCCGGAGGTCCGACTGGGCGCAGCTCACCAATCGAGCCCGGGGCTTTTGGTTTTCGTCATGCCGAAACTCCGATCTCGGTTGTGCTCTTCTGTCGACGCCCGTACTTGTCCGGATTTCACTTCGCTGTTGCCTCTAAAGTCTTTACTTCTCCCGCTGACATGGTTTTCGGATAGTTGTGCCGGATTAATTGAGGGCAGGAGCTGGGGAATCACAGAGCGTCACCTACGTGCGGCCATCATGATCGGCGCCTAAGCCACGCCTGTTGATTACATTATTAGTGAATAATAGTTTATTATTCACTATTAGAAAATAAAATGGTATCAATGTATGTTGTGTGCATGCATGAAGGTGAGAGTGAGTTTGGGTGAGAGAGAGTATATGAGCGAGTATGTATGTTTGCATATGGGATTGTGGATGCGTGTGTGTGTGTCAAAATGAGTGAGTAAGTATAAGTAAGTCAGAGTAAGAGTGAGTAAGAGAGTCCGAATGATTGATTCAGGGTGAGAGTGAGTGCACAAGAGTAGGTGAAAATGAATGAGTGCAAGTCAGTGCTAATGATAGACTGAGTGTGAATAAGTGGGTGTAAGTGAGCATGTGTTGTTCTGCTTGCAGATCCGCTGTTGGACCTGACATGCTTCTTGGCTTATAGAAGCATCCTTGACAAAATGTTGGCACTGGAATACTGGAGTCAGTACTTGCATATGGGAGACATTCAGCAAAATGCTACTGCCGGCACTCTGTAGGTAAATGTTTGCATGGAGCACCCATGAAAAAATGCCAGCGCTGGCCTCCTGGAAGACATTCTTGGCAACCCATGGCAAATTACTTGAGATGGCACATTGGAGGAAATTCTTGGCATTTGGGAAGACAACTGTGGCAAGGTCATGAGGCCATCTGTGACAAAATGTGGCCCTTGACATAGCAGACATAAACTTTGACATAAGGGACCTATAGTGCAAAAGAAGCAGCATTAAGATAATTCTGGCACTGGCATATTGTACGTAATGTTTGGGAAAAAGGGGCCACCATGGCAAAGTGCTGGTCCTAGCATTGGAGGTAATTGTTGACATAAGGGGGCACCCATAGGACATTTTAAAAGCATAATTGGGTGAACTCAGGGGGACTGTCTGATTTCAGGAGCCTGGCACACCATGAAAGGACTTGAATATTTAGTGAGTGTGTTTTTAGAGCCTATGGCTTTTCAGCAAATTTATGTGAAAATTATGCATTAAAATGCACTAGTAAAACCCATTTTTTTCAACATTTTCTCTGGGAAGATAGACCCCCAGCATTTATTCTCCCCTAGAAGAATATATAATATTAATTATGCAGTTATGTAACTTCAGCAATATTAATTATTGTGATTTCACCAGGATTAAGGCTATGTGACATCACTTCTTGGGACGATGCAGGGTCAAAGGTCATATGATGTCACTTCTTGTGACATCATTAAGGTCAAAGGGTATATGATGTCACCTCCGCTACTCCTGGCATTTTGGGGAATCGACGTCCATGATGGCTGTCCCCACTCCCTGCCACCCCCACATCAATTCCCAGGTACAGGACCGATCACTGTGCATCAACCTGATGAGGGGGCCACGTCCGACCTGTGGTGGGAGAAGAGGCAGTGAACACTCCCCCTCGAAGGCCCAGCAATCTACTGAGTTTTATTAACACAACATAAGAAGGCTCCCCCCGCACCTCGTCTCCTCGAAACCCGAACACGCCACTTAAGCAGCAAATGAAATTCAAAATATATGAGAGTTCTATGTATTTATTTCAGCTTATATAACACCTCCAGCCCCGGAGCTCCTCTCCGCACATTCCAGCATGTCATCCATTAACAATTACAGGCCATTTACATGCGCGATTTACATAAGGATTATTTGAATTGAAGGCTGTGTCAGAGGGCGAATCCTTTGCTGTGTAATTTTGCTGCAAGTGACTGACAGATTTGCATGTTCATATTATAGGAAGGAGCTTCTCTGTCGAAAGCTGCCAAGGCAGGGGCCCTTTTTCACCAAAAATAACTTACCGTGCGACTGCAAATACCGCCTCATAGGAGAGATGGGGCCACGTGGCCATGCCCTGATGCCCTGTGTGCCCTGATGCCCTGTGTGCCCTGTGTGCTGCGTGGATGAAACAAACAAGCATTCACGATCTAGGTGCTGGATGGGGGGCGTTGGCTGAGAGGGGGGGGGGGGGGTTAGCTTTGTTTCACCACCCGCTTCCTTTTATTAACTTCCGTTCTTCACCTTTAAAAGCACACACCTTTACTTCACACCCAGCGCGTGCCTCCCAGGCTCCTCTTTACAGGCTGCAGCTTTTAAATAAATCATAAAATAAATCCAGGATTGGTAAAGCGCGGCGAATCACCCGTGAGGGTCTCCAGGAGCTGAATTGTGGCCACGAGGAGATAACGTGATTTGCCCAGAATCACATGATGTTAGGCCGTTACGCCACACCCTCAGCTCCTCACCACAATCATGCCTGCACTAGAGATATTTTTGACACAGATTGAGACCCAGGGTAGCCTTTTGTGGTGTGTTGGGCACACTCTGTTATCCATCCTTACCAAGCCTGACTCCTGTCAACTCTCTGGGCAGGAGTGCCAGTGGTGGCAGCCAAAGCAAGGCAGGCTTTTTAGCTGTCCTTGTTCGGGGAGTAGTGTACTGCCTATGCTGTCTTTTTAAAGTAGTTTGCCAGTGCCCTGCCTCTGGGTCCTTCACCGGTCCATGTGGACATGGATGTCGGCAGGGCTTTAAGTGGGATGAAAAAACTGGGGGGGTCTCTCAAAGGGGCGTGGCCAATGTCATTAAGGGCGTGGCTTAAAAACACATAAGCTAAAAATCTGTGCTTAGCCTAGTGTGCCGCCCAACTGGTATTTTGCTGTTTCTGTCATTGCATCCAGATATATGATACAACAAGTAACATCATACCTACAACAAGTCAGGACTATTGGCTATGTCAATGGTTGTTAATTGCATAAGATAAATAAGCAGCAACTATGGCTTGTATATAATATTGAAAAAGCTTCCACTTAAAGCCCTGGTGACACCACGACAATGTTGCTGCTCCTGAATTTTAAAAAGAGAAGGAAATCCAGAGAGAAAATGACTCTCTTTAAAGGATTTCCCTTCCCCTACAACACTCACCTGGCATGACGTCATGCCGTAACTTCTCCACTAGTGAGAAGTGAGCAGTGTGAGCACGCGCACATGGATGTGCCTGCTGTCACTGCAGTCCGGAAAAAAACGGAACGCCTGTGCCAGGGCACAAAACAGAACCCGAAAGAGACCTGTTTCGAGGCCTCCTTTAAAAAACTGCTGGTGCTCAGCACCGGTGAGACCCGGCCCACTTAAAGCCCTGGATGTCGGACGTGTGTATCTGCTGTGTGGGTGGAGGATAAGTGTATGGCGCGTGTGTGACATGGCGGCCGTAGCTGCTCTGGAAGCCATTTTGGATTTGGTTCATCCAAGTGGTCTTTCATGCAACACCACTTCCCTAGTCTCATTCACTAATTTTTAGAGGAATGTTTGGTAACGTAGGCACTTTAAAGCCTATATATAGAACCTGTAACATTGGTAAAACCTAGAAGCGCTGCATTTTTGCTGGGCATGTGAGGTGAAATAAAATGGCTTAAGTGCCGCAACACTTGATCTGGCTGGGGTTGCCACCTCGCCGGTTTTTAACTCACCCAAAGTCCTGTATTTTTTCCTCTGTTCAATATATATTTCTCAACAGTAAACGTAAGACAAAAGCACTTTAAAGTGTGTTCTAAAGCTGCCCTATTGATCAGTGACTGATAGTTATACTAAAGAAAGGCAGAAAAACCATGTTAATAAAGAATATGGGTGTTTTTATACTAATTATCATATGGGCCTTTGCAGAACCTTAAAAAATGAACAAATGACTGCTTTTTTCCTTTTTTTTACAGTTTTATATAGGGTGAACTTGGCCCACTGGCATTGGAGCGATTTACAGGAGTTCCAGTTACACTACACAAGATCAAATTCATTTTTACCAGAGGCCGCAGGAGATTAAATGATTTGCTCAGAATCACAAGATGTTCAACCAAGGCTGAGACCCAAACCTAGGGGCATATTTACAACAGAATGGAGAAGCGTGGCGTTAAGCAAACATTGCTAACGCCACTCTTCTCCATTCTGAAAACGCAGGGATGCGCCATATTCACAAGAATGCAGAACACCCCTGCGTTTCCCCTAGCGCTGGCACTGAGTTCAACTGCCTAGTGCCAACGCAGGCACCCTGGCACCAAAGTGCCAGGGTGTCTGCGTTGGGGGAAATTATTGTTTATGTGCAGGAAGGTCTCCCTTCCTGCACAGAAACAATCTTTCATGGCGTTTGGAAACTTCTATGTGTGCTGCTTAATGCAGCACACATAGAAGTTGCAAAACGTCATTTTCTTTTATTGTTTTTGTGCAGGAAGGGGGACCTTCCTGCACATAAACAATCCATGGCAATTCGCTGTTTCTAGGTGTGCTGCACAAGGCAGCACACATGGAAACAGAAAAAAAGAGGAGAAATAAAGCATTTCTCCTCGTTTCACCTGTTTAAGACCAGGTTTTTCCTGGCCTTAATTATGGCGCTGCCTCCTATTTACGCCACCCTTGTATATAGGGGGCAGCGCCAAAATCAATGGGTGTTGCGGTGGAAATCCCAGCGCATCACCCATTTCCCTGCCCCTTGACGCTGAGTACAGCGTGAAAGTGTGCCTTATTTACAAGGCAGCGTTAAGCCACGTTAAGTGGCTTAACGCTGCCTTGTAAATATGGCGATTTCCCTATCGCCACCACAACGTCACTGAAAGCGACGTTGTGGTGGCGATAGGGGCTTGTAAATATGCCCCCTAGTTCCCCAGTTCCAAAGTCGGCAACTTTGGCCCTGACTCCACATCCTCTCTATTTTTTTCTGTGGGCAAGGTGGCCTCAAAGCAAGCCCTTTGCAAATACTCCCCTCCACCAAGGCCTAAAGACTTTGGGGCCAAAGTGGCAACACCAGGCCACCAGCGAGACCGAGACGCTTCTCTTACTTGGCTCCTCCCCAGCCCTACATAGCCTCAGGGCGATCGCCTGGCAGGGGGGGGCAAGCAAACCACACAGTCTCTGTTCCAGGGGCCTGAGGTGACCTTACCTCCCCAGTTAGGCCCCTGCATACTCCTACCTTCCCCCACCCACCATGGACTGAATGTGATGGCTCAGCGGGGTAAGGGCCTAAAGACCCTGCATCTAGGCGGTGCGGCCACAGGGGGGTCGGGGTGAGAATGGCCCCCAGCCTGGCCCGAATGAAGAGAAGATGACCCAACAGCCAGAGCAACACCTGCTCCTCAGCGAGGCCTATTCTCAGACTCACTCCCTCCCCCACCCACCATAGCCTCGGTGCAATGGCCTGGCAGAGGAATGAAGCAGAGACCCTAAAAAAAAAAGAGGCTGTCCGACAGGTAACCCTGAGGCACCGGCCCACCACCCAACGCCCGACTGCCCACCTTCCCAATCCGACGCTGCCTAAAATGGATCGGTGGAGAGACCTTACACAGCAGATGTGAATTGCAGGGCTCTGGATGGGTGGAGAGACCTCAGACAGCAGATGTGAATTGCAGGGCTCTGGATGGGTGGAGAGCTCAGACAGCAGATGTGAATTGCAGGGCTCTGGATGGGTCGAGAGCTTAGACAGCAGATGTGAATTGCAGGGCTCTGGATGGGGGGAGAGCTCAGACAGCAGATGTGAATTGCAGGGCTGTGGATGGGTGGAGAGCTTAGACAGCAGATGTGAATTGCAGGGCTCTGGATGGGTGGAGAGCTCAGACAGCAGATGTGAATTGCAGGGCTCTGGATGGGTCGAGAGCTCAGACAGCAGATGTGAATTGCAGGGCTCTGGATGGGTCGAGAGCTCAGACAGCAGATGTGAATTGCAGGGCTCTGGATGGGTCGAGAGCTTAGACAGCAGATGTGAATTGCAGGGCTCTGGATGGGGGGAGAGCTCAGACAGCAGATGTGAATTGCAGGGCTCTGGATGGGTCGAGAGCTCAGACAGCAGAGGTGAATTGCAGGGATCTGGATGGGTCGAGAGCTCAGACAGCAGATGTGCATTGCAGGGCTCTGGATGGGTCGAGAGCTCAGACAGCAGATGTGAATTTCAGGGCTCTGGATGGGTCGAGAGCTTAGACAGCAGATGTGAATTGCAGGGCTCTGGATGGGGGGAGAGCTCAGACAGCAGATGTGAATTGCAGGGCTGTGGATGGGTGGAGAGCTCAGACAGCAGATGTGAATTGCAGGGCTCTGGATGGGTCGAGAGCTTAGACAGCAGATGTGAATTGCAGGGCTCTGGATGGGGGGAGAGCTCAGACAGCAGATGTGAATTGCAGGGCTGTGGATGGGTGGAGAGCTTAGACAGCAGATGTGAATTGCAGGGCTCTGGATGGGTGGAGAGCTCAGACAGCAGATGTGAATTGCAGGGCTGTGGATGGGTGGAGAGCTTAGACAGCAGATGTGAATTGCAGGGCTGTGGATGGGTGGAGAGCTTAGACAGCAGATGTGAATTGCAGGGCTCCTCCAGGACATTCCAGGGAGCATTTGTAATTGGTCAGTCTTTTAGGTGTGGAAGTGAGAGAGGGTTTCTAGTGCCCTTTCCTGGCCCATTGTCCACTGGAAGAGCTATCCACCGCAGGTTAACAGGTAGTGAAGTGGGGCGGCCTTCCTTTCTTTTGTACCCTTGATTTGTGTTTCACCTTACTCCACCCCACCTTCCTGTTGTCACTTTGTGACAAAGACCTTTGCTGGGCCACTCGGACTAGAATAATCAAAAAGGCAGAACTGCCTGGAACCGGTCTCAGAACCGACTGTTGAAATGCAAAGCAACAGCACAACCACTGCACAGTTGTTCCAACACCAATACAGGACCTGTTTACACTCCCATGACTGAGCGTACGGTCGAGCATCTACAGCGAACCACAAACAATATCTGCACAAGGGAGAAGAACCCCACTAGATGGGTTGTGCATGGTCCACACCGCCTAGAACGTTCAAGCCATTCCCTGATGACCAGCAGCAGCTCTGGTGTGCATGGACCTCAGCAAGGACATGAATGTACCAGGTCAATGTGATCCCAAGGAGGAGGGAGGAATGATCATATTTGTGAGACTGCAAACAAGAACGTTTGGGCAGAAAGACAAGGGAAATTACAGACAACTCCATGGACAACGTCCCTTAGGTTATCCCTGGAAGACCAAGGCCAAAGAGCGTTACCGTAGACTATCTGTCCACGCAGAGCAGTCACACTGTTCTGCAAATTACCAGGATTACCATAGAATCGCTATATCAACTATGATGCCTTCTGATGATTATGTAAAGTAATTGCATTGTTGATAATATTAAAGTAGTTTTGGTTTACAAACTAAAGTACTGGTTGGAGAGGGGTTTGTTATTTGTTATTAGGTGCTTTCTTGAGTTTGAACCCCACACCACCTCCCTGAATAAGCTTGGACAGCTCGACTTCGCTAACCTGACGGTCAAGTGCTCATGGGGTGTAGTTGGTCCCCGTTTTGACTCACTGGTAGGGGTAAGCCCCAGAATTGACCGAATCTGCAGAAGCTGAGCCCAGTAACCCCTGATTACCCTGGGACACCTAAAAATGTTCCCAAAGTGAACCAATTATAAAACTTCACAAACCCCTAGCCACTTGTGCGGCCTACTCACCACCTGTGCTCATGCCACAACATGCTTGTTTCATATCAGTGTTTTGTAACTTGTGTTGTTGGGAGCAAGGGGCGGCAGAGTGCGCAATACTGCAGACTCACTGCAGGCGAAGCACGTTAAAGTATATACCTTCTAAAACGACACAGATAATGTTAACACCATGGTCAGTTGCACTGAAACCAGCATTCTAACCACTTCAAACGCTTCAGCACTGAATTCTTCCTGGATATTGTTCCAGCGCTAACAATAAAAATAATTCTCCTATTATGCTTTGGTCATCCAGGTGCAACTATTCCTCTAACACACACACTATATCCATATGACGGTGGGGCCCATAACACCGCATATACATTCACTTACTCATTTGTTCCCTGGATTTCCTCCGTCATGAACCTAGGAGAAAAACGATTCGCTGGAAGGAGACGGGATACCTCTTTTATCATGACATAATATTTCTTATTTGCTTTTTAAGGTATTCCGCTCATTGGTCAATGGACCAACTAGTAGGAATCAGTTGATGGTGATTAAGACCAGCTCAATCACAATGAACTCTTTTACCAAAACATTATTAATCATTGAGCTAAAGAATCACTGAGTCATTTGTTTAAAGAATAATAAAGTTTATATAAAGTTTTGAATGCATGAAATTTAGATTTAAGTTTATTATTCAGATCATCGCATTTATCATCATTATAAGAATGGTTAGAAATTGCAAGGCACTTTTATTAAACGGAAAACGAGGTTATCATACTAAAACTCTATAGATCAACCTATCTATCTCTTCTGGGGAAATCCTAAATTCTAATAAAAATCTATCAATTAAAAGTTCTCCTAAAGCAGCATCTTTATACTCAACTGAAAAAGGAAAATAACAGCAGCAGCATCAGCTCGTCAGCATCAGCAACCGCAAACTCTCCCATCTACAGCATCTAACTTCTTCAGCATCTCCCGCAGCATCCCGCAGCATTCTAAAATCCCTCCCACCAAGAGTAGGTCTTCTTATACCCTAATTCTAGCTTACAGCATAAAATGTTTCTTCTTTCATGGCGCGATTCATTCTCATTGGTCAAAACTCAGGTCCATATACATTTCTTTAATCAAACTTCCTGGTCTTAACCAGTTCCGTGTGGAATGTCCATGCAAGCATCGTTTCCCACAGTTCATGCACTTGTTCATCCGTTTCGATCAGTCCAAATTGTATCTTTTTCTGCTACATTTGTATAATACAGTTCCTTCTATTGATTCAGTCGGGCTTCTCACGCTTCTTGCTGATCATCTTGGCACACATCTGCTCAGAAGTGTCACAGCAGCCTTGACCATACTTTCATCTTAGCCTCTCAGCATCAGCACGTGACCATCCCTTTTCCACAGCCTCTCTCCTCTATCACATGGTCTTATCCGCTCATGCGCACTCTAGTAACTCGCGGCCATTTTATATTGCTGCTCGGCAGGCCTAAGCGCACTATTTTCAAAGATAAACAAAATGTTATTAAAACAAAGAAATATAAACCCTTTCGTTTCCCTCCCGTCTTTCTACGTACCCCAATTAGATATTACCTAGCAGAAGCAACATGTAAAGCTGTCCCTTACTTACCATCGCTTTATTTTGCAACCACACTTTTTATTTAAAAGCACAAAACATGCATTTATTATTATTTTGATACGCAAATATTATGCTATGTTAGAAACGTAAACAATTATAAGTCAATTAATTTGCACACTGAATTGCGTGTTACCATTAACCCTTTACATACATTGTTGGTTATTTACTTAAACAAACATGTTTATTAATATTGTACGAAAATATTAGGAGGTTAAAATTTTTATATTTACCCTGCTCCATCAACTCCCCCTTTGGTGATTTTTAATATCACCACAAAAACCCAAGTTATACAATTTTCTCAGACAGCATATATCTTTTATCCGTTTGCTTTTGTTAGTTTACACAACTGTATCCCTTTCAACTTGTTTCTTCGTTTTCTTGTACATGTTCTCTTTTATTTCTTCTAACTCTATTTCACCTATTTCTCTCTCTCTTTCCTTGTTTATCATATTTTCTTTTTCTATCTTATTCTGCCTTCTTCTTCTCTTTATACATGTTACTGCAAGCTTCAGTACTAATATTATTATTATTATCATGGTTGCTATTATTATAACTTTCCCTATTATTAATCCACTCATTCTGGTTAACCAATTTGTTACAGAAGAAAACCCTTTACCAAGTTTTCCCCAAACACTTTCAACCTCCAGTGGAACAAGTTCTTTGTGCAAATTTGTAATATTTGTTATATACTTCTGTATATTTTCGCTTTTATCTGGAATGTAAGTGCAACAATGTTGGACTTTCAGCATTCCACAGACTCCGCCCTCTTTTGCCAAAAGAATGTCAAGGGCAAGACGATTTTGCATCACCATAGCTCTCATGGCAACCATCTCGGTATTTACCATTAAGAACCCTCCAGCAGTATCTGTAGATAAACGATCTACTACTGTGGATAACTTCCGAATTTTGAATGCATTCAAAGATATTCCCACTGCTGGTATCAATGCTCCAAAAATATCACCTACTATTTCTGAAAAACTTTCCCTTTTTCTACGTGTAAAGGTATTTATCATTTTGTGTGTTCCTTTTTCTTTTCTATCTACATGAAAATTTTTTGGAAAGACCAGGCCTAAGTAACATGACCCATACCAATGGTCCAGCAACCTATAATAAGCCCTATTCCCGCAAACATAATAAATCCCTGGAAATATTGGATCTTTTCCCCCTTTGAATCTCCATCCACCTAGAATTTGGTAATTGTCATGGCAATTGCTGGAACCCACAAAATAATTGTCATATCTTGTCTTATTTCTTCTAATGCACAACCTTCCCTGTTGGGGCCAATCCAGAGTCATAGCTGCATTTGTCTTTTTCTTGTCATGATGGTCTTCCTCAAACGCCCAAAGAGGTGTTTTTGTCTCTTCTATTACTTTTCTTTGAAATTTCACTCTTCTCTCTTCAACCATTTCTAAAAATACCTTTTCTTCCTTCTTTAACTCACAGGTAAGGTTGTATCTAATTATATTATCTAATGTTAAAATCTTATCTTCTAAGAAATATTCACCAAACGTCTTTCCCTCTTTTATTTTGTTAAGCTCGGGAACTACAGAAACCTTTGCAAAAATCTTATCTATATCAGTGTAATAATATTCTAATCTACCTGTTTTATAAAATAAGCTTGCTAATACACTACATGTTATTCCATACGTCAAAGGGAGGTGATGATAAGTCACACCCTCTGCTACAGATGGAGGCAATTGCATACAAACATAGCAATCTCTAACATCCATTGTTTCTACATACTCATATAGTAATTTAGTAAAAACATTCTTTGAAAAATCTGTTATTGATTTGTCCTTATGTAATTCTGCACTACTCTTTAAAATAACCGGCTCTTGAGTGTTAGCTCCTTTTTCTTTCTCAGTGTTATTAGACTTTTCCACTACAGCTAAACTAATTGGAATAGTTATTGCTAAAACCACCCATACTGTTATTAATAAACCTGTACAAAAACAGCATATCTTGCACCATCTACTTAAAAACTCACATCTACACTTTCTATCTCTAGTATTCTCCATTTTGTCTTCTAACCTTTTTATTTCTTTTCTTGAAAATTGTGTCACTACACCTCAGAAATGACTTGCTTGCCACTCTGTACTTCCAATATTTTGTCTTTGCTTGGTACTTTCTTTTAATTCTTTTTCAGAATTCTTTCTCTGTCACATCCGGTAAATTTGTCAGTTCAGTGTTTTGTCAAATCCGGTAAACTATCTAAACTTCTTCAGGTTTGTTGCTTCAGGTTTGTTGCACTTCACTTTCTCCCATCAGGTTTCTTTGTTCTGGGTTTTCGTGAGTGTTCAATTCTTCTTTGTGACTAGTCAAAGCACGATACAACCATTCAGGTGATCTATACTTTTGATTTACTTTCTTTATTCTTTTCGTTTTCTGCAAGTGTTTTCCACCTTGTTTTCCTTGCTCTTTTTGACTTGTTATTCCATTCACTTGTTCAGCACTTTTCCCATCCAATTTTATTATTCTGTATCTTAATTTTCTTACTTCGTTGGGCCAATTGTCTCCTTTTCTTGGCCTTTTTGCTTCACTTCCTTTTTCCTCTCTTTCTGTTTTCCAATTTCTTTTTCTTGTCTCTAGTTTTTCATTTCTTTCTTCTCCACTTTCTTCAGAATCTGTTTCAATTCTTTCGTTATTTCCTCTTATTTTGAAGCTTATGATTTCGCTTTCAGCTACTTGTGGTTCTTTTCTTATCTTCCTTCGTTCACCTATTTCTGTCCCTCCTCGAGGTTCTTTCGATTTCGTGTCAGTTTCTCTATCTGCTTCTAAAATTCCCTGTTCTTGTGTTTGACTATCTGTCCCTACTGCTCCTCGGGGTTTTTCCGATTTTTCTAACTTTTGGTTTGAAACTCTCCCTTCTTCATCTATTAGTATTATCTTCGAAGGAATTTTACCACTACTTGTACTTGGTTGCTCACTGTCACTATCTTCTGGCTCAGTTTCTTCTCTTATGCTTTCAAAATTCCACTTTCTTTTTGGAATTTCTTCACCTTCTGAATGTTCTGTATCAGATTCTGAACTGGTGTCAGATATTTCCAGATGTCGACTTTCAGGTCGATCTTCAAATTCTGGAACTTCAGCTATTTCTTCTATTTCCTCTTCTTCTTCTATCGTTGCACTTGTAGTTGGGTCTTCCAGATGTCGACTTACAGGTCGATCTTCAGGTTCTGGCACCCTGTTTGTCTCCTCTTCTCTTTCTGATGCTGAACTGTTATCTGATATTTCCAGATGCCGACTCACATGTCGATCTTTAGGTTCTGGAACTCTGATGGTGTGGCTGGCATGTATCCAGTGTTTCACTCCTGCACACTTGACTGCGGTGGTCGTCACTAGGATCACTTGTCGTGGTTCGTCCCAGCGAGGAACCAAACAGTTTCTTCTCCGGTGGACTTTTATTCGAACCCAATCTCCTGGATTCAAGTCGTGAGCTGGTTTTCTTTCAAGAGTGGTCGCATCCGGTCCAACCTGATGAAACACAGAACGCACCACATCAGCCAATCCTTTGCAATAATCCAGCACTAGATCATCAGTTATAGTCAGTAGTTTGTTGACAGGTACTTGTGCTTGTCTCATTGCTCGTCCCATGATTATTTCATGTGGACTGAGTCCAGTCTTCCTTTCCGGAATACTTCTGATTGTCATCAGAACCAATGGCAAAGCATCTGGCCATTTCAGTCCTGTAAGCTTGACACATTTTTCCTAACCTGTTTTTGATTGTCCCATTCACTTGCTCTACTATTCCAGAAGCCTCTGGTCTGTAGGCACAATGCAGTTTCTGTTTAATACTAAGTGCTTCACAAATCAGTTTCACTAATTCGTTCTGGAAATGTGTTCCTCTATCTGTTTCAATCGTGACTGGAAAACCATACCTCGGAATGAATTCTCGCAGCAAAAGTTTTGCTACTGTGATACTGTCATTCCTTCTTGTTGGATATGCCTCCACCCAACGGGAAAACAAACAGACGACCACTAGAACATACCTCAATCTGCTGCAAGGTGGCATTTCAATAAAATCCATTTGCATTCTAGTGAAAGGACCCCCTTCTCGTCCTATTCTTCCTAGACTCACTACTGTCTTCCTTCCTGGATTTAACTGTTGACAAATAAGACATCTCTGACAAAGACTCTCAGCTATGGCCCTGAATTTTGGATTGTACCATGTTTGTCTAAAAGTCTGATCATTGAATCTCTCCCAATATGGGCTTGCCCATGATACATCCGTGCCATGTCAGAAATCATGCTATCAGGCATAACTGGTCTCTCATCCCTGTAAACCCATACATCAGTTTCTTCATGTTTTCTACATCCTGCTTTTAGCCAAGTATCTTTTTCTTCATCCTCTGCAGCTTCTTGTAACTGTCTCACCTCATCCCATGTTTCAATAGAGTTAGTAAAAGCAAAGGACAAGAAATATGCTCTCTTTCGCGACATTTATTCAAAGAAACCACATTCTTTGCACAGTACTGTGCCATCTCGTCAGCATATTTGTTGCCAACAGTAATGTAGTCTTCCCCATTTTTATGTGCATTGCACTTCACGACAGCGATCTGTTTAGGCAGCTGTATCGCCTTAAGCAACTTTTTCACAAAATCTCCATTTCTGATGGGCGTCCCTGCATACGTCAAGAAACCCCTTTGTGACCAAATCTGACCAAAATCATGCACGACCCCAAAGCCGTACTGGCTGTCAGTCATAATCGTAACCCGTACATTTCTTCCCAACTTACATGCTTGAATCAGAGCTACTAATTCTGCAACTTGGGCAGACCGTACACCTTTCAGACAAGATGCTTCCAATACAGTTGCTACTGTGCATACTGCATATGCTGCACTTAGAACTCCATCACTCGTTCTCAAACATGAGCCATCCACAAACAGAATATAATCTGATTCTTTCAAAGGCTCATCTCGGATGTCAGCTCTTGGTTTTGTACAGTATTCGAGCACATTCAGACAATCGTGATCTACTTCATCCATTTCAATCACATTCTCTTCATCTGGCAATGATGTTGAAGGATTCACATTCATACATCTGTCAATGGTCACATTATCTGCACTCAAAATTACCTTTTCATACCTAGTCAGCCGACTATGTGCCATGTATTGTGTTTTCGTTCTTGTCAAAAGAATTTCCACAGAATGGGGAACATACACTCTCAATGGATACCCCATCACTATGCCTTCACTCTGTTCCAGACTCACACAAGTAGCGGCAACCGCTTTCAAACATCCAGGCAACGCTTTCGCTACGGGGTCTAAAACAGCTGAAAAATATGCAATTGGTCTTTTCATAGTTCCATGTCTCTGCACCAAAACCGAAAATGCACATCCATCTCTTTCACTGCAATACAGCTCAAAATCTTTCTCATAGTCAGGCATTCCTAATGCTGGAGCCTCACACAATTTCTTTTTCAGCTCCTTGAATGCTTTCATTTCTTCATCATTCATTTCAAAAGGATCTTTAACATCCTTCTTTGTCAGTTTCTGCAATGGTTTAGCAATTAGTGAAAAACCGCTTATCCATTGTCGACAATATCCAACCATTCCCAAAAACATTCTTACCTCTGTTTGTGTCATTGGAGCTCTCATTCCTTGAATCATTTTTATTCTTTCTGTCGTTACCTTTCGCACTCCTTTCTCAATTTTATGCCCTAAATACTGAACTTCTTGTTGACAAAACTGCAATTTTGAAGGGGACACTTTATGTCCTCTTTTTGCTAAATGATTCAGCAAAGCAATCGTATCATTGACACATGCTTCCTTCGTTTTTGATGCCACCAGTAGGTCATCAATATACTGAACCATTACTGACTTTTCTGGCATTCTTAAATCTTCCAATGATTTCTTTAGGATCTGATTAAAGATTGAGGGACTTTCTGTGTACCCTTGAGGAATTCGGCACCATGCCAAAATACGCTCTCCAAACCTAAACGCAAATATTGGCTGGCTATCTGGATGCAATGGAATAGAGAAAAATGCATGACATAAATCAATTACTGTGTACCATTCTGCTTCGCGTGGAATCTGGTATAGAATCACAGCAGGGTTCGGTACTATTGGGCAACAAGGCACAACAATTTTGTTTACCTTTCTTAAATCCTGTACGATTCTATATGTTCCGTTTGGCTTTTTCAGTCCCATTATTGGCGAATTACATGGACTGCTCATGATTTCTTTTAGAATCCCTTGTTCAATCATTTTATTTATTACTGGCGTTATTCCTTCAATTATTTCTGGAGTCAATTTATACTGGGGCGTATTTGGGTAACTCGTTCCTTCTTTTACTGTTATTTTAACGGGATCTACTCCTTTCATTAATCCTACATCTTCTCCTGTCAAGTCCCACACTTCTTCTTTCACTGTCTTTTTCAGCTCATTTGGGATTTTCTCTGCATCAAATACAGGAAACAAACCATTTACTTCTGGTTCTAAATTTACCATTGTCATTTTATACAGCACATCCTCATCTGGGGTCTGAAATGCAATTCCGTCTGGAGTACAATAAATTGTGCAATTCATTTTGCACAATAAATCGCGTCCTAAAAGGTTCACGGGACTACAATTACACACCACAAATCGGTGCATTTCACTAAATGGACCAATTCTTACCTTTACTAATCTAGTAAGAGGCGTTCAATTTGCTGATTGGAAACTCCAACCACTTGGATATGTTCACCTGAGAGAGGAAGATTTGGAATTTCCACTGACCTAACAGTAGAACGGGTAGCTCCAGTGTCAACAAGGAATGTTACATTTGCACCATTCACTTCTCCATCCACAAATGGACCTGACTGATCTACCTCTAGAGTTGCGCCAAGCACGCACTCTTCCTCTCTCTTAGGCACCGTCATGAACTTTCATCCCTTTCATCCTCACTCTGTCGTAACCAATATTGTGAAATTTCAGCTGCACGCGACAACTGTTTTACCTGTTCTCCTCCGTAGAATCCTGTTTCTGCACTGTATTTCTGTTGGTTAGCACTCTTGGGAAGTGGTGGTTGTGGCACCTGACCTTGTTGAGTAACTACCTCACTCTGCACCTGTGAATTTAATGATTGATTTTCCACATTAGGTTTTGGAGGAAATTTACACTCGTTTCTCCAATGTCCTAGCTTTCCGCAGTTGTGGCATGGCCACTTTTTCTTTGCCTCATCTATGTTCATTTGTCCTTTTCCTTTACCTATATTAGGTCGGGATTTAAACTGTCCTGTTTCACTGCTAGTATTATTCAATTGAGCTTCTTGCTTCTCTGCAACTTTTACCTGTGCCCACATGGCTTTTTCTTTCAATTTACGCTGTTTACTCTCAATTTCATCACTGCAATACTTAGCATATCTCAAAACTTCATCCACTGTGCTATTCTGCCATCCTATCAAGTGCTGCTTAATCCTTTCACTTATCTCTGGTGTTAATCCATACACAAACCTATATACAAAATGACTCATGTCCTTCTCACTTAGTGTCTCATAACCACTATACTGTTTGAAAACCAACAACAATCTCTCATAGTACGCGTGCACTGACTCTTGCTTTCCTGTGTTGTTCTGTCTATTTTTACCCAATCTGTTTCTTTTGGTGGAATTTTATTCTTCAAAAGGTAACTACTTGATCATACTTCCTCATCACTTCTGGACCTGGCGCTCCTGTTTTGGCATCCCTTGGATATTCTACAGTTGGCCAATCGATTTTAATCTTACATTCTGTCCATAAATCAGCAGGCACTACTATATCAAACAATCCATCTAGATCTATCCACAGCACTTTTGACACCTTAACAAATCTCTCCACTTGTCTGTACCATTCTACTGGTTTCTCTCTCAATTTTGGGAAGTCATTTGTAAATGACAGTATATCCTGTCTGGTCCACGGAACATGCACATAACTACCACCTGGAGTTTCTCTCATCGGGTATTCCCTAGCAACTGGTTCCCTATCTGTCACTGCAAAAGCCAAAGATGCTTTATCTGTTGTTTTCTCATTCCTCTTTGTCCATCTATTTCTCCATCTATCCACATCACCCCATTTTCTCAATAAAACAATCAGCTCTTTTATTTGGGTCAGTCTTCCTGATGTGTTCGAATTCTCTATGTCTTTCTCACAAAAATCTACTCTGTACGGTTTCTGCAACGTCCTTACTTTCACGAATTCTACTCCTAGTTCACCTGGAATCTCTTCCAATTTGTCATGTAAATTTCTAGCTCTCCAAGTAAGACTCTTGCACAAAAACATAATCTCATCATCCTGATAATTTTTTAGTTTTTCTGTTCCAATTGTTCCCAAAATCAATTCTTCCATGTCTATTTTCAACCTAATTACCTCTAATGGTTTTTCTTCTGGTTCTTTTGCTTTTAGCGCTTTCATCCATTCGTTTAACTCTTCTGGAGTCGGACCTACAGGTGTACTATTTAACTCTATCCAATCACTGCTTCCTGATGCGGACTCTGTCACCATAGGCATTCTCCTAATCTCACTCTCATTTATCATCAAATTTGTAGGTGGACTTGGTCTACACGTACTAGCCAAATTGTGTGCACCTTCTTTATTCATTTCCATCCCTTCTCTTTTTCTTTGCAAATTTGAATTCATGGGAATCACCAAAGAATGTTCATTTATTTTCTGATTCTCAAAAATTGGCATTACCGGACCTGTCGTTACTGGTACAGTTACAGCTTCCATATTCTTTGTCAATTCTCTTATTTTCTCAGTTAATTCTTTTGTCGTTTTTGCTAATTCAATTGCATTGTCACTTTCTGTCTCTTCATTTTGTGAAATTTTAAATGTTTCTTGTGACCTATTTATTTCATTTCTTCGTTCGGGTTTTTTATTCCTCCCAGTTTCCATTGGCGGTGCATTAGGTGTCACCACCGCAGAAGTCTGTTGGTATGGAGGTGGGTTTCTGTTTAAAATATCTTCCAGCAATTCGTCATCTGTTTCACTACCACCATACACATACTTTTCTACCACTACATGTTTCTTTTTCTCTGTACACTTTCTCTTTGCTTCTTCCTCAACCGCAAAAGCTGGAAACAAACCTCCTGCCATGTTAGCATATCTCCAACGCTTTACTCTGTCCTCATGATTTATTCCCCACAACCTTCCAGGTATAAACTCATGATTCTTTAATCCTCTGGATCTCTCTCGCTCATACATCTCATCTTCCCATTCTGTTAAAGCTTCAAACTGTGTCGGTCTAGGTCTGGGTTCTAACATTACCATCTTTTCTCTCAAATTCCGTAATACAGCTACATTAAATGAACCATTCTCAGGAAAAGCCAATGCTCCATCGTTCTTGGTGTATTTTGTCCAATTTTCTAACCATATGCATGTATGATATCCATATTTCAGCATCATATGTGAAGCTGGTGATTTCGGCGGAGGAATTATTTGTCCCTCTCTAGTCACTACCTTTTTGTCCTTCTTAAAGAAGTTCTTAACTTTTGACATCCAAGACGTTTTCTCTTTTCCATACTCATAGTACGTCATGGTTCACAACCTTTTTCTCCTTAAACAATCCGCAATTCAACACTGTTCCCTATGCGTTATTTCAACCAATACTAGCGCGACTCACACCAACACTCCAATCACAGCGATTTCTGTCTACGGCGCACTGTCCAATCCCAGCGCGGCTTTTGTCTACCTCAGTCCTGCTCCTGTTCTCATGTGACTAGCGCACTGTCCAATCCCTGCGCGGCTTTTGTCTACGTCACTTTGCTCTTGACCCCTCCTTTACAAAATTTTTCGGCAATTTCTTTTTCAACAATTCTTGTTAGTTACAACATTTTATCCACATTTCCATTGTCTGATTCGCTAAACCGAAAAGATAGCTTTGACCATTCACACAAGAATTCTGTATTTTCCAGTAGGCAGCGCTTACCTCTACCCTACCACAGAACTTTCAGTTTCGTCGATAAAGTAGCACTTCCCTCTACCTTACCCTTCTTTCAAGCAATCAGTAAACCCGATCCTCTGGGGATAAAACACATGTGGAGACTATCAAAACAGAAACCTAGGCACACATAAATGTAAAATTAACACAATATGTACATTGGGTGCTGCAATACACAATACATAAAAATCGGAAAGGAAAAATCTTCAAGGATGTTAATGAATGTTCAGCCTTTTAGTTTATTCTTTAGGTTTCAACCCGGCTAGGCAAACAAACCACCAGTCATGAATAAGTCTATTCATTTGGGACGTCAAAATAGCGGTAACGATGCATATCCCGCATATAAGGGATAAAAAAAGATTAGCGGTCGTCACATCAGGTTACGGTGGACCAAACTGCGTGTCAGGATGCCGTGAGGGGGTTGGAAGAACCGGCAAGGTAATGCCAGCGTTAAAATAGATCTCAAGGCGAGTGCGCCCGGGGAACCCCTCTGGCAGATCACTGTGTTCCAAGTTCACAACTCGGTGGTTTGTTTGCCTAGCCGGGTTGGAACTATCACCGGCTGAGCGACAATCAGAATACTCTTCATCTGTTTACAGCCCTGAGGAAGTCGCGGAAGTAATTTCCACATGCGACGAAACACGTGTCGGCTGGTTTTTTCTTCCTATCAATGAAACCTAAAGAATAAACTAAAAGGCTGAACATTCATTAACATCCTTGAAGATTTTTCCTTTCCGATTTTTATGTATTGTGTATTGCAGCACCCAATGTACATATTGTGTTAATTTTACATTTATGTGTGCCTAGGTTTCTGTTTTGTCTGTTTGGTGAGGGTTTTTAACCCGCACACAATTGGGGGTTATAGGGTTTATCCCCTCTCCTAGTTGCACCATACTAAATACATTTTGAGCTTGCGATTAGTGCGTATATAGGGCAGAGCACCTAAGTTCTTTCCCTGATTACTAAAACCCTTTTTCTAGAGTTTACATGTGGAGACTATACTGCTCCTGAGAATTAAGGCCAGAGTTTCACAAGAAAAACCGATCACTATTTCACTTACACACCTTTTATACGCAAAATGTCCCTAATATAACACAACCTGTGTTATTACCAAAATGAACGTGGTGGAGAGGTGTGGTGCAGCGGCCAGGGCAGCTGACTTCGGAGCACAGGGTTCACAGTTCAATCCCCGTCATGTGACTCTGGGCAATAGCTCACTTAATTTCCACTCCGGCCCCCAGCGCCTTGAGACCCGTAAGGGTGAGTAGCTGCGCTATATAAAAACGGACTTACAAAACGGACTTACTCAGACAGTGTAAATTCCATTCGACTTCTCTTGCCACACGTGTTCCACTTCCTACTTCCCGGAAGCGTGAAAACTTACATATAACATAACGCGACTCAACAAAAAGTGTTAGACATGAACTTATCAATAATCAATAATCACCAAACTAATCTATAGTAACCATAACTCTGCTACCAAGAAATCTGTTCCAGCGCTAACAATAAAAATAATTTCTCCTATTATGCTTTTGGTCATCCAGGTGCAATTATTTCTCTAACACACACACTATATCCATATGACGGTGGGGCCCATAACACCGCATATACATTCACTTACTCATTTGTTCCCTGGATTTCCTCCGTCAATGTACCTAGGAGAAAAACGATTCGCTGGAAGGAGACGGGATACCTCTTTATAATGACATAGTATTTCTCATTTGCTTTTAAGGTATTCCGCTCATTGGTCGATGGACCAACTAGTAGGAATCAGTTGATGGTGATTAAGACCAGCTCAATCACAATGAACTCTTTTACCATTCCATTATTAATCATTATGCTAAAGAAAATCACTGAGTCATTTGTTTAAAGAATAATAAAGTTTATATAAAGTTTTGAATGCATGAAATTTAGATTTAAGTTTATTATTCAGATCATCGCATTTATCATCATTATAAGAATAATTAGAAATTGCATGGCACTTTTATTAAACGGAAAACGAGGTTATCATACTAAAACTCTATAGATCAACCTATCTATCTCTTATGGGGAAATCCTAAATTCTAATAAAAATCTATCAATTAAAAGTTCTCCTAAAGCAGCATCTTTATACTCAACTGAAAAAGGAAAATAACAGCAGCAGCATCAGCTCGTCAGCATCAGCAACCGCAAACTCTCCCATCTACAGCATCTAACTTCTTCAGCATCTCCCGCAGCATCCCGCAGCATTCTAAAATCCATCCCACCAAGAGTAGGTCTTCTTATACCCTAATTCTAGCTTACAGCATAAAATGTTTCTTCTTTCATGGCGCGATTCATTCTCATTGGTCAAAAACTCAGGTCCATATACATTTCTTTAATCAAACTTCCTGGTCTTAACCAGTTCCGTGTGGAATGTCCATGCAAGCATCGTTTCCCACAGTTCATGCACTTGTTCATCCGTTTCGATCAGTCCAAATTGTATCTTTTTCTGCTACATTTGTATAATACAGTTCCTTCTATTGATTCAGTCGGGCTTCTCACGCTTCTTGCTGATCATCTTGGCACACATCTGCTCAGAAGGGTCACAGCAGCCTTGACCATACTTTCATCTTAGCCTCTCGGCATCAGCACGTGATCATCCCTTTTCCACAGCCTCTCTCCTCTATCACATGGTCTCATCCGCTCATGCGCACTCTAGTAACTCGCGGCCATTTTATATCGCTGCTCGACAGGCCTAAGCGCACTATTTTTAAAGATAAACAAAATGTTATTAAAACAAAGAAATATAAACCCTTTCGTTTCCCTCCCGTCTTTCTACGTACCCCAATTAGATATTACCTAGCAGAAGCAACATGTAAAGCTGTCCCTTACTTACCATCACTTTATTTTGCAACCACACTTTTTATTTAAAAGCACAAAACATGCATTTATTATTATTTTGGTACGCAAATATTATGCTATGTTAGAAACGTAAACAATTATAAGTCAATTAATTTGCACACTGAATTGCGTGTTACCATTAACCCTTTACATACATTGTTGGTTATTTACTTAAACAAACATGTTTATTAATATTGTACGAAAATATTAGGAGGTTAAAATTTTTATATTTACCCTGCTCCATCAATATTGACAGCTGTTTGCACTGCCTACATGCTGAACATTGAGACAGTTGCATGTTGACTTCATATATCACAAAGTAATGGGGGAAGAGGGGGACGAGTAGCCAAAGGTCCAGGAACTCGTGCACCTGAACGTTACAGTTAAATCTCACAGGAGTCAGTGTTCCTATGGAAAAAGAATAGAGAGAAAAACTATGGTTGTTCTAATACTATGTTTGCTGGGGACAGTGTGTCCTCACGGCGTGAGGTCGGGTAGGTGATCAGGCCTCTCACACCTATGAGAAACTGTCTCCAGGATACCCACAGCCGCATCTCATGGGGTACTTTTCCCTTACCATCTAGAATACTATATCTCTTTTCAGTGGCACTAGATTAACAGATACAGGCCACTTATTGTTCTTTTCACCCACTGCACTCTTTCCGGTCCTGAAGAAGCGCTTGGGATCTCATCCTGAGACCAATAAGTAGCGCGAAACATGTTGACCAATAAACATGTCCATTAGGGGCATGCTACATTCTTCCAGCTACTGAGGGCCATTATCTCCCTCTAAGCAGCACAACCTTCTGTTTTTTTACTGATGGCAGAGGGATATTTTCTCTAATAAATTGTTTAGCCACCCCTCCAGTCATCTTTTAGACTTCACGTTACGACATCACTGCCACTCACCCCCACGCACCCATAAAGCTTATCTTGAAAAGATCTCCGATAAAGTGACCCTTCGGGGGCCCCACGATGTTGACTACATATAGCCTGTAGTCTGACCGACGCCCCATTTGTCTGTTCTACGATGGACATTATGTACAACTGTGTCCACCAGACAGTTGCATGTGGACTACATGTAGCCTGTGGACTGACCAGCACCCCACTTGTCTGTTCTAGGATGGACATTATGTACAACTGTGTCCACCGGACAGTTTGTGTAGACTACATGTAGCCTGTGGACTGACCAGCGCCCCACTCGTCTGTTCTAGGATGGACATTATGTACAACAGTTGCATATAGACTACATGTAGCCTGTGGACTGACTGGCGCCCCACTCGTCTGTTCCTGGATGGACATTATGTACAACTGTGTCCACCAGACAGTTGCATTCAGACTACATGTAGCCTATGAACTGACCGCCACCCCACTCGTCTGTTCTACGATTGACATTATGTACAACTGTGTCCACCAGACAGTTGCATTCAGACTACATGTAGCCTGTGGGCTGATCAGCACCTCACTCGTCTGTTCTACGATGGACATTATGTACAACTGAGTCCACCAGACAGTTGCATTCAGACTACATGTAGCCTGTAGACAGACCGGAGCCCCACTCGTCTGTTCTAAGATGGACATTATGTACAACTGTGTCCGCCAGGGGTTTTACTCCCAGAGCTAGTATCGCGGCACAGTGACAATGGAGAAACAGGTCTAGATCAGATCCTTTCATTATGTACAACTGTGTCCACCAGACAGTTGCATTCAGACTACATGTAGCCTGTAGACAGACTGGAGCCCCACTCGTCTGTTCTAAGATGGACATTATGTACAACTGTGTCCTCCAGACAGTTGCATTCAGACTACATGTAGCCTGTAGACAGACCAGAGCCCCACTTGTCTGTTCTAAGATGGACATTATGTACAACTGTGTCCACCGGACAGTTCGTGCAGACTACATGTAGCCTGTGGACTGACCGGTGCCCTACTCGTCTGTTCTAGGATGGACATTATGTACAACAGTTGCATGTAGACTACATGTAACCTGTGGACTGACCGGCGCCCCACTCCTTTGTTCTAAGAATGATATTATGTACAACTGTACCCACTAGACAGTTGCATGTGAACTACATGTAGCCTGTGGACTGACCAGCGCCCCACTCGTCTGTTCTAGGATGGGCATTAGTCTGACTGGTGTCCCACACTCGTGTGTTCTAAGATGGACATTATGTACAACTGTGTCCACCAGACAGTTGCATTCAGACTACATGTAGCCTGTGAACTGACCGCCACCCCACTCGTCTGTTCTACGATTGACATTATGTACAACTGTGTCCACCAGACAGTTGCATTCAGACTACACGTATCCTGTGGGCTGATCAGCACCTCACTCGTCTGTTCTAAGATGGACATTATGTACAACTGTGTCCTCCAGACAGTTGCATTCAGACTACATGTAGCCTGTAGACAGACCAGAGCCCCACTTGTCTGTTCTAAGATGGACATTATGTACAACTGTGTCCACCGGACAGTTCGTGCAGACTACATGTAGCCTGTGGACTGACCGGCGCCCTACTCGTCTGTTCTAGGATGGACATTATGTACAACAGTTGCATGTAGACTACATGTAACCTGTGGACTGACCGGCGCCCCACTCCTTTGTTCTAAGAATGATATTATGTACAACTGTACCCACTAGACAGTTGCATGTGGACTACATGTAGCCTGTGGACTGACCAGCGCCCCACTCGTCTGTTCTAGGATGGACATTAGTCTGATTGGTGTCCCACAGTCGTGTGTTCTAAGATGGACATTATGTACAACTGTGTCCACCAGACAGTTGCATTCAGACTACTCGTAGCCTGTGGGCTGATCAGCACCTCACTCGTCTGTTCTAAGATGGACATTATGTACAACTGTGTCCACCAGACAGTTGCATTCAGACTACATGTAGCCTGTAGACAGACCGGAGCCCCACTTGTCTGTTCTAAGATGGACATTATGTACAACTGTGTCCGCCAGGGGTTTTACTCCCAGAGCTAGTATCGCGGCACAGTGACAATGGAGAAACAGGTCTAGATCAGATCCTTTCATGCTAGACAAATGGTCTCTACAAATCCTGGGGTATATTCACAAGAACGGGCGCTAAACATCTCCAAAAAATGTTAACGCAACTTTACATATCGCAGTCTATCGCGGGAAAATAACCCTGTGCTAACGTGGAATTCACAACACGGCGGTACCATGCGATAGTTTGCCGAAAACGCGGCCAATTTCCGCGATACAACCACCGCGACGGCGATAAAAACACAAACCACAACACCAAAAAACGTGCGATGAGCCCATTCGCGATGAGGAAATCAGCGATAAGCAGCGCCAGGCCTGCCATACACACACGGCAGGCGGGAAAATCACTACAAAAGGAGAAAAAACACACAAACACAAAATGACCAACACCCAAGCACCATGGAGGCAGCCGGAGCAGGCGCAGAGGACGAGCGCAACCCCACAAGTACCCCGGACGACCAGCCCGGGACCACGGTGACAAGGAAGGGCAAAGACAAGAAGAAGAGGAAGACGAAGTACAGTCCGCAGGAGAATCGGATCCTGGTCACGGAGGTGATAGAACACCATCAACAATTGTTCGTCGCCTCCAATGTGTCATTGGGCACCAGAAATGGATTATGGCGGGCCATCGTGGACAAGGTGAACGCCGTCGGAGAGCACAAGAGGTCAATGGACGAGGTCAAGAGGCGATGGAATGACATCAAGTGCAAGACCAAGGAGAAACTCGCAGGCAACCAGAAGGCATCAATGCAGACTGGAGGTGGGAGCCCTGCGCCACAGCAGGAGCTGGATGACATGGAGGAGCTGGTGTCGACAGTCATCAGTGTGGAGACCGTGGCAGGAGTCGGGGGACCGGACACTGCTCGACAGGACACAACACCACAGCAACAGGGTGAGTAACCACCAGGTACTGGGGGGACGGGGGGAGATGGCCACAATGGCACACATGCACAATCAAGCAGAGCACAGTGCACGCCCACAATGACTCTGGATCATGGCCCTGATCTACACACTGTCACAATGTACATTGCCATGCTGTCTGAATGTCAACATGTACCATGCGGCCACATACATGAGGACACATTGTAACACAGCATCTCCCCTTCACATTGCAGGGGCACCGTCAACGCCACCTGCAGAGCAGTCCCAGCCACTCTTCACTGATGACGAGGAGGACACCACCAGCATCGACACCCAAGCCCTCCAAGACATCATGGAACTCATCCGCCACTCACCTCCAGGACCAGGGCAGCCCAGCTGCATCAAGGAGACCCCACCCACTCCACAAACCACCCAGCAGGAGGCACCCACAACCCCGGCTGTCACCCAAGACCCCCCCGAACAACACATGGCCTTCCAACACCGTGTGTTGGAGGTCCAGAGGGAGATGGCTGAGCAGGTGCGGGTGGGGTTCGACCTCATGGCTACCAAACTCGACGCCATCCATGGGTGTCTGAGTCCCATCAGGGACCACCTCCAGTCCCTAACGGACACCCACACGCCGCTCCATGGTCTCCAACGAGCCCTGGCTGACATTGCTGGAGTCATGACTCGGAGACAAGAGCACCTGTCCGCTCAGAGTGACTCCAGCGATCTCAGCCAGGAGATGGCACGCATGCGGAGGCTCATGGAGGACATGGTGCGGATGGAGGCGGAAAGGATGGCAGCCACCGCTGCACATCAGCGAAATGTAGCTGGGATCTACCATGCCCTGCATTTCCTCATCATGGCATTGCTGCCACAAGGCGTGGCGATGATGAATGCTGCTGTCCCCACACCATCCACATCTCCGCCCCCTGATGTGTCAGTGCCTCCCAGTGCGGCAGGCTTATCCACTCCGGCCCCTGATGTGTCAGTGGCACACAGTGCCGCAGCCGGTACTGCAACACCCACAGGTGGGGCAGAGCACACATCCGAGGACGAGGACGTGGATGGGATTGAGATCAGAAGGAGGCACTAGCATTCATTTCCGCCACCTTGCCTGTTTCTGCTTGGTGCCGCACATGGCCCCATGACCTTCCACTGACCCCAGATACACTCCGCTGCACTCACCTTGGACCACGACATGGACTGCCATATCCTGTTTGATGACCAATGACACGGCGACCACACTGCGGACTGTACCCTTCCTCTTCCGCAGTACTTGTCATCCCCGGATGGACTCTGGCTGGCCCTCCACGGGCCCATATTGTGTAGTGTGCTTGGCATGGACCTGTACTGCTCCAGCTGCAAAACTCCACCGGATGTGCAATTAACATCCAGAAACGCACTGCTGTGTCATATCTTTCATCATTCATGTATGCATGTGTGGATGAATGTAGGGTCAGTGATTTCCCTTACGTCAATGATGCTCATCTAGTGGGATGCCAGTCACAGTGTGCTACATTGCCGATTGTGTTCCGGGTGCCGTAGACACTACAACAGGGACACACGCATTAGTCACTTCCTTGTCCGGACATGGACTGAACCACGCCCAGAGCCCACGAGTCATTGTTGCAAGCCCTGCGCTGGTCCGGCGTATGCCAGGCCAGACCACTCCGCTTACGCTCAGAGGGGGGCCCACATAGCTACATGTCACAGGCGTACACGCTGGTGGTATGCAGGTCACTGGTCTAGTTGTCAGCATGTCACGGTCACTCCCTGAGGGCAGGTTTGCACACACACCACACCCATCCGGCACAGGCGTCACAGGCCATGTGACCCCGCCAATATAAGGGGCCGACAACGTAACATTCCCCACTGCCGGTGGTGACTGGATGACGGACGCTCCACGGTTCTCAATCATAAAGGGCCATGAGTTGTTGCGCACAGGGTTGGTCGCACCCGAAGCCTTGCGCCCGTCACGGGCCTACCACCACGTGGCGCTGACTGGGGTTGCACAGGGTTAGTGGCACCCGAAGCCTTGCGCCCATCACGGGCCTACCACCACGTGGCGCCGACTGGGGTTGCACAGGGTTAGTGGCACCGAAATAGCTGAGCGGGTGTGCAGCCTGCGATGATGACGTGTGCACTGATGTGGTCTCTGCCATTGATGCCTCAGGACTCAGCGTCATGTGTGGGACCTGCTGGGCCACGGGGCGGGTCCGCATGATGTGGACCATGCCATGGGGGCAGGACCGGGGCCTGGAGCTTGCACGGGCATGTGGTGTGCCCACTGGTGGACACACCGTTGGCGGCAGGTGAGAAGTGGGCCCGGGGTGCGCAAGTGCAGACAGCCAGCGCTGGCCGGCGGGAGGGGGTGGGGTGCGGCTGCATGCGTGCGCAGGGACGGACAGGCATTGTTGCCGTGTGCTGTGTGATGGACTCTGCCATGATTGACTCTGGCCTCGATTACAGATTGCAGACCTGGTGGCTTGCAGTGTATCCCGGCACGTGGTTGGAGACACACAGGTGGCAGCAGGTGAACAGTGGGGCCTGGGTGCGCAGGGGCGGCGGTGTCTCTCTCTCTCTCCCTTCCTTCCCTCTCTCTCTCACTCTCTCTCTCCCTTCCCTTCCTTTCCTTCTCTCTCTCTCACTCTCTCTCCTTTCCTTCCCTCTATCACTCTCTCTCTCTCTCCCTTCCTTTCCTTCTCTCTCTTTCTCTCTCTGCCTTTCTTTCATTTTCTGTTTCTCTGTGTCTCGCTCCTTTGATGTGCGCATGGCACACGTTCTGATTTTGTGCTTTATTTTCCAGGCTGTGACATCGAGATTGTCCCGGACGGACACGACAGGAGTCTTCCGCATTGGTGTTTTGTGTTGTATTTCAATAAAGTTTTTGGTTGTTACTTCAGTGCTGTGTGACTGTTTCTCGTTCTTCTGGTCACACATGTGTGTTATTTTTTGTCAATGTGCGTCATCATGCGCTTTTTGTGGCTCTTGTGTTGTGCATGGTATGTGTATGTCCGGGGGGGAGGGGGCGGGGGGGAGGCTGGGGGTGGTGGCGGTGGGTGTTGTGGCCCTCATGGGTATCGTAGCTGCATGATCATTGTCTCCATGGCATCTGTGGGTCTTCAGATTTGGCTCTGGGCTGGATCCCTTTCATGATGCAGGTAGTCGTCCTGCTTAACACCAGCAGAACGATACAAAAGGGGATGATGGACGGAACGTTTGAGCCAATCAAACACTCACCCCCAGTCAACTGATCTGGGTTTAATCCATCATCATTCTTTAGCTCACTCCACCACCCCAGTTCAGACATGGCCATATGCAAATCAGTCTGACCCTGTGCCTCATGGGAACAGTCCAGCCCGAACTGCCAAGCCATGTCTTCCCTGGACCGGAAACAAGCATCCTAGGACCGGTTTCTGGCATTTCAGCCGTCATCAGCCAAGCTTGCTTGAATCCAGTGGCAAAGTGAGCAAGGGACCCACGTCTGGGCATACCCCGCCAACTTAGGGCGACCAAGCGATACAAAAGGGGAAGATGGACAGAACGTTTGAGCCAATCAAACACTCACCCCAGTCAACTGATCTGGATTTAATCCATCATCATTCTTTAGCTCACTCCACCACCCCAGTTCAGACATGGCCATATGCAAATCAGTCTGACCCTGTGCCTCATGAGAACAGTCCAGCCCGAACTGCCAAGCCATGTCTTCCCTGGACCGAAACAAGCATCCTAGGACCGGTTTCTGGCATTTCAGCCGTCATCAGCCAGGCTTGCTTGAATCCAGTGGCAAAGTGAGCAAGGGACCCAAGTCTGGGCATACCACCGCCAACTTAGGGCGACCAAGCGATACAAAGGGGATGATGGACGGAACGCTTGAGCCAATCAAACACTCACCCCAGTCAACTGATCTGGGTTTAATCCATCATCATTCTTTAGCTCACTCCACCACCCCAGTTCAGACATGGCCATATGCAAATCAGTCTGACCCTGTGCCTCATGGGAACAGTCCAGCCCGAACTGCCAAGCCATGTCTTCCCTGGACCGGAAACAAGCATCCTAGGACTGGTTTCTGGCATTTCAGCCGTCATCAGCCAGGCTTGCTTGAATCCAGTGGCAAAGTGAGCAAGGGACCCACGTCTGGGCATACCCCCGCCAACTTAGGGCGACCAAAGCGATACTGGGGTGGTGGAGTGAGCTAAAGAATGATGATGGATTAAACCCAGATCAGTTGACTGGGGGTGAGTGTTTGATTGGCTCAAGCTGCTCCGTCCATCATCCCCTTTGTATCGCTTGGTCGCCCTAAGTTGGCGGGGTATGCCCAGACGTGGGTCCCTTGCTCACTTTGCCACTGGATTCAAGCAAGCCTGGCTGATGACGGCTGAAATGCCAGAAACCGGTCCTAGGATGCTTGTTCCGGTCCAGGGAAGACATGGCTTGGCAGTTCGGGCTGGACTGTTCCCATGAGGCACAGGGTCAGACTGATTTGCATATGGCCATATCTGAACTGGGGTGGTGGAGTGAGCTAAAGAATGATGATGGATTAAACCCAGATCAGTTGACTGGGGTGAGTGTTTGATTGGCTCAAGCTGTCTCGTCCATCATCCACTTTTGTATCGCTTTGGTCGCCCTAAGTTGGCGGGGTATGCCCAGACGTGGGTCCCTTGCTCACTTTGCCACTGGATTCAAGCAAGCCTGGCTGATGACGGCTGAAATGCCAGAAACCGGTCCTAGGATGCTTGTTTCCGGTCCAGGGAAGACATGGCTTGGCAGTTCGGGCTGGACTGTTCCCATGAGGCACAGGGTCAGACTGATTTGCATATGGCCATGTCTGAACTGGGGTGGTGGAGTGAGCTAAAGAATGATGATGGATTAAACCCAGATCAGTTGACTGGGGTGAGTGTTTGATTGGCTCAAGCTGCTCCGTCCATCATCCCCTTTTGTATCGCTTTGGTCGCCCCTAAGTTGGCGGGGGTATGCCCAGACGTGGGTCCCTTGCTCACTTTGCCACTGGATTCAAGCAAGCCTGGCTGATGACGGCTGAAATGCCAGAAACCGGTCCTAGGATGCTTGTTTCCGGTCCAGGGAAGACATGGCTTGGCAGTTCGGGCTGGATTGTTCCCATGAGGCACAGGGTCAGACTGATTTGCATATGGCCATGTCTGAACTGGGGTGGTGGAGTGAGCTAAAGAATGATGATGGATTAAACCCAGATCAGTTGACTGGGGGTGAGTGTTTGATTGGCTCAAGCGTTCCGTCCATCATCCCCTTTTGTATCGTAACACCAGCAGAAGGCAGGTGTTAAATCCCTGGTGCTACCACGGCTTATCGCCTGTTTTTGGTTCGCATCGCAGATCTGACAGTTTGTTGTGAAAGTGGTGTTGTGGTGTTTTCGTGTGTTTTTGCACGGGAACGCCTACTCTGCATCTCATTAGGGTTAGTTGGTGGTGTCACCCGTGGAGGTAAATGTTGAGGCGGTTATCGCGGGAATACTTGCGTTGTCTGCAGTTTGCAACCGCTTGTGAATGGGGTGTTAAATCTGTCACCACTTTTGTTGCGTTAAGTTGGCGATAACTCGGAGATACGTCCTTGTGAATATCCCCCCCTATGCGTGCCTTTCCTTCCACAGAAAGTATCTAAAGGAGGTGAAGCAGCAACATTTTGGCCAGCTTCCTATTGGCCAACCTCTCACTAAATAAAGAGGCTGTTGGGTGGTAATGGTCTTACTTTGTTCCCTTGCTGAACATAGCCCTGATTGTTATTTTTTGCCAGTGCACAGCTGAGGTGCAACGCCTGAGTGTGAAACACCAGGGTTGACATCCCTGTGCCAGTTAGCGGCTGCTGATGCAGACATGCCAGGAGTGCAGGTCTTGGGGTACTGCTGACGTCTGGGCCCGGCATCATCCTCATCTTGTGGATGGAGCGCTGTATCGGCAGCCATCCCAACTTACACCTTCTTAATGTGGGTTTCTGTTTGGAGTCTGTGTTTCTGTTGTAACTGACATCTGTCTCTTTTACTCTGTGGGAACCTGTAGAGTTCTTGGGGCATCATATAGAACTGTGGGTGTCCTTGGTATATTGTAATGTCCGTCTCCAATACAGAAGGGCTGTTTTAAGTAAAGGGGGAGTGGCGGGTGGTGTTTTGGAGTCAGGCAGCAGTAGTGTATGTAGCGTTCCTTGATCCAATTTTTGTGGCGTGTATCCAATTTCGTGTAGGTTGCATCCAGCAAGCCAATACGACATCCATTGCAGCTGACTAGCCATGCAGTATGCACGAAAGTCGGGAGCCCCTAGTCCCCCTTCCTCTGGTCTCAGTTGTAATTTTGCCAGGCTCACCCTCCTGCGTCCCTTTCCCCATACAAGCTCCGTGAGAAGGGAGTCTAATGTTCGGAAGACTTTGGCAGGAATCAGGATCGGCAAATTAGTAAAGTAATATAATAATCTTGGGAGCAACACCATCTTAGAGATGACTATTCTACCCATCACCGAGAGAGGTAAGGATGTCCAGAAAGAGACCTTGGCCCGTTGCGATCTAATCGTTTTCATCAGGTTCCCTTCTAGAAGGTCCTGAGGGGTTCTATATATCTGTATACCCAGATATTTGAAAGTTTGTGGTGCAACCAACAGGGCGAATTGACCAAAGTTGACGGGTTCTGGGTTTTCTCTATATTGCATAAAGAATGCGTGTGATTTCTTAGCATTAATTGCCAGCCCCGAGATACATTCAAATTGTCGGAATATATTTGGGATGGGTTCCAGGTCGTCTGGTAGGTCCTTTATATATATGATATGAGGTCATCAGCATATGCTGGCAATATATGTGTTGTCTCTCCCAGTCGGATCCCTTTGTTTTCAGCATCCCTCCGAAGTTTAATGATTAGGGGTTCTAGCGCTAATACAAATAGTATTGGTGACAGGGGACAACCCTGTCTCATTCCCCTTTGCCACTGGATAAGGGCGAGATATGTGGGAGCCAGTACGGAACCGGGCAGTAGGGACTGTGTATAAGAGTTTGACCCATGTCATATAGCCGAGCGGAATGCCAAATCTTTTCATGGTTGCGATCATGTAATCCCAATTTATTTATTTATTTTATTTTAGGAGTTTTATATAGCACTAGCTGGACCCGAGGGCATCAAAGCGCTTCACAGCAAGTGACTTATATGCAAACAAGCAGCACAGAGATCATAGTAGAACATAGTGATTCGTGACGAGTAGAGTTCAAACAAAGGAAAAAAATTAAATAATAATAAATAAATAAATTTAGTGTGTCAAACACCTGCTGTAGGTCAAGAGAGATACAACCAGTCTTGCAGGAGATCTTGGAGGCGGCCTCCATGACATAGTGCAGGCGCCTTATATTAAGGGACGTGTTACGACCTGGGACAAAGCCGCACTGGTCAACATGAATGAGTTTTGAAAGATAAGGGAGGAGACGGCGGGCGAGGATTTTGCTAAGTATCTTGTATTCAGTGGACAATAGGGAGAGCGGGTGGTACCCTGACATGTCTCGTGGGTCTCTGATTGGCTTGAGAAGGGAGATGACTAACGCTTGCATGGTAGTTAGTGGGAGGGAATGGGCCTCTTGTGCTGCGTTATACAAGCATTCAAGGTGTGGAGTTAAGTTGTCTGCAAAGGTAGAATAAAATTCTGTTGGCAGTCCATCCAGCCCAGGGGTCTTATTATGCGGGAGCTCCCTGATGGCCTCTTTAATTTCAGCCTTAGTAATGGGGTTGTCCAATTCCTCTTGGGCGGCCTCTGTTAGTTTGGGGTAAGTCAAGCCATCTAGAAACGCTTCTATATGTTCCGGTATTACAGTTATGGGGGCGCTGTACAGCGCCTCATAATAATTACTGAAGGCGAGGTTGACTTCCGCCTGAGTATGCACTATAGTGCCATCCGGTAATGCCACTTCCGGTATTGGTATGGGAGGGTGTGTCTCGTAGGAGACGCGCCAATAGGGTGCCCGATTTATCTGCTTCTGCGTGTGCATGTTGGGTGTATGCCCGATAATCAATGAGATGAAGGTGCTCAAGGAGTTCGGCGTGTCATATTCGCCCCTCTTGTAATTTCTCTTGTTTGGAGGGATCGTTACTCGCTTCCCGTTCTAGCGCATGTAAAGAGGCTTCAAGTGTTGTGAGGTTCTTATGTATTTCCTGGCGGGCCCCAACCGTCACCCCTATAGTTGCGCCGCGTATCACTGATTTAAATGCATCCCACTCTATTAGGCGAGAAGAGGCCGAATTGGCATTTTCTTTAAAATATTTGGTAATGGTCGAATCTAAATTATCACGGAAGACCGCATCCTCTAGCCTCTAAGTTGGGACCGGGGTGGGTATTTTCCCCCATTCTAGGGTGATTTCAAGTGGATTGTGATCAGATAGAGTTTTACCAAGATATGTAGTTTGGGAAATTTGGGGTGTGATGGATGAGGAACAGAATATTCTGTCCAGTCTAGTATGCAGTTGGTGTGGTGGAGAGTAGAAAGAGTATTCACGGTTAGTAGGGTTTTGGAGACGCCACACGTCTTTAATCGCCCAGCACTCTGCCCAGGACCTCAGAAACTCTGCGTGTTTAATGGAAGCGGCTCCTCGAACCTGGGGATGGGAGCGGTCCAGGTGGACATTGAGAATGGAATTATAGTCTCCACCAAGTGTCCATGGAATGTCAGCCCAGTTCGCTAGTACTGCGTTCAGTTTAATAAGGAATTTATCCTGCTCGTAGTTCGGAGCATATACACTCCCTATAACTATATGTACGCCATCAAGTGTACCGTATATTAGCATGTACCTCCCTTGAGTGTCTATGCGCTGCTCAATAATCACGAATGGTACCCCATGTCTGACCCATATGAGTGTCCCTCTCGCAAATGCGGAATATGATGTAGTGAATATCTGGCCTCTCCATTTCTTACGTAATTTAACTACCTCAGAGTCGGTAAGATGGGTTTCCTGAATGAGGGCAATCTGTACTTTCTGTCTATTTAATTGTGCATGGATCCGATGACGTTTGTGCACTGAGCCCATCCCCCTAACATTCCAAGTTATCACTTTATATTTACCCAACACAGCCATAGATAGGTTCTTGTGATTATGTTGCATCGGCCCAGGTGTGTGCAACGGTTAATGTGTGCATTACAATGTGGGGTGAGCCAGAAACCCGGGAAAACCATCTTAACTAAAACTGCCAATACTAGGACTAGCGCTAGAACTGGGCTGGTCCAAACATTAAGTAAAACAGTCTGAAGGTCCATTCGGTTACTGATTACATTAGCTGCAGGGGGGGGGGGGGTTCCTGTACAATGCATAACACCTTTATGCGGGAGGGAGCTACACACATGTCAGGACCCTTAATATTTATAAAGAGTAGGGGTCACCTGGGGAAAGAAAAACAATATAGTTATACATTAGCAATATCTTACTACCCTTCATCGTGGGCACCCGTCAATGTTCGCTGGGCATCGCCTTCAAGTTCTGCACATCATTAGCCAAATAAGTCCTGCACTATTTGCGGGGTGATCGAGGCAAAAAACGTGTCATTACTTTCAGAGTCAGAGTGTAGCAGATTATCATCCGATTGTTCCGATGAGGATGGCGGGTTGGTCTCTCGCATGGCAGCAGCTGCGGCCAATGCCGCCTCCTGACCTTGTAGGGCCTGTTCAGGGGACAGGTTTTTCCCAGTGGTTCTGCGGGTCGACCTGGTCCGGCACGTTCTCTGTCCCGATGTCCGTTTCGGATCTTGTCGTGTCTTCTGTTCAATGTTGTCCAGAGTTTGGGGGGAAAGGGTGGCTTCCAGCCAGTTATTTGCTGCCTCCGGGGTGTCAAAAAAGTGGGATTTTTGTTCATATAAGATTTTCAAACGAGCAGGAAACAGTAGGGCATATTTAAGATTTAAGGCTTGGAGTTTCCTTTTCGAAGGTTGGTAGGAGGCTCTTTGTCTCTTAACCAGAACTGTGTAGTCTGGATATAGGGAGATCCGATGGTTCTCGTATTGAATGAGCGCCTTCTCCCTGGCCTTCTAGAGAAGGAAATCGCGGTCTTTGTAGTTTAGAATGCGGACCTTCAGTCCCGCCCCCTCCCCTACTTAATGGCGGGTGCTGCGGGGGAATGCGTGTGACGCCCAGTCCAGGCAACACTCTCCCCAGCAGCTCCGTTTGCAGCGCCTCTCTGCATCAGCGCCAGGACTTCCCGGGTTTGCGCCGGCAGTCCGCCGCCACAGCGACTTTTTCCCAGCGCCCCCTGGCCTTCCCTGGCTGCCAGGAGACTCGCTCCCCAGCTCCTTAGTTTATTTTATTTTTACTTTATTTATTTTCTTTCTGGGCACAGTCTGCTGTCACCTGCTCCTGACTTGCCTTCCCGCCTGCCCGCCTTCAGCCTTCCCACCGTCACTGCCCCGCTCCCGCCTCCCCACCTCCAGTCCCGCCCCCCTCCCCTACGTAATGGCGGCCGCTGCACGGTCACACCGCTGGCGCGCCAAAGGCGCGCCTAAGGCAAGCCCGTCTGCACCCGTCCGTGCCTGGACAGCGCCCAGCCTCAGACCCCCTGGCCCCCACGAAAGCCACGACACCCGTCGCCGCTACGACGCCAACCTCCTCCACGAACTCAACGCCGGCCGATCACCCAACTGCTTCCAGGCCACCCCGAAGCTCAGCCACGGACCCTTCTCCTGCCGAAGCTGCAGCTTCACCTGCCACCGAACACCTGCACGTCCTGCCCCACCCGCCAGGGCAGGACGCAACCATCTCAGATGCATACTACTCAACACCCGCTCCGTCCACAAGCACGCCATCGAACTCTGGGACCTACTCGACTCAGCCTCCCCGGACGTCGCCTTCCTAGCGGAGACCTGGATGAATCCCTCCTCGGCACCCAACATTGCCATAGCCATCCCGGACGGCTGCAAGATCACCCGAAGGGACCACACCAACAGACCAGGAGGAGGAATCGCCATCCTCCACAGGAATACCCTCAGAATTTCGACCAGCACTGAAGACACCTCCAGCGCCGCCGAACACCTGCACTTCCAGATCCACATCGACCCCAACACCACCCTCAGAGGAACCCTCGTTTACAGACCCCCCGGACCCCGGCCACAGTTCAGCGACTCCATCACCGACATCGTCAGCACGCACGCTCTTGCTTCCACAGACTACATCCTCCTTGGAGACCTGAATTTCCACCTCGAGAACGCCGACGACAGCAACTCCATCGCCCTGCTCGAAAACCTCGCCAACCTCGGACTCAAACAGCTCATCACGACTCCCACCCACTCCGCCGGACACACGCTCGACCCCATCTTTTCCGCCAACGACCACGTCACCTTCAGCCACACCACCGAACTCCACTGAACCGACCACCGCTGCGTCCACTTCACCTTCAAGAAACCCACCACGCACCACCACCCGCAACGGATCCCCTACCGCAGCTGGAACAAGGTCACCGAAGACCAGCTCATCACCACCCTCGCCCGAGACCCACCAACCGACACCACCAACACCGACACAGCCGCCCGCAACCTCAGACAATGGATCGACGACTGCACCAACACTCTCGCCCGATCAAAAAACCCTCCAACAGACGCACCGACAGAAAGGCCAGCTGGTTCACCACCGACCTCCAGGAATCCAAGCGGACTTGCCGAAGAGTCAAGAAAAAGTGGCGCCACGAACAGACACCGGACAACAAAGCAGCCCTCAAGAACGCCAGCCGCAAGCACCACCAACTCATTCGAGCCACCAAAAGGACCTCCTTCAAGGAACGCATCGACAACAACGCACACAACAGCAAAGAGCTCTTCAACATCGTGAAGGAACTCTCCAACCCCAGCTCCAGCTCCAACGACATCCCACCATCGCAAGACCTATGCGACTCCCTAGCCACCTTCTTTCACCGCAAGATCGCAGACATCCACGACAGCTTCAACACCCAGACCCTCCCGACAGCCACTGACACCACAGACTCACCACCCCCCAGCCTCACCAACCTCCTGGTCTCCTGGACCCACGACAACAACACCATCAAAACCATGAACACCATCCACTCCGGCTCACCTTCCGACCCCTGCCCTCACCACATCTTCAACAAAGCAAACCGCATCATCGCACCCCAACTCCGGAAGATCATCAACAGCTCCTTCGAGACCGCCACCTTCCCGGAAAGCTGGGAGCACGCCGAGATCAAAGCCCTACTCAAGAAACCCACAGCGGACCCAAAGGACCTCAAGAAATTCCAGCCCATCTCCCTGCTCCCGTTCCCAGCGAAAGTCATCGAGAAGATCGTCAACAGGCAACTGACCCACTTCCTCGAGGAGAACAACATCCTGGACCCGTCCCAATCCAGATTCCGCAGCAATCACAGCACCAAAACCGCCCTCATCGCTGCCACCGATGACATCAGGACCCTGCTGGACAACGGCGAAACCGCGGCCCTCATCCTCCTGGACCTCTCGGCCGCCTCGACACCGTCTGCCACCACACCCTACGTACACGCCTCCACGACGCAGGGATCCGCGACAAAGCCCTGGACTGGATCACCTCCTTCCTCACCGACAGAACCCAGAGGGTCCGCCTCCCCCCATTTTGATCTGAAGCCACCAAGATCATCTGCGGCGTGCCCCAAGGATCATCCCTCAGCCCAACCCTTTTCAATGTCTACATGGCACCGCTCGCCAACATCGTCCGATCGCACAACCTCAACATCGTCTCCTATGCCGACAACACCCAGCTGATCCTCTCACTCACCAAGGACCCCGCCACCGCCAAAACCAACCTCCACTAAGGAATGAAGGCCGTCGCCGACTGGATGAAGAACAGTCGCCTGAAACTAAACTCAGACAAGACAGAGGTCCTCATCCTCGGCTCCACCCCCTCCGCCTGGGACGACTCTTGGTGGCCGGCCGCTCTGGGAGCCGCACCGACACCCACCGACCACGCACGCAACCTGGGGTTCATCCTGGACTCATTGCTCTTAATGATCCAGCAAGTCAACGTCGTCTCCTCCTCCTGCTTCAACACCCTCCGCATGCTCCGCAAGATCTACAGATGGATCCTCACCGGAACCAGAAGGACGGTCACCCAGGCCCTCGTCAGCAGCAGACTGGACTACGGCAACGCCCTCTACGCAAGAACAATGGCCAAACTCCAGAAAAGACTACAACGCATACAGAACGCCTCTGCACGCCTCATCTGCGACATCCCCCGCCACACCCACATCACAGCCCACCTGAGAGACCTGCACTGGCTCCCAGTCAACAAGAGGATCACCTTCAAGCTCCTCACCCACGCCCACAAAGCACTCCACAACGCAGGTCCAGCAGACCTCAACAAACGACTCACCTTCTACACCCCGAACCGCCAGCTTCGCTCCGCTGACCTCGCCCTCGCCACCGTTCCACGCATCCACAGGACGACCACCGGCGGCAGATCATCTTCCTACCTCGCCGCCAAGACATGGAACACCCTCCCCACCCATCTGCGACAGACCCAGGACCTGCTGACCTTCAGGAGACGTCTCAAGACCTGGCTGTTCGAGCAGTAGCTGCACCCCCCCCTCAGCGCCTTTAGACCCTCACGGGTGATTAGCGCACTCTACAAATGTTTGATTGATTGATTGATTGTTCTTGGCGGTGCCCAAGCTGTTGGTCTGCCCGTTGGGATCAGGTGTGCTCTCTCCACACAAAAGAAGGGAAATAATCCTTCCGTGGCTATTTGGTCCCGTAGCCATTGCTCCATAAATTGTGTCACATTTGGGCCCTCCGAACGTTCCGGTAAACCTAACACACGGGCGTTGCTATGACGAGCCCTGCTCTCAGCATCCTCCGCCCTATCCAGGAGACTTGCCAATTGTCTTTGTATTTGGGATATATGCTCCGTGTGTTCTTTATGTTGTGGCAATAGCTCCGCCAGGGCCTGTTTGTTACTTTTAACTGTGACTGATAACTTCTCATGATCAGCCCTTAGGAGGGTGAAGCCAGTGGTCAAAGAACCTATTTGTTGTTCGATAGATTTTCGTGAGTCTCGTATCTCTTGTAAGATTAAGTCTAATGTGTCTGGGGTGGGCTCCTCATTGGTTGGCGGGATACAACTGATCGAGGATGCTTGTGAAGCTACGTCTGATTCCCCCTGGGTCGGTAGGTCGACAGGCAGCATTTACGAAGTTTTACCTTTCGTGCGCCCCATGGTGACGCAGAGGATATTCAATGGCGGTTGTGTTGCCAACGAGGCGATGTCGTCAGGTTGCACGTTATGCTGCCAGATTGCAAGGGGGAGAGAGGAAGGAGAAAGGCCAATCGCCCCGCCAGTGGCGCTGAGGGAAGAGTTCAGTGTTGGTTTCAGGCCTCACCTCAGGTCTCCAGCACCACAGACATGTAGTGAAGCTAGATTCGGGAGTCCGCACTGTAGGTATGCCTTCCGGTGTTCTAATCGGCCAGCTAGTCAGCCCGCGTAACAGTTCAACAGGTGAGACCCACCAGGAGGGGGCACAGGTTCCCGACCTCAGATGCCGGTGGTGCATCGCGGGAATCCGCAGTCAGTCCGTTTTTTCTGGCTGGGGCCTAGGTCTCCCAAAGGCTCTTCCCTATATATATGCCCACCGGGTCTGCGCAGCAAATGGTCCACAGCACTCACTGGCCTCGGACAGCACTAGGGCAGTGCAATCCCAGGGGGAGAGATCGTCCAAGTGTTAGCACCTCGATCCGTGGCACCAGAGAGGGGGGATCATTGAGTCAACGGGCCGGTCTCTGGCATAAGTTCATGTGTGTATGCCCCCATTCACAGGTAGGCCCCTTCCGGTGTTCATGACAGTTGCGTGTCACCTCAGGCGCGTCCCCCAATCTAGCAGGAGAGGCTCCCACTGTGCACCACGTCTGGTGAGTGAGATACAGCAGGGGGGGAACGCACACGTTGTAGGTGTCAAGTGTGATGCACTAGCAGCGGCACAGGCAGTCCCGTAGGTTAGGATCACACGCTCGCACTCACCGCACCTCCGGCGTCCTCCTGCTCCCCAGTCCGATTCTAGAAGGGCCGTAATCAGTGCTCCCAGGATTAGGCCGACAACCGCAAGGTAACACCAGCTCACTGTAGGGCTCTCAACAGGAAGGGCCTCAGGGGGTTACAGCATCGGTTCGCCGCAGTACACAGCTCCGCCAACAAGGGCCCCGACTCACCAGTTACTCGATGGCTCGCAATCATGGGTGTAGCACGTAGTTCCTCACAGGCCGTACCAGTCGCATAGCAGGGCCCAGGCTGCACGGGTCCCCCCCAGAGCCCAGCGGCAGGGATTGCGATATTCGGGGGCAGCCCCGACAGGGCACCAGCAGTCCCTCAGAGCGCCTCGAGCGAGGCCTCCAGGACAGCGTCGGCCTCGCCCTGGGCGCGTCTCCGGTCCAACAGGGTGAGGGCGACAGTCCTCCACGGGCCCAATTCACTCCGCAGCCGCCGGCGGTGCCCCTTTTACGATTGTGCCAGGAAGGCGATGGATTCTCTGGGAGTCCCCGAGCCGATGCACTCCAGGTTCCGGTGCGGCGGCCTGAGGCCCCGCAGCGCGCACCAGTCCCAGGCAGTACATGCAGCATAACATAACAGTGATAACAGCAGGATAATCGGGTCCCGCATCGGAGCTCCGTCAAGTTGTAGCCGCCATGTTCGGCGGTTAGCCACGCCCCCAGGCTATGAAGAACTATATAAATGTTACAGACTTAACAATCAAGAAACTTCTCTAGGCCTCACAATGGGTACGAAAATCACTATATAAGTACCAGTGCAATACAGTACATCTTCATTACTATCATCAGAAATTGCAGCATTGACTACTAAACGTTCCTGAAAGATCTTTTTGCCACTCTCCCTTGGCACTTAAATATACAAAAAAAAGTGTTGGATAGAGAGCTTGGATTAGTCTCAGCCACTGGTAATTACTCAGGGTCACATCCCAGTCCATTATTATTTTGCTCACCGCGCCATCTCAGTTTGTTCCCAGACATATGCATATCAGTCTTGATCCTGCTCCAATGGGAACAGTCCAGCCCAAACTGCCAGGCCAGACCCTCCCTGGACCGGAAACAAGCATCCTGGGACCAGTTTAGCCCTAGTTAGGGCTTATCAACCAGGTATAGCTTTGTTCCAGTGACAAAGTGTGCACGGGACCCACGTCTGGGCATACCCGTCCCACTTAGGGCAACACACTAAAGTATACAAAAAAGTGATGGATAAAATCCTTGAATGAATCCCAGCCACTGGTAATGGCTCGGGCCGCATCCCGCTCAATCATTATTTTGTACACTTTGGATGTGCAGCAAGTGTAAGGCATTGCTTACTTTCACTTTGATAGGTACTTGAGGGCGTAACTCTGTTCTTGTGATGGAAATTATCCGCTGGAACGGTGTTCCTTTGCCAAATTGATCCCTGCATGAGGATCAGTCTGGGACATCGCTCCCCAAGCAGGGATTCACTCCCTAAACACCATGGAAATGGTTTCTATTTTGGGGGGGCTACCCCTTGGGCATGGACAAGTGCTCCAACAGGCCACAATACTCTTTCAGCTGCCCCCCCAGGGGTAGTATACGGGGTAGTTACCCTAATCTACTTCTTAGGAGGGCAGAAAGCCCATTAGACCCCAAGGATTTTTTGGGAGGGAAAGAAAAATGAATGGGGCCGACCTAGACATTGGAAGTTGCCCACACCCCAAAGAGAGGTAATGCAATTTGTCTGTCCTCCCGAAGGAATATTGAGGAGTTTTACCCCCAAAACTGCCACGCCTCCCGGGGAGGGGGGACAAAAGCCCACTAGACACCAGGGCAAAAAATAAAAAATAAAGGAAGAGGTTTGGGATGCTACTCAGGCATCGGGCTGTGTCCCCGCCCCGTAATGTCCCCATTAGTCTTTCTGCCCTCCATGGGGAGAAAATTGGGATGTTTTACCTCCAATTTACCCTCATGAGCAGAAAGCCCACTAGACACAGGGAAAAAGTATTTTTTTTAAACCAAAGGATGGGATCACAACCTGCCCAGGCATCGGGTTGAATCCCACCCAAGAACGGGCCAAACAGTCTTCCTGACCCCCAGGGGACAAACTGAGGGGTGGGTATGGGGGTGGGAGTGGGTGTGGCCTGCCCAGGCATCGGGCTGTGCCCCCACCACAGAATGGGATCAGTAGTCTTTCTGCTTCCCGGTGGGCAGATTTACACCCAAACTAACCCCAGAGGTGACAGAAAGCCCACTGCATCCAATAAAACAAAAAAGAATAGGGTGTGTGCCAGTCAGTATTAGGCCACACCCCTATCCCTAAAGCGCCAACAGTCTCTTTGCCATCCTTAGGGAAGACTGGAGGATTTGCAGAAAGCCCAGTGAATGCCACAAATATATATATTTTTTTAATAATGGGGTGGGAGCCTGCCCATCCGGACATCAGGCCACATCCCCACCCTTAAAGCCCAACAGTCATGTGACTTCGCGCCTATGACATGTGAGTTACAGGTGCGCTCAGTCTGTAATAGCCCTACCATTATAGTGCAATTGCTTTTCCTTGTGCTGACAAAACATTTGCATACCCAGGAATACGCCTTGCTGGTAAAATATTTTATTCAACAGTACAGTGTACCTGTATCATTCCTTGTCCTGATGATGACTACTGACTAATGTACATGGTCGAAACTCTGTTGACACAATCGAGCACCTCATTCATTCATCACTGACAACTATATATATATAGCATTACAGCTTGAAATGGTAATTTTAACAGCCCTCCGGACAGATGTAGGTAGCCCTGCTTGAGTGCCAGCATACTTGTACATGTTACACACATTTTACACTTTGTTTCACATTTGTCACTCTGTGTTCACCCTACGAGCACTGCACCATTATTTGTTTTCTTGTGTTTGTAATTCCTTGAATAAATGTTTTTATCATGATTATAGTATGGCACTTGGGAGTCAGCTCTATTTACATACATTCAACATTTAGAAAAGTTCCTGATGAACCATTGTTTCTTTTAAATTTATAAAAAGTGGGCTTACTGACATACTTTTACTGCTGTCAATGAATGTTGTGCTTTCGGAATTGCTAAGCTTTTGCCACAGAGTTAGTTTTGGTGCATAACATAATTACACACTGTACTGTTTCTTCTCAGTGGATTTCCCTCACCCTACTCTTTTGTCTACTGTGGAGTTAATTGACTCAATTACTTTAAACAAAAGAAGTCTGCATGCTGGTAGGGATTTACTTACAACTTCCTTCTTTAATTGGTTCGCCCTTGCACTCCTAGCTGCATCCCCTGAATAGATGTGTCTGTGATCCAACAAACTTTAAGCCCTGTTCGAAATTCAAATTTTAAATTCAATTGAGCTTTTCTTTTGGCATTGTCCGATTTCGCATGCCTATACAACGCATGCGTTACAACGCGTTACAACGCGAATGCCATTACCACGTTTAATCATTACCACGAATATGCATTTACCACGCATACCTTTACAACAAATGTCTTTGTAAGAGCAGGCATGTCAAGGGCATATTCGTGATGAAGGTTTTTCCTGACCTCTGCTCCAAGTCCGGTCCCTTGCTGCACCCCCGTCGTTTTGTTTTTTAAAGTACCCCTCCCCTGTACCGCGACCCTCCATACCAAACCCTTCTAACAAATACCCCTCAACTGCTCTGAACCCTAAAAACAGACCCCTGTGCGACTCCCTCCCCCCCCCCAACTCCGGACCTTCTTCAAACTACCCCACCTCTGAGCCCCAGAAGCGGATCTCTACCCCCAGCCCCCCGCCCCCAGCCCATCGGAAAACTACCCCTTCCTTGCTCTGAGCCCTAAAATGGGACCTGTTAACAAATACCCCGCCCCTGAACCCTAAAAACGAACCCCTGCGCGACTCCCAACCCACCCCACCCCACTCCCCCCGGCCCTTCTTCAAACTACCCGCGTGCCCTAGAAGCGGATCCTTACCCCCGCCTCTCCAGCGCCCAGCCCATCTAAAAACTACCCGTCCGCTGCCCTAAATGCATTCAAACATTAATACATTTAAACACATTAATTTAAAATCCCCCTTACCTCTCCATGACATCACCTCTCCAGCTCTTCTGAGACGCGACTCATGTCGTACAGTGAAGGGTCCGTTTCCTCTAACGACGCTGATAGCACACCCTTACCACACACATACCTTTTCCACACATAGCTTTACAACGTAAAGGCCTGCGTGGTAAAGGCAGTGCGTGGTAATGGTGCATGCATTGTAACGCATGCGTGGTTAGGTATATGCGGGGAAACAGCCGCGTTGTAATAGCTGTTTCCCTAAAGTTTGTTCTGTGATGGAAAAATCCGGACCCGGGTCTAATAATATTGAGCGGGAGTGTCTTTAGCAGTCTTTCTTGTGAGGTTTTGGGGCAGATGTATCATTGTAGCAGTTTGCGAGTCCCTAATAGCGATTTTTAGCGAATCGCTATTAAGGACTCGCAAAATGCTATGTAGGTAGAAATCCCAATAATAATTGCGATTCCTACATATTCCTTAATTGCGAATCGCAAATAGCGTTTCGCAATTTAGGAATAGGTTCCCATTCATTCCTATGGGCCTAGAGGCCCATAGGAATGAATGGGAATTGCAATACCCAATAGGTACTCGCAAATTGTGCATGCAATTTCAAGGGTGCAAGGGTTCCAAAAGGACACCCTGTTGCACCCCTGAAATGTGCATGTGTGCACATGTGGCGCACATACATGCCCTAAGGGCATGTATGTGTGCCACATGGCACTTTGAAAAAGCAAAAAGTGCTTTTTCAAGGAAATGCAAATTACCACCAACTAGAAGTTGGTGGTAATTTGCGATTCCTCACAGCAATATCGCAATTTGCAATGGCTACTAGCATAGCATTTAGGGACTCGCAAATTGCGAGTCTCTAAATGCATGCGCAAAATAGGGAATCGCAAATTTTGCGATTCCTTATTTTGCGAGTAGGTTTTTCTTTCCTACATTGCACACAGCTAAATTGCGATCGCAAACGCTGAAATTCTGCGAATTTCAGCGTTTGCGATCGCATTTTAGCTTGATACATCTGGCCCACAGTTACCACACTAGTGAGCAGAATATTGGCACAGACATTAGTGCTATGATCCTGATAGTAAAAGGTCTGAAGGTAGTTATCAAACCCTGCTGTGGGCACACTCTGTTTAACTGACCACTGATGGTGTGCAGAAGCTGGGCAGGGGGCTTGCCTGCTGTGGGCACACACTGATGGTGTGCAGAAGCTGGGCAGGGGGCTTGCCTGCTGTGGGCACACACTGATGGTGTGCAGAAGCTGGGCAGGGGGCTTGCCTGCTGTGGGCACACACTGATGGTGTGCAGAAGCTGGGCAGGGGGCTTGCCTGCTGTGGGCACACACTGATGGTGTGCAGAAGCTGGGCAGGGAGCTTGCCTGCTGTGGGCACACACTGATGGTGTGCAGAAGCTGGGCAGGGAGCTTGCCTGCTGTGGGCACACACTGATGGTGTGCAGAAGCTGGGCAGGGGGCTTGCCTGCTGTGGGCACACACTGATGGTGTGCAGAAGCTGGGCAGGGGGCTTGCCTGCTGTGGGCACACACTGATGGTGTGCAGAAGCTGGGCAGGGGGCTTGCCTGCTGTGGGCACACACTGATGGTGTGCAGAAGCTGGGCAGGGGCTTGCCTGCTGTGGGCACACACTGATGGTGTGCAGAAGCTGGGCAGGGTTCTTGCCTGCTGTGGGCACACTCTGTTTAACTGACCACTGATGGTGTGCAGAAGCTGGGCAGGGGGCTTGCCTGCTGTGGGCACACACTGATGGTGTGCAGAAGCTGGGCAGGGGGCTTGCCTGCTGTGGGCACACACTGATGGTGTGCAGAAGCTGGGCAGGGGGCTTGCCTGCTGTGGGCACACACTGATGGTGTGCAGAAGCTGGGCAGGGGGCTTGCCTGCTGTGGGCACACACTGATGGTGTGCAGAAGCTGGGCAGGGTTCTTGCTCTGCTGTGGGCACACTCTGTTTAACTGACCACTGATGGTGTGCAGAAGCTGGGCAGGGGCTTGCCTGCTGTGGGCACACACTGATGGTGTGCAGAAGCTGGGCAGGGGGCTTGCCTGCTGTGGGCACACACTGATGGTGTGCAGAAGCTGGGCAGGGGGCTTGCCTGCTGTGGGCACACACTGATGGTGTGCAGAAGCTGGGCAGGGGGCTTGCCTGCTGTGGGCACACTCTGTTTAACTGACCACTGATGGTGTGCAGAAGCTGGGCAGGGGCTTGCCTGCTGTGGGCACACACTGATGGTGTGCAGAAGCTGGGCAGGGAGCTTGCTCTGCTGTGGGCACACACTGATGGTGTGCAGAAGCTGGGCAGGGGCTTGCCTGCTGTGGGCACACACTGATGGTGTGCAGAAGCTGGGCAGGAGCTTGCCTGCTGTGGGCACACACTGATGGTGTGCAGAAGCTGGGCAGGGGCTTGCCTGCTGTGGGCACACACTGATGGTGTGCAGAAGCTGGGCAGGGGGCTTGCCTGCTGTGGGCACACACTGATGGTGTGCAGAAGCTGGGCAGGGGGCTTGCCTGCTGTGGGCACACACTGATGGTGTGCAGAAGCTGGGCAGGGAGCTTGCCTGCTGTGGGCACACACTGATGGTGTGCAGAAGCTGGGCAGGGTTCTTGCCTACTGTGGGAACACTACAGTACAGAAGAAGGTATGGCTTTCTTCCTTCTCCTCCCTTCTCCCTTCCTCCTGCTGGCACCTGCTCTTTGCTTCACTACTGCTCACTAGAGGTTTCCAAGGAGAAGCCAACTCCATTTAATTTTTTTAATAAATCTTTTTATTGGCATTTCAACAAAAACAAATTGAAGAATCAAACAGTGCACTGCAAAATTCACCTACTCTGTCGTACTCGAAGCATCAATCCTGTCCATCCCCATCTCTCCCCCTGCCCTCCCCCCGACAACTCCATTTAGAGGCTTTAAAATGCTTCTGTTTAGATGCAGCTCCACCGCACATTTGGTTGGAAGCTACAAGTAAACGAGACTGGACAGTAAACTGGGACTTGGACATAAGGCAGCTTCCTGAGCGGCTGTTTGCATCTTGTTATCGATGTTTAATCCAAGACTGCAATTGATGTCTTTTGGGCAGAATCTCTAGACATTTACACCCCAACAGTATTAAGAGGAGTCTTTCTACCTTGAATTCTTATCCAGTGTAAGACTCTGGCCGAGTTGGTATGGGGGCCCATCAGCGTCTGTGTGCCTAAGCCCTGACTGTGTGCCTGTCTCGTGCATTGTGCACAAGGGAGTGAAAGATTAATTGAACAATGGAATACTGGGAGATCCTTTGACGACCATGAAGTGAATCCGGGCCAATAATTGTTGGTATAGGCCTTTTGTTCTACTTCAAATGTTTGTCTTTCTGTTTCTCTCTTTTTTCTTTAGAACCTTCTACCCTCATTGGGTGGAATGTTCTAAAAGCCTTATAGCCGGGGCCACTGGAATTATGCGGCAGGAGAGGGCCAAATTATGCAGCAGGTGTGTGTAAATTATGCGACAAGAAAAGGCAAATTATGCCGCATAATTCGGCACATTTTGTAATAGTATTTATTATTTCATCATTTTTAAACTCAGTAACACTCTGTGGGCATTGGTTGCACCTCATTAGTACCTGTTTAACATCCAAATATAGCAACAGAGCAACAGAAAGGGGATCAGTCCAGCTTTGCAAAGGGCCTTCCATAGCGCGGTAAAACGCGCTGTCGCATTTTTGGTAACTTTGAGCCGTCTGAGCTATTTTTTTTTTTAAATCTGCTGATTATGCGTCAGATGATGAATTATGTGGAAAATGCGGCAAATCTTTAATTATGCAAAAATCGCCGCAGTCGCACAGTCACATAATTCTAGTGGCCCTGCTTATAGCCCTTCTGCCTCTGTGCAGTAGCGATTGTTAAAGATCCTCTCCCCCATTTATATATATGTTAACATTAGATACATTTGTGTTAAGTATGGCTAGGTCTAGATGAATTTTTATATATTAAACTTAAGTATGGTTAGGTGTGGCTGGACAGCAGAGCTGTCGCCTCACCTGATGTGATCAACAGAAGAATAACTTTAAGAAGCACCACTAAAAGAGGGGCTTTGAATCTGCCCACATGATGTTTCTCCCTACCGGATTGGATTGCGCAGAGGTTGTGTGCCTTCCGCTGAAAAAGATTGCTTGTATTGCACAGATTATGCTCAATGTGATAGGCCTGAGTTGGTTATGGTGACAAGCCAATGATCAAGACCATAGACCTGACTGGTTCATTGCCAAACTTAGTCGGATGCCATAGATCCGATCTGTTTATTATGAAAAGTTTTAACAAAGGCAGAAGGCAGACAGATTACCGTAGTAGGCAAGGGTCGTAGTTACACCCTCTAAAACAAACCCTGGATTTTTTTGGACCTTAATTAGTTTTTAAGTCTGGCCAAGTGACCGCTTTAGTTGTATCACCAGCCTCATGCTAAAAAAATACATACATATATATTACATAGAGGTAGTTACAGTGAGGTCAGAGTTTACTTCGGAAGAGTGGTTTTTGTTTCGCTGATAAGTTTGACACTGTTTGACGAATCTGCACTAAACATTCCCAAAACGAAAAAGCTCATCTGCCTCAGCTATTTTATGGAAAGTTTTGCGCTGATACATTGAGCAGGGGCCCAAAAAAAGGGGAGGTGGGAATAAATTTCCCATGTTAATTCCAATAGGAATTTTTCTCTCCAATACAGGAAAAAATGGCTGTCCTGAATTATAAAATTTGGCAAAAAGTCTGAACTTTACTCAAAAAGTCTGTTTTTGTGATTTGGTGTAAATACATTCAGCCGTTTTAAAAAAATGAGCATTTAAAGAGAGACTTGGGTTGGGTATGAATGGGTTAAAAAGTTAGTAATATCTGGACTGTTGTCCAGATATGCAGTACATGGCCAATTTAAAGGGGACTAGTCTGTCCTGAGGCTGATATGAATAATATGTTGTGGCAGCCATTTCAGGACTCAGAGACATTATCCCTGCATCCTGAAAATGAATACAAAAATAATGGTGCACACCCTGACCCTAGGGACATGTAGGAGGTTGCCATTAAAATTATGGTTAGGGCTCTAAAAACCTAAAATCCTAAAATGAGGACACATTCCCTGTGAGTTCTCCTATAATGTGAGCCATACATGGCCCTGGGGACCGCCTCTCCCCAGGGCCGGCTCCTGCTATGTCCCGGGGCGCCCACCCCCGGGACATAGCTGTTTGCTATGGCTTGGCGGGAGCATTACCGCTCCCGCCAAGCCATAGCAAACGCTGCTCCGTTAAAAATGCTCTTGCTTGCTGAAAGCGGAGCAGAATTGCTTTTGGGCAGAGGGAGCTGCATGTTCAGCAGCTCCCTCTGTGCAAAAGCAATGCCGGCTCCCGCAGGACGCGGGTAGCCGGCAGGGACCACAGGGGCCTTGAGGCTTCCCCCGCGGTCCCCAACACTAAAAAGTGGGTGCCCTGGGTGGGACCAGAGCACCCACAGCAGAGGCCGAGCCCCGGGGATGGAGTCCCCAGGGCCCAAATTGGCCCAGAAGGTGGGCCCCATACCTCCCTCCACTTATCTATTTTAAATAAAAATGTTTTTAAAAGAGGCCGGGCCCTGGGGAATGGGCCTGCCCAGGGAAGGCGGGCCACGTAACCACCCTCCCCGATGAATAAAAAAAAAAAAAAAAAACAGGCAAGTCGCCGTAGGCCCCACTCCCTTATCCATCAATCTGCAAATGCGCCTCCAGATGCACTTCTGGTTGGGGGATGAAGTCCCCTTGGCTCCAGAAGGTCCACGGGGACCAACAAGCCCTCCTGTTACCTCCAGTAAGTCCCATAGAGTGCAATTGCTGAGAGGTCTTTGGAGGCCACGCCCCCTTTCTCCACCACTCTGCAAACGTGCCTCCTGGTGCACTGCTGGTTGGGGAATGACGTCCCCTAGGCTCCAGAGGGTCCTTGGGGGCAACAAGCTCTCCTGTTACCTGCAGTCAGTCCCACACAGTGCAATTTCTGAGAGAACTTTGAAGGCCACCCCCCTTTCTCCAACACTCTGCAAACGTGCCTCCTGGTGCACTGCTGGTTGGGGCATGAAGTCCCCTTGGCTCTACAGTGACCTTAGGGGCCAACAAGCCCTACTGTCATCTGCAGTAAGTTCCACACAGCGGAATTGCTGGGAGGTGTTCATACGCCTCGCCTCCTCACCACTCTGCCTCCTGGTACACTGCTGGTCAGGGGATGAAGTCCTTTTGAATGTTGAGGGTTCTTGGAGTCAGAAGCCTTCCTGTTATCTCCAGTAAGTCTGACACAGAAGGATTACTGAGAGCTGGTCGGAGGCCCGCCACCTTTCTCCACCACTTTGCAAATGTGACTAATAGTTAAAAAAACATAGAAATTCACTTAAAACATCAAAGGTTACAGGGACATTATAGTTAGGAAATAGAATTTGAAAAACTTTAGAAATTCACTTAAAAAAACAAAGGTTACAGGGACATTATAGTTAGAAAATAGAATTTAAAAAAACCTTAGAAATTCACTGAAAAAACCAAAGGTTACAGAGACGTTATAGTTAGCCTTAGATTTCACTCGTACAAAACCAGTGAAATTAATCAGTTATAGTTACCTGAGCTAACTATAACTTACGCCCCACAATGCACGGCTTATGACCTCACATGTTACATCGCTCATGACATGATCAGTGACATCACTGATGGCATCTCAAATGACATCACTGATGACATCATCAAGTAAGTGTAAGTGTTTTAAGTGTTTATGAGTGTTAAACATATATACTAACCTCCTACAAAAGTTAAATGAGTATACAAGGTGCAATACTACTCAGTGATACTACTAACATATATTATGTGAGTGGCTGGGTGATTGTATCCATGTGTGTATGGGTGTGTGAGTGGCTGTATGGGTGTATAAGGGGGTGTGTGAGTAGCTGTGTGGGTGAGTGAGATGCTGTCTGAGTGGCTGTATTGGTGAGTGAATGGGTGTTTCAGTGGCTGTACGGGTGAGTGAATGGCGGTATGAGTGGCTCTATGGGTGGGTAAGTGGGTGTGTAGTGACTGTATGGGTGAGTGAGTGGGTGTCTGAATGGTTGTATGAGTGAGTGACTCAGTGTGTAAGTGGCTGTATGGGTGAGTGAGTGGCTGTTTGAGTGGGTGTTTGGTTAATTGGGTTGGGGTGTGAGTGGCTATATTGGAGAGTGTCTGTGTGAATGGCTGTATGGGTGACTGAGCGGATGTGTGAGTGCTTGCATGGATATGTGAATGGGTATGTAAATTGTTGAGTGGGTGTGTGAGTGAGTGTGTGAGTGTATGGGTGAGTGAGTGGCCTTGTTGAGAGGTAATTTGGGTGAGTGAGTAGGTGTGTGAGTGTCTGTACAGCTGAGTGACTGGTTGTATGAGTGGCTATATGGGTGAGTGAATGGTTGTGTGAGTGGCTGTACGAGTGAGTGAGTGAATCAAGGTACTTGATTTGAAATCATAGTTAGTCAGGTAGACCCATAAATGAAGAGCTCCAATTTGTAATTCCACCTGAAATCTTGAAATATATGTAATTTTGAGTATAATATTTAATTTGTCTGTGTATAAAGTACTTTCTCTTTTTAAAGGAAAAGCACTAGCTGGACATTGATTTAATGTTGTGCATTGCTGTGTTTTGAGTTTTTAGCCAACAGCATTGGACTACTCTGTCAAGCTACGCTCAGAAAAAAAGCGTTAAAAGAGGCACATGGTCACCCATTTGAGGGCCTGGGGTACGCAAGCCCCAGGATACCAGAACTGAAAGACCCCCATTGACACAATTGGGAATTATAATTTTGAACTGCCCTCTGTCCTCCTCAACCGGAATTCTCAAACACAATATGAAGAGGTTTTACATTGTGAATTATCTGAAAAATGCACTAGGAAGGGTTTAAATTGTGAACTACTTGCCAAACATCATAGGAAATGGGTATTCACTGTGAATACTCTGACATATTCAATAGGAAAGGATTTTTTTCATTGTGAACTGTCTCTGACAAATGCAGTAGCAAAGGTTTTACTTAGTTAACATTCTGTCAAATACAATAGGAAGGGGTTTTACATTGTGAATGCCATGACATACATCATAAGAAAGGGCTTTACATTTTGAACTATTTGACAAATACAACACGGCTAGGATTTACATGGTGAATTCTGTGACAAACGTTATGGGAAGGGGTGTAGTGCATAGATCCCTTTATAGGTCTTGCCACAGTAATTGCTTGGTGCCTTTAGTAAAGGCTTAGTGTTCATGTCATACTTTGGGTCTACCTAAAATGTTTGATGGATCTCTACAAGCAAAGACCACATGGCCATGTATGTGTTCACTTTAAAATCAGCAGGATTGCACTGTTTATTTTTAGAAGCGTTAAATAAAGGTAGTAGGTCTATCATTTTACATTGTGAATGACTTGACAAAGCCCGTAGACTTAACATTTTTGATTGTGAAAATCCTCATGTTTTCCAGTAGCCCATGTAGCACAAATACTGTTTTTTACAATTAGTGCCTGCTGATGTGCAAATTGTCACATCGTACCTCACAGATAATGGGAGCAGGCTACATTGACAAGGTTAATTGCCGCTGTGATATTTCTGTATGGTACATGATTTGCACCCTGGTTAATCTGCAAGTCCTCTATAGCAGGGGGTTCCCATTTTGTAATCCCAGCTGAAATCCTGTAAATCTTTGTCAATTTTAATATAGTATTTAGTTGTGTGTGCATTAAAATTGTTTTCCTTTTAAGAGAAAATGCAGTGGCTGGACATTTATTTGTTGTGTGTGAATGTTGTGCCTGTCTGTGTTCTCAGTTTAACACAAACAAAAACCAGATTGTCTCGAAATCCTACAAGTGCAGTTTTATAAAGTGCAAAGTATAAAACTGCACTTGTAGGATTTCGAGACAATCTGGTTTTTGTTTGTGTTTTTATAAGGGTTTTAAATAAATAAATAATTGAAACTTGAGTACATTATTGATCATTGAGTAATTATTGTTACACATCGCAGCAACTTGTAATTTCATCTGAAAGATTTTGTCATTTCTCTCTTTAGTATCAATATTAGTAGTTTTTGGCCTGTGATACCACAAGTACTTATACCACATGATCCAAACCTTGGGTGGGTTTTAATATCTACTTGCATATCCATTTTGTTTATATTTGATCTCTTTGAAAAGGGAATTCTTTTCTTTGTGTTTCACGGACCCGTCCGTTTTCCTAGCATCAGGGTACCTCCCTTATATTGTTGGAATGTGTTCTCAGTTTCACATCCACAGCACTTCCAGAGTCAGCCTTGGATGGTTCTGTCTAATTTCCCTCAGTGACAAGTGTTAAAAGGGGCACTTGGTTCTCAGTTTGAGGGTCTGGGGCATAGAGGCCCTAAGTCACCAGAAGTGAGAGACCCTCATTGACACAATGGGTGCTAGTAACTTTCGGCTGCCATGATAACTCCTGAACTCAATTCATCAGATACATATTGTGAACAAATACAATAAGAACATTTGAATTCTGCCAACTGCAACAGAAAGAGATTTACACGAATAACACACTGACAAATACAGTAGGAAGCACTTTTACATTGTGAACTCCAGGACAAAGGCAACAAGAAAGGGCTTTACATTTTACCTATCTGACAAACACAATAGCAAGGGGATTTATATTATGTTCTCTCTGACAGATGCAATATGAAGGGGTTTAATGCACATGTCCCTTTTCTTGGTCTCTCCAGATGGAGATTTACAATTCACATCAATGTATACTTTGAGTCTTCCTAAAATGTTTGATGAGTCACTCTAGGCAGTTACTACATGGTCATCTTTATTTATTTTCATGAGCAAAGCGAAAAGGCATGAATTATTGATTATTAAATGTGGCAGCAAAAGCAGTCGCCCTCTCATTTTATATTGTGACAAAGCCTATAGGCTTAATCTTTTTGATTGTGAAAAGCTTCATTGTGAGAAATTGGGTTACTGGTTGACTGGGGCGTGAGCCCTGGTCAAGCAGCAATCACAATCCTAGTTAGAGTGAGGTACAAGCCAACCCTAAATTAACCTGCGCTCAACCCTCTGATAGCTTGGCACAAAGCAGTCAGGCTTAACTTAGAGGCAATGTGTAAAGTATTTGTGCAACACTTCAAAGAGTAAAACAATTAAAAACACCACACACAATGGATCCCATACCTAGTTAGAAAAATAGAGCAGAATGTAAAAAATAAAACAAGACCAAAACAACAAACATCCATTCAGTAGAACCGGAGATATTAATTTTTAAAGATTTATTATGAAAATAGCGTCAAAAAGCACACAACTCGAGATGTCTAGCCACGCTAACCTGGGTCAGAGTCACACTTTCAGGCAGACTGCGATGGAGCGCAAGTTGGATACAGTCACCAGGTTGGATCTTCTGAAATTTATCTTCTCAAGTTCGTGCTAAGAGTCCTGTTTGCATTGAAGAGGTCAGCAAGGAGCAGGGAGAGCGTCGCAGGAAGCTGTTGGCAAAGCGTGAAGAGCCGGCCGGCGTTGCTGGAGCTTCGCATTGGCGGTCCCCGCGAGTGGTCGATACAGCAGTGTGAAGAGTCAGGCTGACAGAGCTTCACGCTGATTTGCGGTGAGTGCGGTGAAGTCTCGGTGTGAACGGGCCCTTTCGGGAAGAGCCCAAAAGCTTGATTTCAGTGCCCTTGAGCAATACCAATGTCCAGGACCTGAGAGGCACCACTTGGGGGTCAGTAACACTCTGCATCTGGGTCCAGGGGCTGGTGCAGGATGTTGGGGAGCCGTTTATGTCCCCGAGGCTATGCTCAGAAGGCCAGCAGACTAGCCCTTGGAGTCATTCTGGGGTCCTGGGTTCAAGATGAAATTGCAGTTCCAGTTCTTTCTCCCCAGGCAAGAGGACAACAGGCAGCAGGTCAGCATAGAAGGGCAGCAGTTCCTTCAGAGCAGAAGTCCAGCATAGTGGTAGTCCTTTCAGCAACACAGCAGTCCTCTTCCTTGCAGTGTGTCCATAGGTCAAGAAGTGTGCTGAAGAGTTGGTGTCTGAGGTCCAGTATTTATACACAGTTGTGCCATCAAAGCTTCTAGAGGCATGCCCTTGAAGTGCACAGATGCGCTGCCTTCCAGGCCCTGGTTCCAGACTAACTACAGGGGGTATGCAGCGCTTTGTGTGGGGACAGGACAAAGCCAATTGAAGGGTAAGTGGGACAGCGCCCTGCTCCTCCCACCCATCCTGACAGTGATGGCCCTTGCAGTCACACCTGAGCTCCCAATTGTGCGTGACTGTCTAGAAGGAATACATAAAGCCCAACTGCCAACTACACCCAGTCATGTGACCCAAAGACAGGCTGCAGGCACCAAATAGCTAAGGCAAAAAAATGCCAACTTTTTAAAAGTGCCATTTTCAGAATTACAATTTAAAATCTGACTTCACCATAAGTTAGGATTTTAAATTGTGATTTCACAGACATCAAACATGTAGGGGTTATCTGTTTCCATTTGGGGAAAAACACTTATGAAATGTAATAAGGTAACTCCATTGTTATCCTATGGGAGAGGTAGGCCTTGCAGTAGTGAAAAACGTATTTAAGAGTTTTTACTACCAGGACATGTAAAACTTAAAAGTGCATGTCCTACTTTTTAGATAAAAGGCACCCTTCCCTCTGGTCAGTCCAGGACCTTCCCTAGTGGTGACATATGCATTAAAAATGAAGGTTTGAACCTGGCAAAACGTTTACTTTGACAGGTCAAAATGGCAGTTTAAAACTGCACACAGGTTTTGCAATGGCAGGCCTGAGACATGTTTAAAGTGCTACTTAAGTGGGTGGCACAGCCAGTGCTGCAGTCCCACTGGTAGCAGTTCGTTTACAAGCCCTGGGCACATGTGCTGCCACTTTACCAGGGACTTACAAGTAAGTTAAATATGCCAATTGGGTATAAGCCAATGTCACCATGTGTTAGGGAAAGAGCACCAGCACTTTAGCACTGGTTAGCAGTGGTAAAGTGTGCTGGGTCCTAAGGCCAGCAAAAACAAAGTCAGCAAAAACAGGAGGTCTGAAAGCAAAAAGTTAGGGGAAAACCATGCAAGGATGCCAGGTCTAACACTGTATTTTTCAGTTTAGGAGCTTGGTGATTTTTAGGATTAAAGCCTGCTGGTGTGCAAATTGCCACATGGTCCCTCACAGATAATAGGGGCAGGCTACATTGACAGGGTTAGTCTCTGCTGTGATATTTCGTTAGGGTATGTGCTTTGCACTTCGGTTCATCAGCAGGGTTCCAAAATGAGGAGTTTCAATTTGTAGTTCCACCTGACATCTTGGAAATATTTGTCATTTTGAGTATAGTATTCAGTTGTGTGTGTATTTTTCTTTGTAATGAAAAAAGCATTTGTTGTAAATGTATTTATTTAGTGTTATGTGTGTGTGTGTTGCTCAGTTTTGCCTATGTTAGCCTTGGATTGCTCTGCTCAGTAAACTGAAAGTCAGATGTTTACATTGTGATCTGTTTAAAAGATGCACTAGGCGGGATCTTTACATTGTGAACTCTCTGACAACTGTAGGATGGAAGGTTTCTACATTGAAAATTCTGTGAGAAGCCAAAAAAGAACTTCTCATTGTGAACTCCTTGACGAACACCTTGGGGGGGCAATGCATTGTTTAGCACAGATCTCCTGAGCCACACCTCTAGTTCAGATCACGCTAGGGGGGTCTCCTTGTCATTGTATACATTTAAAATTTTATGTTTGGCATTTAGTTATGTGTGAAATATAGTGCTTTTTCATTTTAAAAGTAAGTCAGTGGTCACTGATTTTTAAGCATCAATTTGCACTTTGTGGGATTCTTAAATGTTTGTTTAATCCCTTTAGTTGCTTTAATTTGTTCTTTTGGCTTTAATTTTATGTTAACTACGGTATTGATAGTCAGTGCTTGATGCAACAATGTGGTAGTAACTCTGCCTTTCCACTCTTAAATATAGAATATAGAATGTGTTACTTAAGTTGCAAGCTTAAGAGATCTCATTTCACCAGAAATAAACAAAAAGCAGTGGCAGGAATTAATGGCCGTGTAGTGTGAAGATGGGAAAGAAGGTGAGAAGCAGAAAGACTCATCTCTACATGCATCAGTGCCATGTCCCCCATAACTGTACCCCTCAGTTAGAATGTCAATCCTACAATTGTCATTTATTGTTCTTCATATCAATCTGTTCATCAATCAGTTCCTACAGTCCCATCATTATTTTAGTCTGTAGTGATTTTCTATTAAATAGAGGAAAAAAGACATTTCTCTTGACATTATAAAGAACTTATAAAAGGATATTATCTTGGGTTTGAGTCTGTTTTTTTGATCATTAGCAGGGACATGCAAGGTGTTCATCACATGAGTAAATCCATGCTTGGATCCTGAGTACTGGGACGCCAGTACTTTTCGGGTGGCCTAAAAATCGGCAGGAGCATTTTTGGAGTAAATGCCCTCACTTCTCTTCACCCCACGAATTGCCGATATTTCCTTGGAAGTGCTGGTTAGTGCTCAAAGTGGATGTGCAGTTTTCTTGTGAGTCATCCTTAACACAGTCTTCCATGCATCTTTTAAAGTGGATGGATGTTGTGGGCTTCTTTTTTCTCGGGTCAAAGGCTACTAAGGTCCTTATTTTAATATGAAAACCCATGTGTAGAAAACTTGGTGAACTACAGGTAGTGATAGTAGTATTCCCAAGAATCATGGGAGCTTTGTGAGAGAAAGAATTTGTAGCATCACAGACCTCTGTTTATTACGTGGAAACCTACTCCGTTGTGAGGGTTAAGGTGTGGGTCCTGAATACAGAGTAGGGAATATCGTTTCACCGTAATATAATAGCCTAAATATTGAAGACAAAAATATTGACAGATAAGTATGTATAGATTTTCTATATCTAACTCCACATATGTGTGGCTTGACAATATATGCATCTTCAAGGTACGTAGATGTAGATTTACGAATAGCACATCTATGCGTCCTATGTGCACTTACCTTTCGATATTTAGGTCCTCCATATTTTGGCGATGATATTAAGGTATAACATTGTTCCGTACTTGATATTCCAGATGATAAGCGAGGGCTATCATACATAGAAACCTCTCCCTGATTTGAGCATGGCACTTTGCAGAAGATGAAAGGTGGCTGCCATTGGCTTACTGGCACTTTCTGTTGTTTGTCCTCTAAGGCTCCTACCTGGGGTTCGGTGTGTAAATTTACAAAGCTGTAGTCGATTTCACTTTGGGTACAGGGTTTGTGCTCCATTAGGCAGATTGTTTTCTCAGCTTCCGTCTTCCCGAGCCATGTTGGAGTGGCTTGAAAGAATGTAAACCTACATGCGGCGTAGGCAAGTGTAGTGGTAGGATACAGACAAGTTACTGTCCTATAATTATGAGACCCTGTTAAATCAGCAATCACTACTTCCGCCCTAGATAACTTTGACTAAGGGCCTCATTTAGATCTCAGCGGACAGGTTACTCTGTCACAACAGTGACAGATATCCTGTCCGCTCAAATACAAATCCTGTAGCCTATAATGGGATTTATATCTCGACGGACGGGATATCCGTTAACATTGTGACGGAGTAACCCATCCACCGAGATCTAAATGAGGCCCTAAATATGATTGTTCTGTGGCTCTTAAATTAATTTGTCGACCTTCACCAGGGACTCACATCATACATTCGAAAAGTGATAACTTGTGTAGGCGAGTAGCTAGTGGCAGCAGGTGGTACCCCTCTCTTGCCCTTTGATACCCTTGACACTACCCTTGCTACCCCGGCACTGCCCGTGCTAGCCCCAGTAATTGCTCAGTTTATTTTATTTTTGTAGTCTCCACTCTTTGCCTTTCTTATAGTCCTAGAGCTACACTTGCAATTTTGGTGTGGACTCAATTCCCTAATTCCATTGGAGGTCAAAGGGTGCTTGATGTCACTTCTGCCTCCATTGGCTCTTTGGTATCAACATCCGCGTTGTTTGTTGCTCTGCTGGGGATCTTAGCCGGTTGGCTCGCATTCAAGGATGGGTTTTATCAGGGGATGCAGTGTTTACGGGTGTTAAAAAAACACAACTCCTAGTGAAACTTCCAGGCACTGTAATTGCCAAATATTAACACTTCAGCTGTGTCAAACTGAATTTAACAAACCTTCAGGCACAGGCAAGAAAATTATGCAGAAGACAGAAATGGACCAAAATTATTTTACACAGTTTTGCAGCTTACTACATAAAAATACATTACAAATTAAATACAATAGATTAGCCTTATTGGAAGTGTAATAAATAACACGTATGGGCTAACAGCAAAATCCGAGAAACACAACATGATAGGTGGCAAAAATGGTTTGTTGTTTGTGTAGATAATTGTAGGCAAATATTGAAACTTTACAATCTCATTATAATTGAGTTAAATCCTGCAAATATGTGGCTGTTCATTTAGGATATCAGAAAAAAACTGAGAATTAAGCAAGAGGTCCTGTGTTTGCTGAGCTTTGGAATCTAAACTGCACAAAATTGTTTTATAATTAATATTTTTCACTTTTATTTCTTCGGGTTTCATGTTTTTGAACGACCAGTCGAGATAGAATTCTAGCAAGTGGGTCCCTGCAAAGGGAAGGAGAAGCCCCAACTTTCAGAAACACTCTGGGCTCACAGTGGGAGTGTCACGTGCTACTGGGGTGTGTCCTCGGGTGTTCTGACGTCAGGATAGCCGCTTCCGGAAACGCAGCAAACTTAAGCTGTGTCACTGCAGCACCTGCAGAGCTTTGGAGCAGTTGCATGTGTTATCTTAGCTTTCATTTAGAAATCAGGCTGGCTGCTTCATTTTGTATTGGCTGAAGCTTTGCTGCAGGCTTCTTGGTGGAACCAATGTACATGGAGTTTTCATTTATTCATTTCTTTTGGAAGCACAACAGCACTTCATCCAGGAATTCTGTTTGTGGCAAACATTAATAGGGCACACAACCAGTTGTGAGTTGGTATGGCAGCATAGAGAAGAGGATTATTTATTTATTTGAGAGTTTTGTATAGCGCCGGCTAGACCCGAGGGTACCAGAGAGCTTTACAAGACATAGCATTGATAGAAGGATTCGCCAGTGGCGAAACTAAATTTGAGAGGCCCTGCTGCGGAATACATGAAGGGGCCCCCCTCCAAACTCCCTCAGGAGCTCTCAGGCCAGGGTACTGTGCTGAGGGAGCCTCCTGGAGCTCGGGGCCCACCCGCACTGCGGGGGCCTTTGTTACGCCACTGGGATTCACAGTTGACATGGTATAACAAGAGGGGATAAAAACAGTGTAACATAAAATACGTATCTCAAAGAGTAACAGATAATCCAACATTGTCCGTCCGAGGCATAGACTCTGAATTGGGTCAGGCGACCGTATTGAATGGTCCTTTGTTCAGTAGTAGAGTTTCGAGATTCCGTTTAAAGCAGATATAGCAAGCGTTGCAGTGATGGTCTTTAGGAAGTGAGTGGCTTTAAGGGACGATGGCGTTTAGTATAGACAAGCCATAGATATATTTACATTGGTGTCTGATGTGGTGTGAAACTGGTGCTGGTTTCTGCATGATAATCGTATTTCAATAACTTGAGGTCGTCCTTGAGACAGTCTTGATGGAGGTCAGCACAGTTCAGCCAGAAGAAAGGTCCAGTACAGGGGTGCCGGTCAGCAGAAGGATCAAACCCCGGGCACTGTGTATGCAGGTTTGGGGTGGACATGTTTGGCTGTGTTGAGGTTTCGAGTCGGGGCACATCTCTTGAGGCTTCGGATGAGCCTTTCATGGGGAAAAGAAAGGCTCCTGGACACAGCTGTATGGGACTCGACGGGTAGAGGTAAGGGGAGGGCGTGGACCACCGACATCCTGCACGGGTGGGGATAGCCTCGTGGGAATCTGACTGGGAGGTGTAAGGGGAGGGTGTGGACCACCGACATCCTGCAAGAATGGGCATAGGCTCGTGGTACTCTGACTGGGAGAGGTAAGGGGAGAGAATGGACCACCGACATCCTGCGCAGATGGGCACTGCCTCGTAGGACTCCAACTAGTAGAGGTAAGGGGAGGGCGTGGACCACCGACATCCTGCGTGGGTGGGCACAGCCTCGTGGGACTCTGACTGGGAGAGGTAAGGGGGAGGGCGTGGACCACCGACATCCTGCACGGGTGGGCATAGCCTCGTGGGAATCTGACTGGGAGATGTAAGGGGGAGGGCATTGACCACCAACATCCTGCATGGAGGGGCACAGCCTCCTGGGTCTCCAACTGGTAGAGGTAAGGGGTGGGCATGGACCACCAACATCTTGCAAGAATGGGCACAGGCTAGTGGTACTCTGACTGGGAGAGGTAAGTGGGAGGGCATGGACCACCGACATCCTGCACGGATGGGCACAGCCTCGTAGAACTCCAACTAGTAGAGGTAAGGGGAGGGCGTGGACCACCGACATCCTGCATGGGTGGGCACAGCCTCGTGGGACTCTGACTGGGAGAGGTAAGGGGGAGAGCATGGACCATCAACATCCTGCATGGATAGTCACAGCCTCGTGGGACTCTGACTGGGAGAGGTAAGGGGGAGAGCATGGACCACCGACATCCTGCATGGATAGTCACAGCCTCGTGGGACTCTGACTGGGAGAGGTAAGGGGGAGAGCATGGACCACCGACATCCTGCATGGATAGGCACAGCCTCGTGGGACTCCGACTAGGAGAGGTAAGGGGAGGGCATGGACCACCGACATCCTGCACGGATGGACACAGCCTCGTGGGACTCTGACTGGGAGAGGTAAGGGGGAGAGCATGGACCACCGACATCCTGCATGGATAGTCACAGCCTCGTGGGACTCTGACTGGGAGAGGTAAGGGGGAGAGCATGGACCACCGACATCCTGCATGGATAGACACAGCCTTGTGGGACTCCGACTAGGAGAGGTAAGGGGAGGGCATGGACCACCGACATCCTGCATGGATAGGCACAGCCTCGTGGGACTCCGACTAGGAGAGGTAAGGGGAGGGCATGGACCACCGACATCCTGCACGGATGGACACAGCCTCGTGGGACTCTGACTGGGAGAGGTAAGGGGGAGAGCATGGACCACCGACATCCTGCATGGATAGTCACAGCCTCGTGGGACTCTGACTGGGAGAGGTAAGGGGGAGAGCATGGACCACCGACATCCTGCATGGATAGGCACAGGCTCGTGGGACTCCGACTAGGAGAGGTAAGGGGAGGGCATGGACCACCGACATCCTGCACGGATGGACACAGACTTGTGGGACTCCGACTGGGAGAGGTAAGGGGGAGAGCATGGACCACCGACATCCTGCATGGATAGTCACAGCCTCGTGGGACTCTGACTGGGAGAGGTAAGGGGGAGAGCATGGACCACCGACATCCTGCATGGATAGTCACAGCCTCGTGGGACTCCGACTGGGAGAGGTAAGGGGAGGGCATTGGAGCCTGGGCATGTTCTCCACTCAGGCTGTAATGCAGCCTGGGTGGAGAACATGCAAAGTGCGCATGATGGTTTGGCCAGGCCAGGCCGGCCAAAGCGTCATGCCACTTTAGAGTGCAGCAACTACTCCTTCTCCCCGACGCCAAGGGTGGCAAGTCCCGTCCTAACCTGAGGATTCTAAAATTAAAATGATTATAACTTCGGTTATTATCATTTTCTTTTTTCTTTTACACTGCTCCATGAGCAGTGGAGCGACGCTCCTCCTCCTTAGCGGAGGAGCCGCCACTGCTGAGAGGCCTTTGGTTAGATAGATAGATGGATGGATAGATAGATAGATAGATGGATGGATGGATGGATGGATGGATAGATGGATGTGGATGGATGGATGGATAGATAGTTGGATGGATGGATAGATAGATAGGATGGATGGATAGATAGATAGATAGATGGATGTGGATGGATGGATAGATAGATAGATAGATAGATGGATGGATGGATGGATGGATGGATAGATAGATAGATAGATAGATAGATTTTCTTTTAGTTCTTCCTAAATGCATGAGGTGTTAGACCGGAACGTCTTGCATCTAAAAACCATACTAAATGCACTTCTGTTTTCACGTGGCAGGCGTGATAATTTGCAAAGTGTAAGGTGGCCAGCCTGTTCTAACAACGCTAATACCGTGCATTCTCCCGAAAAAACACCCCCTGGGGCCCATTACCTTGAGTGTGCAAGTATGTAAAAATAAACTCGGGATTGCATGTCACATTTACATCCTGACAAATTAGTTTCGTGCTGGGAACTCGAGAATGTAAACAAGACGGCCAGATTTTTAGCAGCTTCATCCCCCCAAAAGCAGGGGCCTGGGACGGCGCTTCCTCGAGGCATGAAGAGTCACTTTAGCCGGGGAAGCTTGGCCCAAGTAAAAGTGGTGGAATTTAAGGAGCACTTAGCGCGCGCATTAGGGCCTCTTTAGGACGGGCCGTGTCTCAATTGTCAGTAATTCCAGTCCGCCCAGGTGCCCTCCCGCTGACCCCCCCATTTTACTGCGAGCTCAGGAATTCCGTGTTTAAGCTCTTTGTGGCGATACCGCGAATAGGCGGAGGGACAGGTCCCTTCCAGCGGGGGCCGAGGGACAGGTACCTACCCCCAGTGCAGGCCGAGAGACAGGTAACTTCCAGCGGGGGCCGAGGGACGGGTCCCTTCCAGTGGGGGCAGAGAGACAGGTGCCCCCAGTGCAGGCCGAGAGACAGGTCCCTTCCAGCGGGGACCGAGGGACGGGTCCCTTCCAGCAGAGGCCGTAGGACGCCCCCCCCTCCCCCGTACAGGCCGAGGACAGCTCCCTTTCAGCGCGGGCCGAGGGACGGGTCCCTTCCAGTGGGGGCAGAGAGACAGGTGCCCCAGTGCAGGCCGAGAGACAGGTCCCTTCCAGCGGGGACCGAGGGACGGGTCCCTTCCAGTGGGGGCAGAGAGACAGGTGCCCCCAGTGCAGGCCGAGAGACAGGTCCCTTCCAGCGGGGACCGAGGGACGGGTCCCTTCCAGTGGGGGCAGAGAGACAGGTGCCCCCAGTGCAGGCCGAGAGACAGGTCCCTTCCAGCGGGGACCGAGGGACGGGTCCCTTCCAGTGGGGGCAGAGAGACAGATGCCCCCAGTGCAGGCCGAGAGACAGGTCCCTTCCAGCGGGGACCGAGGGACGGGTCCCTTCCAGTGGGGGCCGAGGGACAGGTACCCCCAGTGCAGGCCGAGATACAGGTAACTTCCAGCGGGGGCCGAGGGACGGGTCCCTTCCAGCAGAGGCCGTCGGACGCCGCCCCTCCCCCGTACAGGCCGAGGACAGCTCCCTTTCAGCGCGGGCCGAGGGACGGGTCCCTTCCAGTGGGGGCAGAGAGACAGGCGTCCCCAGTGCAGGTCGAGCGACAGGTCCCTTTCAGCAGGGGCCGCAGGATGGGTCCCTTCCAGCGGGGGCCGAGGGACGTGGTCCTTCCAGGAGGGGTCGAGGGACAGGTCCCTTCCAGCAGGGGCCGAGGGATGTGTCGTCCCCACAGTGCAGGCTGAGGGCAGGTCTCTTAAAGAGGGGGCAGAGAGACAGGTCCCCCAGTGCAGGCCGAGGGACAGGTCCCTTTCAGCAGGGGCCGAGGGATGGGTCCCTTCCAGAGGGTGCTGAGGGACAGGTTCCTTCCAGCGGGGGCCGAAGGATGTGTCGTCCCCACAGTGCAGGCTGAGGGCAGGCCCCTTAAAGCGGGGGCAGAGAGACAGGTCCCCCAGTGCACGCCGAGGGACAGGTCCCTTCCAGCGGGGGCCGAGGGACGGGGTCCTTCCAGGAGGGGTCGAGGGACAGGTCCCTTCCAGCAGGGGCAAGGGGATGTGTCGTCCCCACAGTGCAGGCTGAGGGCAGGCCCCTTAAAGCGGGGGCAGAGAGACAGGTCCCCCAGTGCAGGCCGAGGGACAGGTCCCTTCCAGCGGGGGCCGTCGGACACCCCCCACATCCCCGTGCAGGCCGAGGACAGCTCTCTTCCAGCGCGGGCCGAGGGACGGGTCCCTTCCAGTGGGGGCAGAGAGACAGGTGCCCCCAGTGCAGGCCGAGAGACAGGTCCCTTCCAGCGGGGACCGAGGGACGGGTCCCTTCCAGTGGGGGCAGAGAGACAGGTGCCCCCCGTGCAGGCCGAGGACAGCTCCCTTCCAGCGGGGGCCGATGGACGGGTCCCTTCCAGTGGGAGCAGAGAGACAGGTCCCCCAGTGCAGGCCGAGGGACAGGCCCCTTAGAGCAGGGGCAGAGAGACAGTTGCCCCCAGTGCAGGCCGAGCGACAGGTTATGTTATGTTATGTTAAAACAGATTTCTAGAGCGCACAGCTACTCAATAGAGTGTACCGGCGCTTAAGACAGAGAGGACCAAAATGCAGAGAGGAAAAGAAAAAAAAGAAAAGAAGAAACCGAAGAGGACGGAAAATAATTATATTGTTTGTTGAAACAACCAGGTTTTCAATTGTTTCCTGAAGGCGAGCAGGTTAGTAACTTGCCTAAGTGGAGAGGCAGCTTATTCCAAAGTCCAGCCGCTTGCACTTGAAAGGAGCGACCGCCTTTGCGGGCTCTAAGATATTTAGGAATGACCGTGAGATGTTGATGGGCAGATCTAAGAGATCTGCCAGGTATATAGAAAGACACTCTTCTGGAAATATATTTTGCTCCTATACCGTGCAGGGCTTTAAAGGCTAGGACCAAAGCTTTGAAGCGGATTCTACTGCGCACCGGTAACCAGTGCAGATTCTTAAGGTGGCGAGAAATCCGATCTCTCGGCCCTAGACTCAGAACAGCCCTAGCTGCCGCATTCTGCACTACCTGCAGTTTGTTAAGTGAGAACTCCGGGAGGCCCAAATAAAGGACATTGGCATAGTCCAACCTTGAGATAATAAGGGCCTGGATAACCATTTTTCTATGCTTGGTCTGTAATAGAAATAAAAACCTCCGGAGCATCTTCAGGAGACCAAAACAGGTTCCGACTACTGACTGAACCTGAGGTACCATAGAGAGGACGTCATCCATTTTTACTCCCAAGTTCTTTACAGTCCTGACCACGGCCTGGGGAGGAGACATGTCTTGGGGCCACCATTGTTTCCAGACGTCCAACGGGGGGGAGCCAAAGAAAATGATTTCGGATTTGTCTGAATTACATTTCAGATGATTATGTTTAAACCAGGCAAAAGTTTCTTTTAGGCACTTGTTGATCTTCTCCCCGTTGAACTCCTCACCGTTCCTGTGAGTGAACAGCAGTTGAGTGTCATCAGCGTACGATATTATTGTGACCTCGTTCTCTGCAGCCACTGTAGCTAGGGGGACCATGTACAGATTAAAAAGTACAGGGCTCAAAATGGAGCCCTGTGGCACACCCACCCTCAAAGTCGGCACACTGACCGAAAAGGGAGGTGACCAGACCTCCTGGTTTCTACCCTCTAAAAAGGAAGCAAACCACTTCAACACCGTGCCCTCGAATCCACCCTCCCTCAATCTCTGCAGAAGGTGGTCATGGGGCACGGTGTCAAACGCCGCGGAGAGGTCCAAAAGGACCAAGACCGCCTTGCCACCTGCGTCCAAAGTCTCCTTGATAGATTCAGATACCTCCAATAATGCCGTCTCGGTACTAAGATTCTGCCTGAAACCAGACTGGCTAGGATGTAACAGATTGTTAGCTTCTGCAAAATTGCTGATCACTGAGTGGACGTATTTTTCAACTGTTTTTGCAAAAAAAGACAGAAGAGAAATGGGTCTATAGTTAGTAAAGACTGTGGGATCTGCCGTGGGTTTTTTTAGTAAAGGGATTATTTTTGCACTCTTCCATCCGACTGGGACTAGTTTGTTAAGGAGGGACGTGTTCAAAACACGGTTTACAGTAGGGTTCAGAATCTCTGCCATAGAAGCCAGAAATTTGGCCAGGCAGGGATCTACCGGCGAGCCAGATTTCAGACCCTTCATTATTGCCAGGGATGTCTCGAGAGGCATAGGCGGGAAGATGGATAAGGAAAGCCCATCTTCCTGGCACTGGGGGACAACCCGTTGAGTGGCCCACACATCTTTCATGTCTGGACCATCAAACGAGGATTGTATAGTTACTATCTTTGTATAAAAAGAATTGCCTAAGACAGGTCCCTTTCAGCGGGGGCCGAGGGATGGGTCCCTTCCAGAGGGTGCTGAGGGACAGGGTCCTTCCAGGAGGGGTCAAGGGACAGGTCCCTTCCAGCAGGGGCCGAGGGATGTGTCGTCCCCACAGTCCAGGCTGAGGGCAGGTATCTTAAAGAGGGGGCAGAGAGACAGGTCCTCCAGTGCAGGCCGAGGGACAGGTCCCTTCCAGCAGAGGCCGTCGGACGCCCCCCTCCCCCGTGCAGGCCGAGGACAGCTCCCTTCCAGCGCAGGCCGAGGGACGGGTCCCTTCCAGTGTTTGCAGAGAGACAGGTGCCTCCAGTGCAGGCCGAGAGACAGGTCCCTTCCAGCGGGGACCGAGGGACGGGTCCCTTCCAGTGGGGACAGAGAGACAGGTCCCCCCAGTGCAAGCTGAGGGACAGGTCCCTTCCAGCAGAGGCCGTCGGATGCCCCCCCTCCCCGTGCAGGCCGAGGACAGCTCCCTTCCAGCGGGGGCCGAGGGACGGGTCCCTTCCAGTGGGGGCAGAGAGACAGGTGCCCCCAGTGAAGGCCGAGCGACAGGTCCCTTTCAGCGGGGGCCGAGGGATGGGTCCCTTCCAGAGGGTGCTGAGAGACAGGTTCCTTCAAGCGGGGGCCGAGGGACGGGGTCCTTCCAGGAGGGGTCGAGGGACAGGTCCCTTCCAGCAGGGGCAGAGGGATGTGTCGTCCTCACAGTGCAGGCTGAGGGCAGGCCCCTTAAAGCGGGGGCAGAGAGACAGGTCCCCCAGTGCAGGCCGAGGGACAGGTCCCTTGCAGCGGGGGCTGAGGAATAGGTCACCCTCAGTGAGGCCGTGGGACAGGTCTCTTTCCAGGGGGGGGCGAGGAACGTTTCCTTTTCAGGGGGGCAGAGGAAAAAGTCCCTTCCAGCAAGGGCTGAGGGACAGGTCCCTTCCAGCAAGTGTCAAGGGATGGGTCCCTCCACAGGGGCCGAGGGACAGGCCCCCCCCAGTGCAGGCCGAGGGACGGGTCCCTTCCAGTGGGGGCCGAGGGACGCGTCCCTTCAAGTTGGGGCAGAGGAACAGGACCCTTGCAGTGGGGGCAGAGAGACAGGTCCCTTCCAGCGGGTGCTGAGGGACATTTCCCTTCCAGCGGGGGCAGAGAGACAGGTCCCTTCCAGCAGGTGCTGAAATAGAGGTCCCTTCCAGAAGGGGCAGAGGGACGGGTCCATTCCAGCGGGGGACGAGGGACGCGTCCCTTCCAGTGGGGGCCGAGGGACGCGTACCTTCCAGTGGGGTCGAGAGACAGGTCCCTTCCAGCGGGGGTCGAGGAACAGGTCACTTCCAGCGAGGATCGAGGGACAGGTCCCTTCCAGTGGGGGCCGAGGGACGGGTCCCTTCCAGCGGGGGTTGAGTGACGCGTCCCTTCCGGGGGGGGGGGGGCGAGAGACAGGTCCCTTCCAGTGGGTGCTGAGGGACAGGTTCCTTCCAGCGGGGGCAGAGAGACAGGTCCCTTCCAGCAGATGCTGAGGGACAGGTCCCTTCAGGCAGCGGCCGAGGGATGGGTCCCTTCCAGTGGGGGCCGAGGGACGGGTCCCTTCCAGGGAGAGGGGGGTCGAGGGACGTGTCCCTTCCAGTGGGGACAGAGGGACAGGTCCCTTCCAGTGGGGACCAAGGGACGGGTCCCTTCCAGCGGGGCTGAGGTCCAGGTCCCTTCCAGTGGGGGCCGAGGAATAGGTCACCCCCAGTGCAGGCCGTGGGACAGGACCCTTCCAGTGAGGGCCGATGAACAGGTCCCTTCCAGCGGGGATCGAGGGGCAGGTCACTTCCAGCAATGATCGAGGGACAGGTCCCCCAGTGCAGGCCGAGGGACAGGTCCCTTCCAGCAGAGGCCGTCGGTCGTCCCCTCCACCCCCGTGCAGGCCGAGGACAGCTCCCTTCCAGCGCGGGCCGAGGGACGGGTCCCTTCCAGTGGGGGCGGAGAGACAGGTGCCCCCAGTGCAGGCCGAGAGACAGGTCGCTTCCAGCGGGGGCCGAGGGACGGGTCCCTTCCAGTTGGGGCAGAGAGACAGGTCCCCCAGTGCAGGCCGAGGGACAGGTCCCTTAGAGCAGGGGCAGAGAGACAGGTCCCCCAGTGCAGGCTGAGGGACAGGTCCCTTCCAGCAGAGGCCGTCAGACGCACCCCCTCCCCCATGCAGGCCGAGGACAGCTCCCATCCAGCGGGGGCCGAGGGACGGATCCCTTCCATTGGGGGCCGAGGGACGGGTCCCTTCCAGGGAGAGGGGGGGTCGAGGGACGTGTCCCTTCCAGTGGGGACAGAGGGACAGGTCCCTTCCAGCGGCGACCAAGGGACGGGTCCCTTCCAGCGGGGCTGAGGGTCAGGCCCCTTCCAGTGGGGGCCGAGGAATAGGTCACCCCCAGTGCAGGCCGTGGGACAGGACCCTTCCAGTGAGGGCCGATGAACAGGTCCCTTCCAGCGGGGATCGAGGGGCAGGTCACTTCCAGCGAGGATCGAGGGACAGGTCCCCCAGTGCAGGCCGAGGGACAGGTCCCTTCCAGCGGGGGCCGAGGGACGAGGTCCTTCCAGGAGGGGTCGAGGGACAGGTCCCTTCCAGCAGGGGCAGAGAGACAGGCCCCCAGATGTGTCGTCCCCACAGTGCAGGCTGAGGGCAGGCCCCTTAAAGCGGGGGCAGAGAGACAGGTCCCCCAGTGCAGGCCGAGGGACAGGTCCCTTGCAGCGGGGGCTGAGGAATAGGTCACCCTCAGTGAGGCCGTGGGACAGGTCTCTTTCCAGGGGGGGGGGGCGAGGAACGTGTCCTGTTCAGGGGGGCCGAGGAAAAAGTCCCTTCCAGCAGGGGCCGAGGGACAGGTCCCTTCCAGCAAGTGTCAAGGGATGGGTCCCTCCAGCAGGGGCCACGGGACAGGCCCCCCCAGTGCAGGCCGAGGGACGGGTCCCTTCCAGTGGGGGCCGAGGGACGCGTCCCTTCCAGTTGGGGCCGAGGAACAGGTCCCTTGCAGTGGGGGCAGAGAGACAGGTCCCTTCCAGCGGAAAATAAAAAGGAAAAAAGAAATAAGAACTTACCTACTTGTATTTTACTTATGCTCACATCAAGCATGTTTATGTATATTGTGACATAACAGACGTGTGCTGAGGAATTCCTTTGTATATCTGTCAATTGGCCAAGGCCATTTTGTGTTTTGAGGAGGTCAGTGGTTCTCTTCACCTTGCAGCACCGTGATCAATACAGCAAGTAAATATCAAATATTTGTGTTATCTCTCCCGAGTGGCGCCTTCATTTACCCAACTAAATACCACTGCTCATTAGGTGCCCTTCCAGCGGGTGCTGAGGGACAGTTCTCTTCCAGCGGGGGCAGAGAGACAGGTCCCTTCCAGCAGGTGCTGAAGGAGAGGTCCCTTCCAGAAGGGGCAGAGGGACGGGTCCATTCCAGCGGGGGCCGAGGGACAGGTCCCTTCCAGTGGGGGTCGAGGGACGCGTCCCTTCCAGTGGGGGCCGAGAGACAGGTCCCTACCAGCAGGGGCAGAGAGACAGGTCCCTTCTAGCGGGGGTCGAGGAACAGGTCACTTCCAGCGAGGATCGAGGGACAGGTCCCTTCCAGTGGGGGCCAAGGGACGGGTCCCTTCCAGCGGGGTTGAGTGACGCGTCCCTTCCAGGGGGCGAGAGACAGGTCCCTTCCAGGGGGGTGAGAGACCGGTCCCTTCCAGCGGGTGCTGAGGGACAGGGCCCTTCCAGCGGGGGCAGAGAGACAGGTCCCTTCCAGCGGGGGCCGAGGGATGGGTCCCTTCCAGTGGGGGCCGAGGGATGGGTCCCTTCCAGGGAGAGGGAGGGTCGAGGGACGTGTCCCTTCCAGCGGGGCTGAGGGTCAGGTCCCTTCCAGTGGGGGCCGAGGAATAGGTCACCCCCAGTGCAGGCCATGGGACAGGACCCTTCCAGTGAGGGCCGATGAACAGGACCCTTCCAGCGGGGATCGAGGGGCAGGTCAGTTCCAGCGAGGATCGAGGGACAGGTCCCCCAGTGCAGGCCGAGGGACAGGTCCCTTCCAGCAGAGGCCGTCGGACGCCCCCCCACCCCCGTGCAAGCAGAGTACAGCTCCCTTCCAGCGCGGGCCGAGGGACGGGTCCCTTCCAGTGGGGGCAGAGAGATAGGTGCCCCCAGTGCAGGCCGAGAGACAGGTCCCTTCCAACGGGGGCCGAGGGACGGGTCCCTTCCAGTGGGGGCCGAGGTACAGGTCCCTTCCAGGGAGAGGGGGGGTCGAGGGACGTGTCCCTTCCAGTGGCGATAGAGGGACAGGTCCCTTCGTCCCTTCCAGTGGGGGCCGAGGAATAGGTCACCCCCAGAGCAGGCCGTGGGACAGGACCCTTCCAGTGAGTGCCAATGAACAGGTCCCTTCCAGCGGGGATCGAGGGGCAGGTCACTTCCAGCGAGGGTCGAGGGACAGGTCCCCCAGTGCAGGCCGAGGGACAGGTCCCTTCCAGCAGAGGCCGTCGGACGCCCCCCCTCCCCCGTGCAGGCCGAGGACAGCTCCCTTCCAGCGCGGGCCGAGGGACGGGTCCCTTCCAGTGGGGGCAGAGAGACAGGTGCCCCCAGTGCAGGCCAAGAGACAGGTCCCTTCCAGCGGGGGCCGAGGGACGGGTCCCTTCTAGTGGGGGCAGAGAGACAGGTCCCCCAGTACAGGCCGAGGGACAGGTCCCTTAGAGCAGGGGCAGAGAGACACGTCCCCCCAGTGCAGGCTGAGGGACAGGTCCCTTCCAGCAGAGGCCGTCGGACGCCCCCCCTCCCCCGTGCAGGCCGAGGACAGCTCCCTTCCAGCAGGGGCCGAGGGACAGCGCCCTTCCAACGGGGGCCGAGGGACAGGTCCCTTCCAGTGGGGGCAGAGAGACAGGTGCAGGCCGAGCGACAGGTCCCTTTCAGCGGGGGCCGAGGGATGGGTCCCTTCCAGAGGGTGCTGAGGGACAGGTCCCTACCAGCGGGGGCCGAGGGACGGGGTCCTTCCAGGAGGGGTCGAGGGACAGGTCCCTTCCAGCAGGGGCCGAGGGATGTGTCGTCCCCACAGTGCAGGCTGAGGGCAGGCCCCTAAAAGCGGGGGCAGAGAGACAGGTCCCCCAGTGCAGGCCGAGGGACAGGTCCCTTGCAGCGGGGGCTGAGGAATAGGTCACCCTCAGTGAGGACATGGGACAGGTCTCTTTCCAGGGGGGGGGCGAGGAACGTGTCCTTTTCAGGGGGGCCGAGGAAAAGTCCCTTCCAGCAGGGGCCGAGGGACAGGTCCCTTCCAGCAAGTGTCAAGGGATGGGTCCCTCCAGCAGGGGCGAGGGACAGGCCCCCCCCAGTGCAGGCCCAGGGACGGGTCCCTTCCAGTGGGGGCCGAGGGACGCGTCCCTTCCAGTTGGTGCCGAGGGACGCGTCCCTTCCAGTTGGGGCCGAGGGACAGGCCCCTTGCAGTGAAGGCAGAGAGACAGGTCCCTTCCAGCGGGTGCTGAGGGACAGTTCCCTTCCAGCGGGGGAAGAGAGACTGGTCCCTTCCAGCGGGTGCTGAAGGATAGGTCCCTTCCAGAAGGGGCAGAGGGACGGGTCCATTCCAGCGGGGGCCGAGGGACGCGTCCCTTCCAGTGGGGGTCAAGGGACGCGTCCCTTCCAGTGGGGGTCAAGGGACGCGTCCCTTCCAGTGGGGGTCAAGGGACGCGTCCCTTCCAGTGCGGGCCGAGAGACAGGTCCCTTCCAGCGGGGCAGAGAGACAGGTCCCTTCCAGCGGGGGTCGAGGAACAGGCCACTTTCAGCGAGGATCGAGGGACAGGTCCCTTCCAGTGGGGGCCGAGGGACGGGTCCCTTCCAGCGGGGGTTGAGTGACGCGTCCCTTCCAGGGAGGGGGGGGGGATGAGAGACAGGTCCCTTCCAGGGGGGGGCGAGAGGCAGGTCCCTTCCAGCGGGTGCTGAGGGACAGGTCTCTTCCAGCAGGTGCTGAGAGAGAGGTCCCTTCCAGCGGGGGCAGAGAGACAGGTCCCTTCCAGCAGATGCTGAGGGGCAGGTCCCTTCAGGCAGGGGCCAAGGGATGGGTCCCTTCTAATGGGGGCCGAGGGACGGGTCCCTTCCAGGGAGAGGGGGGGCAAGGGACGCGTCCCTTCCAGTGGGGACAGAGGGACAGGTCCCTCCCAGCGGGGACTAAGGGACGGGTCCCTTCCAGCGGGGGCCAAGGGACTGGTCCCTTCCAGCAGGGGCTGAGGGACAGGTCCCTTCCAATGGGGGCCGAGGAATAGGTCACCACCAGTGCAGGCCGTGGGACAGGACCCTTCCCGTGAGGGCCGAGGGCCAGGTCTCTTCCAGCGGGTGCCAAGGGACGGGTCTCTTCCAGCGGGGGCCAAGGGATGGGTCCCTTCCAGCGGGGGCCGAGGGACGGGCCCCTTCCAGTGCAGGCCGAGGGATAGGTCCCTTCCATTGAGGGCACAGGGACAGGTCCCTTCCAGTGAGGGCTGGGGGACAGGTCTCTTCCAGGGGGGCCGAAGGACAGGTCCCTTTCAGCAGGGGCCGAGGGACAGATCCCTTCCAGTGGGGACCAAGGGACAGGCCCCCTCCAGTGCAGGCCGAGGGATAGGTCCCTTCCAGTGAGGGCAGAGGGACAGGTCCCTTCCAGTGAGGGCTGGAGGACAGGTCTCTTCCAGGGGGGCCGAAGGACAGGTCCCTTTCAGCAGGGGTCGAGGGACAGATCCCTTCCAGCGGAGGCAGAGAGACAGGTCCCCCCAGTGCAGGCCGAGGGACAGGTCCCTTTCAGCTGGGGCCGAGGAATAGGTCACCCCCAGTGCAGGCCGTGAAACAGGTCTTTTTCAGGGGGGTCCAAGGGACAGGTCCCTTCCAGCAGGGGCCAAGGGACGGGTCCCCCCCAGGGCAGGCCGAGGGGCAGGTCCCTTCCAGCCGGGGCCGAGGGACTGGTGCTCCCCAGTGCAGGCCGAAGGACAGGTCCCTTCCAGCTTGGGCCAGGGGACAGGTCCCTTTCAGCTGGGGCCAAGGAATAGGTCACCCCCAGTGCAGGTCGTGGGACAGGTCTTTTTCAGGGGGGTCCACGGGACAGGTCCCTTCCAGCTGGGGCCAAGGGACGGGTCCCCCCCAGTGCAGGCTGAGGGACAGGTCACTTCCAGCGGAGGCCGAGGGATGGGTGCTCCCCAGTGCAGGCCAAAGGACAGGTCCCTCCAGCAGGGGCCAAGGGACAGGGGCCGAGGGACAGGTTCCCCCATTGCAGGCCGAGGAACAGGTCCCTTCCAGCGAAGACCTGGACTCGCAGTAATGAAGATTACATTAACTGCCTGTGAAAGGAATGGAACACGAAGACCCTGACACAGAGTAATAAAGATTACCGGTAAGTAACCGGGCATTAACTGCACGTGCAAGGAATGGAACTGGAAGACCTGGACTCGCAGTAATGAAGATTACCAGTCAGTTACCGGGCATTAACTGCACGTGTAAGGAATGGAACGTGAAGACCAGGACTAGGAGTAATGAAGATTACCGGTCAGTAACCGGGCATTAACTGCACGTGTAAGGAATGGAAGGGAAGACCTGGACTCGGAGTAATGAAGATTACCGGTCAGTAACCGGGCATTAACTGCATGTGTAAGGAATGGAACGGGAAGACCAGGACTCAGAGTAATGAAGATTACTGGTCAGTAACCAGGCATTAACTGCATGTGTAAGGAATGGAACGGGAAGACCAGGACTCGGAGTAATGAAGATTACCGGTCAGTAACCGGGCATTAACTGCACGTGTAAGGAATGGAAGGGAAAGACCTGGACTCGCAGTAATGAAGATTACCGGTCAGTAACCGGGCATTAACTGCACGTGTAAGGAATGGAACGGGAAGACCTGGACTCGGAGTAATGAAGATTACTGGTCAGTAACCGGGAATTAACTGCACGTGTAAGGAATGGAAGGGAAAGACCTGGACTCGCAGTAATGAAGATGAGCGGTGAGTAACCGGGCATTAACTGCACATGTAAGGAATGGAACGGGAAGACCCGGACTCGGAGTAATGAAGATTACCGGTCAGTTACCGGGCATTAACTGCACGTGTAAGGAATGGAACGGGAAGACCTGGACTCGGAGTAATGAAGATTACTGGTCAGTAACCGGGCATTAACTGCACGTGTAAGGAATGGAACGGGAAGACCTGGACTCGGAGTAATGAAGATTACCGGTCAGTAACCGGGCATTAACTGCACATGTAAGGAATGGAACGGGAAGACCTGGACTCAGAGTAATGAAGATTACTGGTCAGTAACCGGGCATTAACTGCACGTGTAAGGAATGGAACGGGAAGACCTGGACTCAGAGTAATGAAGATTACTGGTCAGTAACCAGGCATTAACTGCACGTGTAAGGAATGGAACGGGAAGACCTGGACTCAGAGTAATGAAGATTACTGGTCAGTAACCGGGCATTAACTGCACGTGTAAGGAATGGAACGGGAAGACCTGGACTCAGAGTAATGAAGATTACCGGGCGTTAACTGCACGTGTAAGGAATGGAACGGGAAGACCTGGACTCAGAGTAATGAAGATTACCGGTCAGTAACCGGGCATTAACTGCACGTGTAAGGAATGGAACGGGAAGACCTGGACTCAGAGTAATGAAGATTACTGGTCAGTAACCGGGCATTAACTGCATGTGTAAGGAATGGAAGGGAAAGACCTGGACTCGCAGTAATGAAGATTACCGGTCAATAACCGGGCATTAACTGCACGTGTAAGGAATGGAAGGGAAAGACCTGGACTCGCAGTAATGAAGATTACTGGTCAATAACCGGGCATTAACTGCACGTGTAAGGAATGGAACGGGAAGACCTGGACTCAGAGTAATGAAGATTACTGGTCAGTAACCAGGCATTAACTGCACGTGTAAGGAATGGAAGGGAAAGACCTGGACTCGCAGTAATGAAGATTACCAGTCAGTAACCGGGCATTAACTGCACGTGTGAGGAATGGAACGGGAAGACCTGGACTCAGAGTAATGAAGATTACTGGTCAGTAACCGGGCATTAACTGCACGTGTAAGGAATGGAAGGGAAAGACCTGGACTCGCAGTAATGAAGATTACCGGTAAGTAACCGGGCATTAACTGCATGTGTAAGGAATGAAATGGGAAGACCTGGACTCAGAGTAATGAAGATTTCCGGTCAGTTACCGGGCATTAACTGCACGTGTAAGGAATGGAATGGGAAGACCTGGACTCAGAGTAATGAAGATTACCGGTAAGTAACCGGGCATTAACTGCACATGTAAGGAATGGAAGGGAAAGACCAGGACTCGGAGTAATGAAGATTACTGGTGAGTAGCCGGGCATTAACTGCACGTGTAAGGAATGGAACGGGAAGACCTGGACTCGGAGTAATGAAGATTACTGGTCAGTAACCGGGAATTAACTGCACGTGTAAGGAATGGAAGGGAAAGACCTGGACTCGCAGTAATGAAGATGAGCGGTGAGTAACCGGGCATTAACTGCACGTGTAAGGAATGGAACGGGAAGACCCGGACTCGGAGTAATGAAGATTACCGGTCAGTTACCGGGCATTAACTGCACGTGTAAGGAATGGAACGGGAAGACCTGGACTCGGAGTAATGAAGATTACTGGTCAGTAACCGGGCATTAACTGCACGTGTAAGGAATGGAACGGGAAGACCTGGACTCGGAGTAATGAAGATTACTGGTAAGCAACCGTGCATTTCTGAGAGAGATTCAGGGATCCACCCCCTTTGATTTCCGAAGTGATACGCCATTCCCTTCTCGTGTCCCGCCATCATCAGCGGTGGCTAGGAATGCACGTGTGCCAGGCCCAGCCCTGGAGACGCTACCGCACTTTTGATACCCTGAAAGGAAAATAACACAAGGAGTCCAGCATCAGTGCTGTAGATAGTGAGCAGCAGAGGGGTGCCGAGGAGCTGGGTCTCTAGGAGGGGCCGCAGATAGTTGGATAATGTCAAGGCAGGACTGGAAACCAGAACCATCTCTGGTAAAGATCTTCCAAACCAGCCTCACACTGTAGGAGGCCGTGACTGCAAGGGGCCACGGGGCCATGGTTCTACCCCAGGAGCCTGCAGCCTCCCGGGGACATGCCAGCGTGCCGGAATGGCCAGTCCGGCCCTGGATAATGTGACGTCATCGGGCCCAGAATCTGGGTTGATCTCTTCCAAAGGAGGGTGAGGGCGCATGTGGTCACCTTTCAGCAGCCAGTGAGTCAAACAGTTGTGCCTGCCGGGGACAATTATTGTACCCGCTAAGACTCGATGTCAGAGAGCAGGGGGCAGTGTTTGTACGAGTTCATTGTCTGAATAAACTGCTGTTGGCTTCAGTTAATGGCACCTGTGTTGACAGGTTCACTTATTCCGCCTTCACCCTCCGCCCCCCGAGGCGCTAGGCTGTGATCTGAAGAGGGCAGGCACCTCCGCGGGGTCACATTACATTAACTGGAGGCCTCCATCCTTGCCTCGGGCTGCCCTCGAAGGGGTACATGTGTGGTCGGCCTGCTCCTATAGCGCCCCCATGAGCGGGATGCCTATCCCCTGGCACAGAGGGCAAACTGCGGGCGTTTTATACCTACGCAGCATTGGAAGTCAGCAGGAGCCCGAAACACACTTAGAAAACAGTTTTAGCACTTAGCTGAGGATGTAAATAACAAGGGTACTATTGCCACATTCAATGGAGCCCAATGTATCGGCCGCGGAAGGATTAGGTGACAGGGTTGACGCTGCCTGCTGGAACTTGACATTCTGACCTACAGATTAGAACAGACCTCGACAGGAAGCATTTAAACGACAGAGCCGGGCTACTGGCTTGCCACCACTAGCCTTGGACAGCGTGGCACACGTGGCGAGCATGGCACACACATCCCCTAACCTTGGCCACACAGCCCCACTCTCGGTTTTAAGTCACTGTCAAATCAATGAGCAGCTTTTAAAGGGACTCTCTCGGGTGGGCCCCGCTCCAACCTCCCAGACAAAGGGACCTGACAGTCTGGCTTCCACCGACCTTCACGACAGTGTAAACAAAAGGCTGAGGCTGGAGGTGCCGAAGGAAGGAAGCGCTGTCAGTTCAACAGGTAAAGTTACAGCTCGACCAGAGCTGACATACCCAGCTCCAGGCACCACAAACACGGCCGGTGTCACCTTTCCTGCAAACTTCAAAGGCAAACTCTTCATCTTCCAAAACGTATTAGCCTTAAATAATGGCGTCGGGTGAAACCCCGCGGGTTCTTCTGCCTCTTATTAACCCTCTCCCTCCCCCGCCGCTGTTGTGTTGTTAGAACTATTTTATTGTTTCGAATATTAAACCCGTGTGGCCCACCCACTAATAATCCCAAAGCAAACGTGTGCAAACTATAACAACATGTTTAGACGCCCTAATCCCTTAAACAGCCCTTTTAGTTACCGAGCATCACCCAGGGCTTAATTTGTAAATGTATTAATGCCCGGGCTCAAAGTTCTGCTTAGAAACCCGCAGCCGGCGCTGTCGAATGTTGGCTGCAAACTCCAAGGCTTCGGAGTTCTTGAATCCACCCCATGCGTCTTCCAACCACCACCAGACACTCCCTGCCACTTTATCTAACTCTTACACTTACATGTTCTTTTTCATCCCTGCGTTCTCTCTTTGCCACTGGTTTTCCAGTGACGTCTCTTCCGCCTCCTTTCACCAGGTCTTTATCTTGCTTTGGGCCAGAGTCTGAGTTTGAAAAATAAGTTCCAGTGCCGGTCGGCCCCACCTGCAAGCCCCTGCTCAAATTAAGCTCTGCTTTTATTTCGGTTTTGCACGTTGTCCAGCTGGAAACCTTAGATTAACTCAGGGTTGGATTGCGGCAACAATGAGGCCAGGGCAGCCAAAAAAAATGTCCCTCATTCCCAGATCGCAACCTTGTGCAATAAGCGATCTAAGTGTTGGCAAACGTGTGGTAATTAAGGTGTTCTAAGGCTTATAGCGCCGGTACTTCAATTGAAAATTAACATTCCAATGGAAAAATATAAGTTGTTAGCTCAGAATTATGAAAACTACTAGGAAATCATGTATAACTCTTTCCTATCTATACATTTGCTGTGTATTTTTTGATTAATGTCTGCTGGGAAACAGGAAATGGCACAAACCTAGACTGCCTTTTACACTCACCCTGGGCTTTTAGATGTTTATTTTTAACAGTATTTAAGGGGCTCATTACGATGGCAGGCGGAAGCACAACCGCCGTGCTGGCGGATGCAAAAAGCACCAGTTACCGCCGGCACGCAGCAGTCCACACGCCCGTCCAATTACGATGCGAAAAGTAGGCCAAACACCTCCGGCAAGCCAGCAACACCGTCCGCCATCAAAGTGCGCCCGTACACGTAGCGGCGCAGCTCAACTGACACACACCGTCCGACGAAACACGTCCCGCCCGGCGTATAAATTACGATGCCGCAAACAAACGGCTCCCACGGCTAAGAGACACCGCACGTGAAAGAGAGGCGGTAACACGGACGCAGAGCACGGACAACGAAGAAGCGGCACCCGAGCATGAATCCAGCACTGCAGGCCCTTCCCATGCTTCTGCTGATGCACCACCAAGGACGCAACGTACCGCGGAGACGCAGGTAGGCACACACACAACAAGTGCACGCAAACAGCGCACACAGTGCAAGGGCGGAAAAAGCGGACAACCCCCACCAGCGCGTGTACACTACACATCCACCATTGCATCCACATATGACACACAGGCCAAATCGTAACATCGCGGAACACATGTGTACACACCACCTGGGACTAGGAACCAACCACCCCGTCACGGCCCCAAAGCGCCGATGACGCCGCCACACATGCGCACAACGCAGAGGCCAACCGCAGCGCCATGCATGCGTCGCACACAGACACAGGGACACAACCAAGCAGCACACACATCAGCCCCACCCCGAACGCACATGACACGTGACAGGCCTGCCACAGACATGTCCCCAACGCCCAATTCACGGACAACACCCAACGCCACACAACCGACGCACACATGTCAGTGAAGTCACGCAACAGCAGGACACACCCCAGTGTAACAAACACGGCGTAGCACACAGCGGCGGCAACACCAACTAGGAGAAGCAGGGCCCCTTCGGGAAGAGGAACGCCAGTACCACACTGAAAAACCCATACCACCCTGCACATATGAACAAGACATATAAAACGGAACACCAAAGAGCCCGGGGACCGACAACAGGTGGCCCAAGAATAACATTCACACACAAGGCCCAACGCAGAGCGGAAAGGCAGCCTGCCGCCCACACAAGGGAGAGCAGACAGCACTGAATGACCTTCCATTCCAACTCCGAAACCACAGCCCTACGACAGAAGCCGGTGAATACAGCCATTGTCCAAGAATAGACCAACACAGGCATGCCGAGGAGACCGACCACAGGGCAGATAGCGCATATCACAGAAGCACACAACGGACGGGGAAGAAAGAAGAAAACACTCCCCCATGTCGGCCACATGCAAGTTAATTGGAAGGAGTCACACATCACTGACCTTGAACTGTCTGAGAAGCATGTGGGAAGAGGGCCCGTGTCCTCCAAACAAGCAAACAGAACACAAGTCCTGTCTCCCTACGACTACACAGAGCTCACAGCAACCTCGGAGCGTGCACATTGCAGACTGCACACACAGCCGGAGCACGCCACCACAACGCACCGCTGCGAAATGGCAACCGCAACACACCTACCCAACTATGCCGAACAGCTCAAGCTGTACAAAACCAACCTGTTACATACATTGGGATGCGATCTCCTGTCCCTGCTGAACGTAAGTTACCGACTGACTTACCGCATCACATTGTTCAGCTGCGTCATGCCCGTCTTCTACTGTCGGAGGTGTCCCTACCAGCATCCCGTCGAGATATGCCTCTCCAACCCGGCATGTCTGAAGACGGACCTGCTACCACTACTCCTCCCTCTGGACGCACACGACAGGGCCTGCTCTGCCTATGGGGGCATGGCGTATGTGGCCAACATCGCACCCGCACTGAAATGGGACCACTGTGCCTCCACACGACGGATCATCGAGAACAGCTACATCGAATGTCACCCAGCATGCCCCATCATGGTCCTCCAAGGGACAACTTACGAACAACACCTTGACAGCCACCATCCGCTACATTGGCTGGCAAACATGTACACCACCAATGACATGGAAGCCCTGCTGGACGGCATCGCATACCTGACAACCTGTAAATACGTCGGACCACAACGCAGGTTCCCCGAGTGACCTTTGATGTCCAACCCCGCACCCATGCTTAGCTTCCGCACGGACTGGCCAGTCACCACCACAACAGCCATACCAAACGACCGGCAACTGTAACCACACCATCAACGACATCGCCATGACATCGGATATGACCGGGACATGCACACTGTTCCCCATCACATCCAGGAACACCGCATGCATCGTGGGAGGCAGTGGCATGGGCTCTGTGTATCGCACCCACATGGACGGAACTGCACGAACAACCAGGACACGACATGGATCCAGCGCCCATGGACACACACACCGCTCAGTGGACATGAATAGGTCGCCTGGAGTCTGTGGGTGCTGCACCCCTCCCACCCCCGCCCCGGGAATCCCATACCAGGACCTTTGCATGGACGTCAAGTGCATACAACAACAACACGACCCCAGTGACTGTGACATGTCCAGTAACCACCACAGTGCAACAACAAGTGGCACGCCGCTGCATGCACGCAAGCCCATGCCCTGATGTCATCTCACATGCACGCGTGCATGAGGAACAACCGCAGCAAACCTGTCACATGGAACTGAGATGGACTGTGCCCATGATGCCAAGCGGTCTGGTAGGCTACATGTATACCGTCTGTGTCAAAGTCCGCAGCTCCGCAGCTATACGCAAATGTACATTAGCACAGCCTTGGCCAAGCAGATGTCACTCTGAAGCCCACATCCCACATGCAACAGCCAATCACATGTAACCCCACACCCTATCCCATTTGCAATCATGCTCAGTATATCCTCAACATGTATTCCGCTGCCAGTAGTGTCCACTATACTGCATCACAGAGGACAGAAGACTCAATATAATGTTTGAAACCAAAACTGTCTCCGCTGACTCATTTCACATGTACGAATGAGAGAGGATGAGAGTATGTGAAGTACACGGCAGTCGTGACATGACCATGTAGTCCACTGGTATTGGATGACAACGCAAATGAGTAGCACAACTGTGGAAGACACACATGTGCCGTGTGAAGTCGTATGGACGCAGTGCACAGGTGGGTGGGTGTGACGGGTAGATGCGCACATGCCAAGTTGGAGCACGCCGTGTTGGGAGGGGTCATGAACAGTACACCACCGCTTCCCTGGGCATAGTGAGAGGACACCTGTCGGGGGGGGAGTGAACACGTGTGTGCACAGCAGCCGGGCACACGTACATAGCGGTACCAGGCGCACCTCAGCCCACCCTCTGTGGACAAGCAGGATCCTGTTGTGCGCCCGCCATGCCCCTTGACAAGGCACACACAGCCCCAGTCGACCAGGTGTAACCCCAACATAGTCAATCCGCACAGGCGATACAGGGCACGGGATGGCAGTGGAGCATGGTGTGTGAGAGGTCTCCTCGCGCTCCTCCTGGTCATATCACGCAGGCAATAGAACCTCAACGTCTAGCATGGCAAAAAGTCAAATGGAAGTGTAGGGGGACGCACCACAGCACGAGCAGCACTGACGTCACGGGAGGTGGCTCGCACCATCCCATCCATTGCCCATCATACCAACCACGCCACATGCCATTGCGACTAAGTGCAAGCGCGTGCGCCACCACCCCCGAGCCCTCCCCAGAGAGGCCAAAGAGTGAATGTGTGGGCCATCAGCCACAGACGGACGCGGCATGGCCGCAAGGGCAGCCACAGCCACTGGGTGTCGCAGGTGGCGGATCCGGAAGGCGAAGACTGTGATGCATAGTCCATGCAGGCCGGGTCTCCATTTGGGGCACCACGCAGGTGGACGGCGTCCCGCCACACATCATACCCTGAGACAGCCCACTCGTGCAACTGGACCCACACATACACTCCTTGCCCTCTCTGGTGCGAGCTTGGGGCTGCCTGTGCAAGCGCTAGCCTCGCAGGTGAGCATGCATATTGGGGGGCGAGGGGAGGACATGAGGGCTGGGGCGAAGATGACTGTATCACTGTCAGTTAGTACAAGGGATGACCCAGATGTGGAAAGGAAGAGACGTGTTCCGTGTGTACTGCAACTAGTCGCCAATCCAACTACCCCCCATGTCCGGAATGTAAGCCCGCACCTAGGCTCGCCCATCCGCCACATCGAACATACCACCAGCACGACAACCTTCCCATTCGAAACACTGACTGGGGTGGCGACCAGTGAACAATCATGTGTAGCCTACCCACGCGTACATGTGGGCCCTCCATGATCCATGTCACCTGCGGCAAAGACATGACATGCGCAATGAGGGAAGTGAGGAGAGCTGTCCGCCCCACGCACAGAAGGTGCATCAGCTCCACAGACCCAGCAGCGAGTCCAGCAGGGGTCACATGTGCAGGGGCAGCTGTGCCTGGTGTGAAGGCACATGCATATAGACAGCACATCGACCAATGTGTAGTCTGCCCACATCCACAGTCCATCATCATGCGGACATAGGAATTGAACACAGGGCAACACATCTTAGTTGGTGCACCCACCGTGACCAACAATGCGCAATCATCGACGTACCCGCCCTGTGCATGGCCCCCACCCAACGGAGGCACATCCAGTGCCACCATCCCACACACACAAGCCTTCCACGGAACATGCTGTGTCCAATGCTCAGTACAGAGTCAGCGCCCATCTGGTGGATCCTGAACAGGAGACACATGCACACACATGCCAGCTCCCACTATGTACGTCTGCCACCTGGCACGTGCAATGTAACCTCTCACCTGTGACGTGTGACTGCAAGCACACAGCCGTCTTGGCATGGGGCTGTCAATGTGGACACCTGTCAATGTTTCGGGAGGTGTGATCCGTACAGTGCTGTACATAGGGTGCAGTGCTGACACCTACTACTGTCTCATATCCCCTCGTGCCACAGGTCCCACTTGTATTGGCCGCTCAGCCTGTGCCCACATCGTCGTCGTCGTGTGCCATACTCATCCAGCCTCGGAAGCAGTTCCATGCTCAGCAGACACTCATGTTGCCGTGGCGTTGCCGCTTGACGAATATGCAGTCAGTCCCCATCAGCACGCCACGCAAGTCATTGGGGCCTAGATCCCCATGTGCATGCACATGGCAGTGGTATGTCTCACTTGCCATTGCCATTGTTGGGAGACCTGTGTAAGTGTATTGTGGCCGTGCCGTCCCAGCTTGACAGCTGGGCTGTGGCTCATGTGCTTGCTCAGTCATGTCAGTGATGTGTATGCGAAATTGCTATGTGTTGTGTTGCTTTGACATGTGTCCTCTGCCATTTTCCCCAGGCGGAGACCGAACATTGACCGCCCATACCAATTGCTGGCGGACATGGACGATACAGAGGTTATTAGGAAGTTTCGGCTGGACAGGCCAACCCTGCATCGACTGTGTGCCATGTTAGAGCCCCATCTCCGTCCCCGCAGGGTGTATCCGACTGCTGTCACCCCCACGGCTAAGGTGATGGCCGCCATGCATTTCTTCGCCACTGGGTCATTCCAGCACACAGTGGGCAGTGGAGGAGGGATGTCCCAGCCCATGTTCAGCAAGGTGCTGAGGGATGTACTGGCAGCCATGATGCTGTACCGAAACAGGTACATCCGCTTCCCCAGGGCTCGTGAATTGGCGGCAGTGAAGGGTGCATTCTATGCCCTTGGCAGGATCCCACACGTCGTTGGAGCCATTGACTGCACACATGTTGGCCTTGTTCCACCACAGGCCACTGAGCACCTGTACCGCAACAGGAAGCACACGCACTCCCTGAATGTGCAAGTGGTGTGCCTTGCGGACATGGTGATCACCCACGTGTGTGCCAAGTTTCCAGGCTCGGCACATGACGCACACATAATGCGCAACAGCATCTTGCCACGACTGATGGCCAATCTGCAACAGGATCGTGGCTGTATTGTCGGTGAGTATGTGGAGTGGTGTAGCGTGCTGGTTGTGCGATGCTGTCCCCTGTCCAGTTGGAATAGCAACGGTTCTCTGTGTCCCTCACACCCAGGTGACTCTGCGTATCCGAATGGGGCATGGCTGCTCAGTCCATTGAGGAATCCTCGCACCCCAGCAGACGATCGATACAATGAGGCACATGGGAGGACCAGACGTGTGGTCGAGCGTACCTTTGGCCTCCTCAAGTCCAGGTTCAGGTGCCTGGACCGCACCGAGGGTGCACTGGCGTACTCCCCACAGAAGGTGTGCCAGATAGTGGTGGCGTGCTGCATGCTGCACAATCTGGCCATTCGTAAGCAGATCCCCCTCATTGTGGATGACGGAGATCAACCAGGGCCCCAGCCCGCAGACCAGGACAGCTCGTGTGAGGAGGACAGCGGAGAGGAGGAAGCTGGTAATGTGCGGCAGCAGCTCATCGCCCGCTACTTCACTTGACGGTGAGTGTCCATGTACGACGGCTGATGTGGCTGTATCTGTGCAGGTGTGTGTGTGCTGTGTCAGGGTGGCCGTTTGTTCACTACGTGCTGTGTGTCAACGCTCCATGGCCAGGGTAGTATGCCACTGTTGGTGACTGTGGCATTGTGCCCTATTGCTCTGTGCGATGTGTGTACATTGCTTGTAGTTGTTGACATGTACTGTGTGATGGGTGTGTGACACACTCATTGAATGTGCTCCTGTTCTGTCTCCCACCCCTAGGTCCCTACAGGCCCTCCGGATTCCATTGCCATGCCACGCATCAGGTGCCTTTCCGCCCAAGGTGGCCGTTGTATTCCGTACAAATAAAACACAGGGCACAAACAGCAGTTAGTGAAAAAGGTGCATTTATTCCAAACTGTGACATGTGATTGTGTGTAAGGTGATGACAAAAGTGGTGCGTGCAGTGACAATGAGCTGTCGGTCATGGCTGCGTGATGCTCAGGGTGTACCCACTGGTTCTATGTCCATAGTCCAACACACACATGCCATCCAGCTGGCTGTGTGGAGTGGGATCGTAGAGCAAGTCAATGCAGTGGCTGGTCAAGGAAGGCTGGCGGAAGGCTGGCTGGCTGCCTCACTTGCGACTGGAGCGTGCGAAGTCCTCCCGGGAGATCTGTTTCCTCTTCGGACGGCCCCTTCCACGTTTGCGAGGGGGTGCCTGCTTGCGACATGCTGGTGGTTGAGGTGTGCTCACTGGCTGTGGACGCAGGGGAACTGGACACTGCTGCTCGACCCTGCGCCCCGGCAGGTGGTGGCGGAGGGGGAGCTGCTATCCCTGGCCGTGTCCTCACCGCCACCACCAGCTGGCCCATGAGGTCCACGAGTTGACCTATACGGGCGTCCATGGACCTCAGCACCCCCAGCACCTCCCGCGTGTCTGAAGCAGACCTGACCCATTGTTCTTGGGCCTCCTCATAGGCCCCAAGGACTCTGGCCATTTGAGGCAGGGCATGGCTCCCAGGGGAGGCTGGCGTTTCCCTGACCCTGCTCCTCCTACCAGTCCTGCTGCCACCGGCCTGCCCACTAGCCACATTGCTCACCACGGTCCTCGCTGTGGCTCCCAGGGTGGATCCAGTCGTCCGGGCCACCACCTGCGCTGGGGCTGGTGCCAGCGAAGACGTGGTGGTGGTGGCGGCGGTGGTGGTCGGTGCGGCGATGGTGGCGGTTGCGGCAGTGGTAGTGGCCGCAATGACCGTGGGTGTGGCCGCAATGACCGTGGGTGTGGCCGCAACGACAGTGGCAGCAGGGGGCTGGGACTGTTCAGCAGCCCTGGATGATGGGTTGGTGGGTAGGAGGGGTCCTGGGGAGCGGCTGGGCCCTGCCACACCAGATGGGCCTGCTTGGTGGTCCGTGTCCGAAGAGGAGGACAGATCCTCCAAATCCGTGTGTCCTCGTTGGGGGCTTGTAGGCTGGCTGTGCTGGCTGCTGTCTCCATCCCCAGCATCCGGCAGTTCGTCACCTGTGGAGAGAATGAGATTTGTTATTGTGTTGCACCTGGCGAAGTATGTATTTGTCGTCTGACATTGGCAGTTCGTGCAATCTCGTACATGGGTTTCCCGGAGGCGAGTGTGTGGCTGTGGCATTTGTAGTTGTGTGTGCTTGGCAATGGGACTGTGTGCTGTGCACATGTGGCATGGGACGGATTGGCCATGCCGATGGGTGTGTTGCTGTGCCCCTACTCATTGTGACTCTGGTGTATGCGGGCTCCTGGCCCATCCTGGGTCTGGTTTGTACTTTGCTTTTGGGGTTCATATGGAACGCTTAGGAACGCATATGGCAACATGGGGGCCATGCCCCAGATTCGCATTTGGGAGGGAAGATGCTTTTGGGGTTCAAATGGAACGCTTAGGAACGCATATGGCAACATGGGGGCCATGCCCCAGATTCGCTTTTGGGAGGGACTATGCTTTTGGGGTTCAAATGGGATGCTTAGGGACGCATATGGCAACATGGGGGCCATGCCCCAGATTCGCTTTTGGGAGGGAATATGCTTTTGGGGTTCAAATGGAACGCTTAGGAACGCATATGGCAACATGGGGGCCATGCCCCAGATTCGCTTTTGGGAGGGAATATGCTTTTGGGGTTCAAATGGAACGCTTAGGAACGCATATGGCAACATGGGGGCCATGCCCCAGATTCGCTTTGGGAGGGAATATGCTTTTGGGGTACATGCTGTGAGCCATGGGTGCCGAACGTGACATGTGTTGTGGCAGCATGACAGTGCATGGTTTGAGGTGTGTGCATGCTTGACATGGCCTGCATATTTGCTGTCTGTTGTGATTACTGGACATGGCATTGGACGCATCGTTATGAGTGAGTGATGGTTGTGTGTGAAAGCCAACGTATTGCAGTTGTCCCATCTCCTTGGTGTGCGTGCTGCCCTGTGCCATGTGCATCACTGCAGTGCTCGTGGGGGGTGTGGCCCATGTTGTGTGTTGTTGCTCACAGTGTGTCGTGCGCTTCATTGACTTCTGGCACATGGTTGGTCATGGGCATGTATCTTAGCGTGACTGCTGTATGTGTGGCAGCTGTGCGGATGACATGCCTTTCATGAGACTGGGGCTGACGGATGGGATGGATGGTATGTTGTATGTGCATGGTGTGTCTGTGTGTTTGATGGGTTCAGTGGTGTTCGTGTGCATTTCTGTTGTTCCGCTCTGTTGCGTCTAGTGTTGTTTGTCTTACATAGGCGTAGTTGTGGGGTGTGTGGTTGACAGGCAGTAGGGGCTACATGGACAGGACTTCAATGGTGTTTCGGTTGTGTGTGATGAGTTGCACAGTGGCTGCCGTGTGGTACTATTTTCGGTGTGGCTTGTGTATGCAGACGTGGCTCCTTGGGTGTTGCTATGTCTGTGATGGGTCATGTGGGGTGTGAGTCTGTTGTTCATGTCCGTGTGCACATTGTTCACTTGTTCGTGACGGTGGGCGGTGCTGCGTTTTCGTCTGCTACGTGACATGTCCCATGTGTTGGTCGTGTGCCGGTCCTCATACCTCCAGTAATCCAGCCCTGTCCAGTTTCCCACCTGCAGGTTGTTCGTGCGTGCACTGTACTGGATGCCACATGGCTCTAAGCGGGGGTGCTCCATGTTGCAGGTCTGTGGGGGTGGTGGGGTGTTGTGGGTCGTGGGGGTGGCTGGACACCCACTGACACCGATTGCTGTGGACCGTGATGTCTGCCTTTCGGCTGTCGTTGTGCACTGCGGTGGCTGACACGTGGCTGTGGGGTGTGGGGGATGCTCCTCCTTGCTGTGCTGTGGGACTAGGGGCCTGGTGTGTGTTGTACTTGGGCTGTCCACCGTCCCACCCACTGCACTTTGTGTTCCTGCCACTTACCTGTTACTTGTCGGTTTGTGCAGCTGTGGCGGACACATGGGTGTGGTGGGTGCTCGTTGTGGCGCTTCTGGCATATTTGGGGACCTGTTGGTGGTTACGTGGCTGGCTGAATGTACACATGTCCCCACGCATCTTACAGTTGTTCTGTTTGGGCTGTGTGTGGTGGTGTCTGTTGCATGTGTGTGTCGTGTATTGTGTGCTGGACATGGGGGTGTTTGTCCCTGGGAGCTGTGGCATGGTGGTAGTGCATGTGAGTACATAGCGGTGTGCTGGTATACATTAGTTTGTACTTACCAGCCTCCACTCCCCCTGCTAATCCGGCGAGGATCTCGGGATGTATGATGACTCGCACCTTCTCCTCCCACGCTTTGAAGGTCTTGAAGAGCGCGGGATTCCCTCCGCCAGTGACGGCAGCCAGCTCACTGTTTTTGCCCTCCTTCTTCTTGACCAGGCTCTTGACGTCATTCCACCGTTTGTTAATTTCGACTCTGTTCCTGGGCAGGGTCCCGACTGCATTGACCTGGTCTACGATCCGGTTCCACATTCTGTTTCTGGTGGCTAGTGGTGTGTGTTGGACCATGTTCCCATAGATTTGTGGGTGCACCTTGATGATCTCGTCGACCATGACCGTCAGCTCAATGGGCGTGAACTTGGGCATTCTTTGTGGTGCCATGGTGTTTGTGGTGCTGGTGCGGTGTGTGTTGTGTAATGTGCAGGGGGTTTGTGGTGCCGGTGTTTGGTGGTGGTGGTGGTGGTGGTGGTGATGTGTGCGTTTCTGTGGTGTGCTGTTCTCTTCGCTGTGTCACTGTGTCCTCTCCTCTCCTCTCTGGTTTGCAATGTTGCAAGGGGTTGTGGTCTGTGGGAGTGCTGCTTTTGTACTTACCTATGTGGGTGTGTCCTCATGGTCTGTTGTTTTCAGGTGTGTTGTGTCTGGGGTTCTGTCCTTTGTATTTTTTGTTTGTCCGGGGGTGTTTTCGGGATGTGTACTGTGCTTGTGTATTTGTGCGTGCCTTGCTGTGTGGACTTATTGGCCATGTTGTGTGCTATTGGTTTTGTGAGCGGATGGTTTCTGTGCAGGGACGTGGGCGCCATGGTTTCTGCCGTGTCGATTGGCATCGGCGTTGTTTGCGCTGGCGGGCGGTATATTTGTGGTTTTCCCGCGCTCATGGCGGTGCGATCGTAATTTCACGTGCGGTGTGTCGGCCGTGAGGGCGGGCGGTTTTGTGTTGTCGGGCGTGTTTCCGTCCGTGGCGGGCGGTTTGACTCCGACTCGGACGATGGCGGGCGGTATTTTGTGTGATTTTTCCGCCGATGGCGGTTTTCGGTTTGTGTTATCGTAATGGCGTGGTCGGTGTTCAGACGGTGTATGCGGGCGGATTTTTGCCGCTTCCATGCCTGGCGGATTTATTTACGCCGGGTATCGTAATGGGCCCCTAAGAGAGGCCCTCCAATGCTCAGAGACTGGTGAAAGGTGTTTCTGTTATTTTTTTTGTTTTACTGCTAACATCAGGTGCAATTTCCAATAATGGTAATGATGCTCCTGTGTAAATGCAAAAAAAAATAATATATAAATAGCGTCACTTTCCTCAAATACTTGCCATTTTATGCAGCAACAAATTGGCCCAGAAGCATTGAGTGCTTTACAAGAGCACCAGATAACATTACAGACAATTGTATTCATTGTTTTGGCTCCTGTAGACAAGGCACAAGTCCTAAAAAAAGAAGTGGGGGGACTGACCAAGTTAGGCAGTATGCTAGTGACATCATGGCGCATGCCATCACAGCGCAAGACGTCACGATGCGTGACATCACATGGGCATCAGTGGAAGTGACCTCACTGGAAGTGACATCATAAGAAGTGACACCAGATATTAAGATCTCCCACATATGTTTATCAGGTATATCATGAGTACTTTTAAGCTCATTATGAGATTTAACAAATGAGATTTCGCGTCGGGGTTGTGCCACAGAAGTGGCACAACCCTGACACAAAATCTGGGCCTCAACTAATACATTTATGTTTTTAAAACCCTATCACAAAGAAATTGGCAACAAGGAGAAGCATGGTAGTAGATCTGTTCTGCTTAATTGGTTGCAAAGTCTGCATTTTAAAATATTTTATGGGGTTAAGGCACCTGCTGCAGAGATCTTTGTGATGCCCAGAAAATCTGTGGGAATAATAACAATGGTAAAATTGCTCTGGAGATTAACACTTTTGCTGGAGAGATCTGTGTTTTGTGTAATCCTAGATTTGAATCAAAGTAGTATAGAAGGTTAATGTGTCTCCTGCAAATCGTGTCATGTAACATGCAGATGACAGATTTTTATTTTATGTAGATAGGTAAGTGGGTTACTGATTTCAACACAGAGATTCTTTTGTTACTTGCAGTTCAAAAATTGTGATTCTTTCAATATAGCACAGTGAGATCTAAAGGAAATGTGACTCCTACGCTTTGTAACCCTCACTGTCTTATTTAATTCATCCTGTACATTGATTTTCACACTTCCATGATTTATTGTCAATATATAATGTGTATGTTACGTAAAGCGCTCTCACACCCCGCATTGGGATGAGTAGCGCTGTAAAAGAGATAAAATAGTGCTATTTAAATTGTTATTTGTGTGAATGCTGGGATAGACCAACACATCTGACACTCTTACAGTGCATGTACTTACATTCAGGGACTGAACAAAGTCATAAGAATGCCTCTCTTAAGTACCTGTGAAGAGATAAGCTGTGTGCTTTTGTTTCCCTTCCGTTGCATTTGTTTGTAAGTGTGAGGTTCCAGGCCGCCTCCAGTCAGGCTCGAAAGGAGGCCTGATGGCCCCACAACTTCGGCCTATATCTTTGGCCCGGCTGGAGGTGAAAATAAAAAAAGCATCTCTCACTCTCTGCACATTGCTGCTGGGAATGGAACGCAGACAACGTGCAGGCACTGCTGAACGTGTCCCGGTGTCTGTAAGTTACACTCAAACGAGTTCAGCATATTTCTGTGGGGCCCAACTTCTTGGCAGGGTGGACATGGACGCCGTGTACCTGCGTGTACCCCTGACTTGTGCCCTGCCTGTAGATTTGTGACTTGCTCTAAATCACAGGATGTTGAGCTGCCGCTGGGACTCAAACCCGGTTTTATAGCAGGCAAAGGAGAACAGCAGAGACGAATTTGCATGGAAATGCCTGTTTGAAGCAGGAGAGAGAGAGAGAAAAATGACTTAGGAGCCCCCTTGCTGGCCCTCACCAACCCTCCACCATTTGCTCCAGTCCTCTCCCCTGCAAAGCAAGTGCTATGGATTCCCATCAGCTGCTCCTTGAAGCCACTGTCACACCTGGAGGGAGCTAGGGGGCAGACACATCTCATGCCGTGACAGCCCAAGCAGCCCATTGTCATTCTGCCTCTCACAATGCGACAGCCTGACCTTAATGTGCATCAGGTCAGGCTCATTATATATATGCAAAGCCTTTAACTGCAGCCTTTGATGTTGTGCCCTTGTGGTGGCGACTGAGATGGCCACCAAAAAAAATGGCCCACCAGCGGGCCTCAACCACAGGCTCATCGGCCACTGGCCGATGGCCTGCATGGTCAATCCGAGGCTGGATTAGCTCTCATCACATTCAGAAACTTCCATAGGGGTGGATGGCCATAGTTCCTAGGGGTGGATGGCCATAGTTCCTAGGGGTGGATGGCCATAGTTCCTAGGGGTGGATGGCCATAGTTCCTAGGGGTGGATGGCCATAGTTCCTAGGGTTGGATGGCCATAGTTCCTAGGGGTGGATGGCCATAGTTCCTAGGAGGTGGATGGCCATAGTTCCTAGGGGTGGATGGCCATAGTTCCTAGGGGTGGATGGCCATAGTTCCTAGGGGGTGGATGGCCATAGTTCCTAGGGGTGGATGGCCATAGTTCCTAGGGGTGGATGGCCATAGTTCCTAGGGGTGGATGGCCATAGTTCCTAGGGGTGGATGGCCATAGTTCCTAGGGGTGGATGGCCATAGTTCCTAGGAGGTGGATGGCCATAGTTCCTAGGGGTGGATGGCCATAGTTCCTAGGGGTGGATGGCCATAGTTCCTAGGGGGTGGATGGCCATAGTTCCTAGGGGTGGATGGCCATAGTTCCTAGGGGTGGATGGCCATAGTTCCTAGGAGGTGGATGGCCATAGTTCCTAGGGGTGGATGGCCATAGTTCCTAGGAGGTGGATGGCCATAGTTCCTAGGGGGTGGATGGCCATAGTTCCTAGGGGTGGATGGCCATAGCTCCTAGGGGTGGATGGCCATAGTTCCTAGGGGTGGATGGCCATAGTTCCTACGGGTGGATGGCCATAGTTCCTAGGGGTGGATGGCCATAGTTCCTAGGAGGTGGATGGCCATAGTTCCTAGGAGGTGGATGGCCATAGTTCCTAGGGGTGGATGGCCATAGTTCCTAGGGGTGGATGGCCATAGTTCCTAGGAGGTGGATGGCCATAGTTCCTAGGAGGTGGATGGCCATAGTTCCTAGGGGTGGATGGCCATAGTTCCTAGGGGTGGATGGCCATAGTTCCTACGGGTGGATGGCCATAGTTCCTAGGGGTGGATGGCCATAGTTCCTAGGAGGTGGATGGCCATAGTTCCTAGGAGGTGGATGGCCATAGTTCCTAGGGGTGGATGGCCATAGTTCCTAGGGGTGGATGGCCATAGTTCCTAGGGGTGGATGGCCATAGTTCCTAGGGGTGGATGGCCATAGTTCCTAGGGGTGGATGGCCATAGTTCCTAGGGGTGGATGGCCATAGTTCCTAGGGGTGGATGGCCATAGTTCCTAGGGGGTGGTAGGTCATTGCTTTGTCACATCAACAAATAAGGAGCGTTCTGTGGGATTGCGCAGCAAAATAATCCTGTTGCCGTGACATCACTGATTTCACCTCTCTTCCCAAAGAAATCCAGAAGCACCAAGTCCCTTTCCTAGAAAAGAAACATCTCATCCCCTGTCAGCTTGTGGAAGATGCCACATGGATGACACCAAAGAAAGGCAGGAGAAATGGCCCAGTGGTAGATAGCCTCCCTACAAAGCACAATAAGCAGCAGTACCTTTCAGCATCCTCCCTGATCCCAGCCGTAACAGGATTGACAGCAAAACCCACCTCTTCAAGAAACCATTGACATTGGCAAAAGTGCTGCAAGATCCATTAGATCAATCACTAAAGGAATTGTCTGACAGTAGACAACTGTCTGGAGAAGGGTGTGCCATGAGAAACAAACTTCCACTTGCCAGAACATAATTTTGGAAGAACCCAATATTAATACCTTTTATCATGGAAGTACTACTGTGTACATGGTTGGATTTGTTATTGCTTCAGTAGAATTTAAGGACAGAAGTTTTTAGGTACTGTCTAGGTTGCTAAAAATGGTCAACACCTTCTGGGGTGGCAGCACCAAGAAAATGTAAGCATGACGCGAAGACCTGGCTCTGTTGTACCAATATCGTGTATTTCCATTCGGAATGGTGATGAGGTACAAGTTTTAGAAGAGTTTAAGAAAGTAATCAGAAAGGATTTAGTCTATGTGAAGGATTTTCTCACTAAATTAAGTAAGAAAATAATGCAAATTCTGTCACACATGAACTAAGAATGTTCCTTTAGTGTAAAAAAAGAACTATTGTCTATGTTAAGAGGTTTGAGCTTAAAGTGTATTATTGAAACAGTAGAATCTCAAAGTAGGTCTCTCCCATTGTTTTAGTTCGGAAGAAAATGTGCAAACTGAGATTATATGACAATTTCCAAAGAGTTTGGTGATTTCTCACACACTTCCAAAGACGCAAGATCTTTTGCCATCGTGGGAGAGGCCAAATATTTTTTCCCTTTGGATCTAAATACTGCACACCTTCAGATTCTTTTAAATCCTAATTGTCGCCATTTGACCACTTCTCTGACCCCTGATGTTTTATTTGTTACGTGTGCATGCATTTAGGTTTGGCATTGGCCGCTTCTGAGTTCCAGTGACTGATGGCACGTCTTTTGGAAGCAGGCAGGGGTGTGCTGCTTTTGAAGATGGTAAACTTATGTTTGTTGCCCAATTAGAAGAATCTCTATCAGGTTGAGAAAGGTTTTAGAAATGTTGTGGCGCAGAGGAATGAACTGCAAATAGATACAAAATTAAGTGCAGGGAATTAGAAATTTTAGGTCACAGCATAAGAAAGCAGCTCTATGTCCAAATACCCTTGTTAGCCTCGTTTCTAGGTCCCAGTGAATACCCTTCATGATTTGTTGATGGATTTCCTACACTTCCCACGTCAATAAGGTAATTAAAAAAAACACATTAGAGTGGATTCAACAGATTTCTGATGACTTTGAAAAAGTGAAAGCAAAAATCATAGAGACTTCTGCTTTGAAACCGGCACTATTGCGTTTGCCTCCAGCATGTTGGTGTTACCTGAACAGAGGTATTCCACTATTGACAGAGACGCTTTGAGCAGTATGTGGGCAGTGAACATTCAAGCTTTCCTTGTGATGTAGGCATTTCATTATCAGAATTGACCAAAACCCGCTGATGGTTCTTCTTTCACATAATGATATATGTAGCTTGATTAGAATTTTGGCAAATTTGTGTGAATTTACTTACCCTACTGAGGGGCCGATTCCGATCTCGGTCGGAGGCGCACCCAATACCATTCGGTCGGGAAAAAAGCCATGCGAAAGCCTGTTTCCCGACCGATCCGTACAGCACACCGAGCGAGTAAGTACGATGCGCACAACAGCAAAGAATCCGGCCGAGCCGTACTCACCCAAACCAGGTCCTGTCCTCCGACCGAGGCGAATCCGGAAACGCCGAATCGAGTCGCACGGAAGGAAAAATGCAGCCCCGTCCGGCCGGACAAGTACGATGCGCTTTCCGTACGCGCCGAACCCGTCGCTACGCACGTCAAAGCATCCGGAGAGGCGCACATAAGCTCCGATTCGCGCCACAACACGATCCACGGCTCCGAGACGAACACGGCAGCGACGAGGGGACGACGCGAAGCGACGAGGACGAGGCGAAGCGACGAGGACGACGCGAAGCAACGAGGACGAACGACCACGAACCAACCATGAATCCCTTCGTCCCGATCATACCAATATTCTACATATACTACCGTAACAGGCACGGACGCGTACGGCGCAGAAGGTAAGCCAGACACCAACCACAAAACACATACAACACGTACACGACACATCACACACACACACAGGGATGCAGAATATACTTACACCAGCAACAGCAGCACCATAGGGGCGGGATGCCCATCACCAATGCCACATATGCACACAGGGGCCTGAATGCGCACCACCACCCCTACCCAGGGGGCAGGATGCCTACCACCACTACCACCCTTACCCAGGGGGGCTGGATGCCTACCACTACTACCACCCTCACCCAGGGTGGGCTGGATGCCTACCACTACTACCACCCTCACCCAGGGGGGCAGGATGCCTACCACTACTACCACCCTCACCCAGGGGGCAGGATGCCTTCCACTACTACCACCCTCACCCAGGGGGCAGGATGCCTACCACTAGTACCACCCTTAGCCAGGGGGGCTGGATGCCTACCACTACTACCACCCTCACCCAGGGTGGGCTGGATGCCTACCACTAGTACCACCCTCACCCAGGGTGGGCAGGATGCCTACCACTACTACCACCCTTAGCCAGGGGGGGCAGGATGCCTACCACTACTACCACCCTCACCCAGGGTGGGCAGGATGCCTACCACTACTACCACCCTTAGCCAGGGGGCAGGATGCCTACCACTACTACCACCCTCACCCAGGGGGGCAGGATGCCTACCACTACTACCACCCTCACCCAGGGGGCAGAATGCCTACCACTACTACCACCCTCACCCAGGGTGGGCAGGATGCCTACCACTACTACCACCCTTAGCCAGGGGGGCAGGATGCCTACCACTACTACCACCCTCACCCAGGGGGGGCAGAATGCCTACCACTACTACCACCCTCACCCAGGGTGGGCAGGATGCCTACCACTAGTACCACCCTTAGCCAGGGGGGGCAGGATGCCTACCACTACTAGCACCCTCACCCAGGGGGGCAGGATGCCTACCACTACTACCACCCTCACCCAGGGGGCAGAATGCCTACCACTACCACCACCCTTAGCCAGGGGGGCTGTATGCCTACCACTACTACCACCCTTAGCCAGGGGGGCAGGATGCCTACCACTACTACCACCCTCACCCAGGGGGGCAGGATGCCTACCACTAGTACCACCCTCACCCAGGGGGGCAGGATGCCTACCACTACTACCACCCTCACCCAGGGGGGCAGGATGCCTACCACTAGTACCACCCTCACCCAGGGGGGGCAGGATGCCTACCACTTGTACCACCCTGACCCAGGGGGGGCAGGATGCCTACCACTACTACCACCCTTAGCCAGGGGGGGCTGGATGCCTACCACTACTACCACCCTCACCCAGGGGGCAGGATGCCTACCACTACTACCACCCTCACCCAGGGGGGCAGGATGCCTACCACTAGTACCACCCTCACCCAGGGGGCAGGATGCCTACCACTACTACCACCCTCACCCAGGGGGGCTCGATGCCTACCACTACTACCACCCTCACCCAGGGGGCAGGATGCCTACCACTACTACCACCCTTAGCCAGGGGGCAGGATGCCTACCACTACTACCACCCTCACCCAGGGGGGCAGGATGCCTACCACTACTACCACCCTTAGCCAGGGGGGCAGGATGCCTACCACTAGTACCACCCTCACCCAGGGGGCAGGATGCCTACCACTACTACCACCCTCACCCAGGGGGGCAGGATGCCTACCACTACCACCACCCTCACCCAGGGGGGCAGGATGCCTACCACTACTACCACCCTCACCCAGGGGGGCAGAATGCCTACCACTACCACCACCCTTAGCCAGGGGGGCTGGATGCCTACCACTACTACCACCCTCACCCAGGGTGGGCTGGATGCCTACCACTAGTACCACCCTCACCCAGGGGGCAGGATGCCTACCACTAGTACCACCCTCACCCAGGGGGGCAGGATGCCTACCACTACTACCACCCTCACCCAGGGGGCAGGATGCCTACCACTACTACCACCCTTAGCCAGGGGGCAGGATGCCTACCACTACTATCACCCTCACCCAGGGGGGGCAGGATGCCTACCACTACTACCACCCTCACCCGGGGGGGGGCAGAATGCCTACCACTACCACTACCCTTAGCCAGGGGGGGCTGGATGCCTACCACTACTACCACCCTCACCCAGGGTGGGCTGGATGCCTACCACTAGTACCACCCTCACCCAGGGTGGGCAGGATGCCTACCACTACTACCACCCTTAGCCAGGGTGGGCAGGATGCCTACCACTACTACCACCCTCACCCAGGGGGGGCAGGATGCCTACCACTACTACCACCCTCACCCAGGGGGGGCAGAATGCCTACCACTACTACCACCCTCACCCAGGGTGGGCAGGATGCCTACCACTACTACCACCCTTAGCCAGGGGGGCAGGATGCCTACCACTACTACCACCCTCACCCAGGGGGCTGGATGCCTACCACTACTACCACCCTCACCCAGGGGGGCAGGATGCCTACCACTACTACCACCCTTAGCCAGGGGGCAGGATGCCTACCACTACTACCACCCTCACCCAGGGGGGCAGGATGCCTACCACCACTACCACCCCCACCCATAGGATGGACAATGCATGACACAACCAGCACACCACAACCTAGGGAATGCAAGAAGAAGACATCCCCCAACACCATGACAAGCATGTGTAGACTGTGTCAAATGCCTACAACACCGAACATGACTTCGAACATACAATGTGACCCCCTAGCACATGTGCCACACAAATATGTGTGTGGCACACACAACGCAAGCAGGCCATGACCATTGTGGCAATGGGGTCCAAACCCCCATCATCACAGTGACCAAAAGGCAAGTGTGGGGTCCATAGCTGCAGCACATTTTGAACATTGTGGCAATGGGGTCCAAATCCCCATCATCACAGTGACCAAAAGGTAAGTGTGGGGTCCATAGCTGCAGCACATTTTGAACATTGTGGCAATGGGGTCCAAACCCCCATCATCACAGTGACCAAAAGGTAAGTGTGGGGTCCATAGTTGCAGCACATTTTGAACATTGTGGCAATGGGGTCCAAACACCCATCATCACAGTGACCAAAAGGTAAGTGTGGGGTCCATAGCTGCAGCACATTTTGAACATTGTGGCAATGGGGTCCAAACCCCCATCATCACAGTGACCAAAAGGTAAGTGTGGGGTCCATAGCTGCAGCACATTTTGAACATTGTGGCAATGGGGTCCAAACACCCATCATCACAGTGACCAAAAGGTAAGTGTGGGGTCCATAGCTGCAGCACATTTTGAACATTGTGGCAATGGGGTCCAAACCCCCATCATCACAGTGACCAAAAGGTAAGTGTGGGGTCCATAGCTGCAGCACATTTTGAACATTGTGGCAATGGGGTCCAAACACCCATCATCACAGTGACCAAAAGGTAAGTGTGGGGTCCATAGCTGCAGCACATTTTGAACATTGTGGCAATGGGGTCCAAACACCCATCATCACAGTGACCAAAAGGCAAGTGTGGGGTCCATAGCTGCAGCACATTTTGAACATTGTGGCAATGGGGTCCAAACCCCCATCATCACAGTGACCAAAAGGTAAGTGTTGACAAAGTAAGAGGTGCAACTGCCAAACTGCATGGATGATTCCTGGTCACAGAACAACAAACACATCAGTGGCAAAGTAGTGTATGTGTCCCATTGCAACATAAATTGGGGGAGCCAAATCCTGCAGTGCAAATAAGACATAACTTTGGCCATGTGCAGACAAACAACACCCATGGGGGCTGACACCGTCAACAATCATCAATGACACAATGACAGAAGTGACCATCCGAATGCAGACCCACATATTTGCACCAATGGGCACACACATGCAGATACCCTGTGGAGACTGCAGATGTGAGGCGAACAGATACCAAACCATGGCAGCAATGGGACACACAATCAACAATTAGCACCAAATGAGGGCTCCCGTCCCATCAGCCTGGTCATGGAAGTGCCAACGGAATCATCAGCACAGATCCAACACACTTGTATAGCAATGTTGCACTGACAACACAGATGAGTCCTTCCCCATTGATGCCCAAACCTGCATGTTCACTGGAGATGGCCACACGGTCAGGGAAGTAGACGAATAGAACAATGGCAGGCACAACAGATGTGCAGGGGTGGAAGCCACAGATGTGAAATTGCCAATCTAAGTAGGAAATCCCATTGCCAAATACTGAACACATGACACCCTCAGATGCTGCTATGGATGACATGGATACACCACAGGATAGGACACATTCCCCTGGACCACATGGGTTCCTGCACAGTAACACTTCATTATCATGAGACCAAATATCACCATCACTGCAGCAAGGGCATGGTTAGCATCATCAACATCATGTACATCAGAAGCAAAAGCACTAGAGAACAGAAAGTTGCTTTATTCAGCATATGTGGCATTAAAAGTAGAAGTCCGGTAGAACATAAACAAAGGCCAATGGCCAGTCCATCAACAAAGTCACAAGTGGGTGACAGTGGCAGATGCCACCCTACACATGCCTGCACAAAACCAGGGACAATCCACTAGGAGGGGCAACCGGGGGGTAGGCCAGGCACCGCAGGGACAGGATCAGGGCTCACCAGGAGGAAGCAGGGAAGGGGTGGTGGGTGCTGAAGAGCCACTGACAACTGCAGTGGAGGTGTCTGACATGGTGTGTGCCGGCACAACTGGGGGCATGGCTCAGATGTTGTGGGTGCCGGCACAACTGCAGTGGACCCTGCAGATGGAGTGGACAGGTCCGCCACTGCAGTGCCCAAGTCAGACAGGGTGGTAGTGGACTCCACTGCAGTGCCTACCACCAGGGGAGGAGAATGGGGAACAGGCAAGGTGGGCTGGACAGAGGGGGAGGACACCCTCACCACATCAGTGGCACAGACAAGCGCAGCGGGGGTGTTGTTCCGGGAGAGCAAGTGGCAGGGGGAGAAGGCCGGAGCCTCTTGGGGATGGTATATCTGTGGGTGGGGGAACCTGGGGCAGGGTGTGGTGGGGGCACCTGTGGAGTGGGGGCCTGAGGGATGGAGGAAGGAGACCTGGTGCTTGAGCTGCAGGGCGGCGGCGGGGTCTTGCTCTTAGCACTCCGGGGGACTTGCGGGTGGGGGCCTCAGTCTGTCTGCGCCTGGGGGAGGGTGTCCGGGGGCGAGGGGCACTCTGCTCCGTGTGGGGGGCTTCCTCTTCCCCTTGGATGCTGGGGCAGCTGGATCGGAGGGAAGAGGCCGAGGTCACTGAGGAAGAGGCGCTGGGTCTTTGGGGTTGCAGGTGAGGCAAGGGAGGGTGCTTTGGAGGGAGAGGCAACTGAGGACTGCGCAGTGCCCGTGGATGCGTGTGTGTGTACCAGGGCCCCATCCCCTGTGAGTCTGGTTTCAGTCCCCTGACTGTGCGTGCGTGTGCGTTTAGTTTGTGGCGTGTGTGTCTGTGTGCTGGACGTGTGTGTGCTGGTGTGTGCCTGTGCCGGTGTGTGTGTGCTTGGGACGGGTAAGGTGCTGGGGAGTGTGGATGGAGCAGAGGCAGGAGGGGTGAGGGACTGTCTGAGGAGGGACACTGCTGCCGTCAGGGAGGAGTCCATGGACCTGTTGCCCCTCTGTAGGTCAGACATGCCCGATGAGATGCCCTCCATGAACGACACCAGCTGAGTCAACAGTGCGGTGTGCGCATGGAGGACACTCAGCATGGCTGTCTGCCCTACATGGAGCTGGCGAAGGAGGTACACAGACTCCTCACTCAGGGCAGCAGGGGACACAGGGGCAGGGGGTGCGGTGCCTGGGCCAAAGGAGACACGCTCCCGAACATGGGAGCCTCCACGGACCTGGGGAATGGGAGCCGATGGGAGGGCGGTGGTGGTGCTGGTGGTGGCGGGGACAGCAACACTAGCTGGCGTGTGGTGGCTGCTGACACCCGCCTCCACAAGGGAGTCATCCTCCGAGTTGCTCTGGTCCTCAGCTGAGGTGGATGGTGCTGAGGACTCCTCGGTGTGGCTCCCCTCGCCCTCCGTGCCACTGGGTCCCTCCGACCACTCCTCGGCTGCTGACCCAGTCTGGCTCTCTGGCTCCTCCTGGTCCGTGGAGCTGTCCCCTTCCGTGGCCGTGGATGTATCTGCAAACAATGGGGAAACAGACAGACATCAGTCACCTGCACCAAACGCACACACCACTGTGAGCACAGCACATTACAGAGCAAGCCCTGGCATCATTAGTTGTACATTGCTAAAAGTACCCTAAATGAACAGGAGAAGCCAATTGTCAGTCTGATGCCAAGCATGGCACTCACATCCCACATGGCCTTGCACCCATCTGTCTGGTGTCTGTTGGATTGCAACACCCCAGTGTGGACACATGCACCAAGTACACAGTAGTTGGACAGTGCAGAGGACACGGTGTAGCATGTGGACATGCACACATCACAGCTCTTGCCACTGAGTCAGTACAGGTTTCCGGATGAAAGGGATGCCCAGAGTCAAATAGGAAATGCATGTGATGCATACCAGCGACAGACACCATGATGCACCCATGTCCTGATAGCCAGCGCCACTATGGTGTGCATGTAGCACATGTCACTCCCCTGCAGGACCACCAATAAGTTGACACATGCCATGGCAGAGGCATGACTGCTAAGTCATACATCACTGTCTCAGTGATGTATGACTTGGCAGCCAGACAACAACACTATGCACTGTGTCACAACAGTAGGTCATGGGGAATGCAAGTCCTGGAGCTGCACAAGTGCACATGTACATCCCCCACACAACACATCATCTTAACCCTCATCTGTCCAGGTCACACCTATTGGACATATGGGAGACCTGTGACACTACCCTTGGAACCTGAGCCCCTCACAATTTGCTGTGAATGGGGAACAGCTGCCTGAACTTCACATTCGCATACCCCAGTCTGCACGGGCAGCTGATCAAACACCTATGTGACACACAAGTATCGTCTGCTATGGTCACATCTCCAGGGGCATGCTGAGCCCCTACCAAGAAACACCCCAGCAGTCCTGGCAACTAATCCACAGCACACTGACACAGAGGCAGACACCTGAGGGGTCAAATCACTGTGCACAATGTGTCAGCTGATACACGGGAGTGGGAGTACAGAGTGCATTGCATGGCCTGGAGTAGGCATGACTGTCCTGCTCCACATGAATGAGGGATGTGCCCTGGACAGTGGATAGCTGGCCATGTATGTGTGACACACGTAATCTGCACACTCCTGGGGCCCAAACATTGTTCCCACCCGCTGCATGGGCGTGTGCCACATACCCCAGGCACATGTGGTGGCTCAGCTCAGCAAGTGGACCGCATATCAAAGCAACACGCAGATCACATGTCCAAACCCAGGCGTTGTGTGAACAATGGACCCACCCATGATGCCCACAACAGAGTTAGGGAAACAGATGCTGTCCCCCACCTTTAGTGAAGCAAACTGCAAGGACACAGTCCCAAGTGACACAATTCCCTGAATGTAAGGGCCACACCTGGGTATCAGATGAGCAGTGGGCAGTGCACAATAGAGGGACATGGCTCCTGGACAACATGACTGCTGCACTGTGGCAGTTGAACCAGGCCAGAGGAGGGCACAAAGCATGTAATACAGAGTTCACAGTGCAGTCTTTGACTCACCCCCTCCTTGCTGCTGTCTGGCCTTCAGCTGCCCATCCAGGTCTGGAAACACCACCGCCAGGATCTGGAGCATGTGGGGGTCAGGGTCCGTGTTCCGCCCCTCCTGCGAGGAGGCGACAGCTTCAGCTGGACCCGTGCAATCCTCCGGGTCCAGCCCCGAAGGTCCTGCCACCTCTTCTGGCAGTTGCGGATCCGGCGCTTGTAGACCCCCACGGACCGGACAGCCCGGACGATGTCCTTCCAGATCTCCTGCTTCCGATGGGCATTAACCTGTCAGGATGACAAAGTGAAAAGGCCATTACCACACATGCAACATATCCGTGCATGACACAGTTGTATATACATGTCTCAATCACAGGGGCACATGATGTACACAGGCAGTGCAAAGCTGACCATGGACAGTTTGCCAGACGTCACTACATGGTATCATTGCATGGGAAGTAAAACCATGTTCAAATGCACTGTCACTGCACCATACCTGTCCAGTGCAAGTCACTACACACTATGGGGGTGACAACTACTCAGTGAGCCTGCTAGCCAGTGGCGTGCAGACTCTCAGCCTTGCTAGTCACACAAAATGCACATTCAGAAAGGCAGTGCACAGAACACTCACCTGCTCCCCTGGTGTCCCATACAGCTTGCTGTACTGTGGAAGTAGGCTGTCCAGCAGGGCCTGGTTCTCTTCAAGGCTGAAGGCTGGGGCTCTCTCCACAGTACGTGCCATTGCAGGGTCCAGAGGGGCAGAGACAGCAGCAGTGCAGTGGCAGATGTCGTCCTGGAGCATGTAGTGCAGGCAAGTGAGCTCTCAGGGGAACAGCCAGCAATATATATGTGCTGGAGAGGCAGATACTGTCCCTTGTGTCCAAAGTGATAGGTCCAAGTCGTTTGCATCTTCTGAATCTGGCCAATCCATGGAATAGCAGCACCAAAACACGCCCACAGCATCCTTCAAATCCTCAACTTCATGACATACATGATTTTGCAACATTGTTGTGGGTGACCAACTGAATTTCCAGCAACCGACTCGTTCGAAATTCGAAAACGCGTCCGTTGCCAGGCAAGCCCATTGTCAATGGGTGCGCACCGATCGGTCCATTGCGGTACAACGCGCACAGGGGTACAACGCGTACCCGCACACATTGAATGCAATGGGCCGGCCGGAGGCACCGATCGGTCCATTGCGGTACAACGCGCACAGGGGTACAACGCGTACCCGCACACATTGAATGCAATGGGCCGGCCGGAGGCACCGATCGGTCCATTGCGGTTCAACGCGCACAGGGGTACAACGCGTACCCGCACACATTGAATGCAATGGGCCGGCCGGAGGCACCGATCTGTCCATTGCGGTTCAACGCGCACAGGGGTACAACGCGTACCCGCACACATTGAATGCAATGGGCCGGCCGGAGGCACCGATCGGTCCATTGCGGTACAACGCGCACAGGGGTACAACGCGTACCCGCACACATTGAATGCAATGGGCCGGCCGGTGGCACCGATCGGTCCATTGCGGTACAACGCATCACTGTACATGTGACTGGCATATGTCAGCATGCCTGTCTCAGATGGACATATGCCAGCCACAGATAGCTCCCAAGGAGTGAGGGGCACACCTACATCACGACAGCCTGTCCAAACTTTATCATAAGGCATGTAAGGATACATTTCCTATTGTGTGTATGTTGGTGTACATGTTGTCCTGTGGGTGTCACCTGTGGGCAGCCACCCCCAGGCTGTGCACGTGTTCATGGGGACAGGATCCTGGGTGTTACGTGTACATGACCACTGTGATGTGCAACTGTTCATATCTGTGCATGTGCCATGGTCACATTTCACAGTGGTGTATGTGTATGTCATGTCACATACCCCGTGAGTCCCATGTGGGACGGTATGTTTGAGCCAGGGTGTCCCAGTGGCACAATAGTGATGGTCCTCCACAGTCTTTGTGCATGTAGTGTTTACAATGTCTCTGATTTCATGTGCACAATGGGAGACAGTCTCCACATCCACGTTGTGTGTGCATGGACTCTGATGTTGTGCGTGTGTGTCACAGACGTCCATGTCTGTCCTGCCGTGGCAAGTGGGGCCACTACCTGTGGGGGTCATGGTTGTTTTGCTGTGGTGTATACATGATACTCCATGTAATGCCAGTGTCCATGTGGCATTACAGGGTCCCTGGGAATGTACCTGTCGTTGAGCTGTGGTGCCTGGGGCACATCTGTCCTCACATGTCACTGTGGGGGGTTATTGTGACACGGCAGCAGGAGATGGGAACTGTGACACGGCCTCATGATATCCAATGGGCCAACCTGGGACTAATTGATGCCACCTGTTGGACCGTGTTGACAGATGTTGGCCATGTATGTACCATACATGTCCTTCCGGTACTGCACACTTCATGTAGTTGTGCCTCATAATGATGTATGTTGGGATCTTGAGTGTGTTCAATGCCGCATATGTGGGGTGACTGACAATCTTGCTTACTTCTCCTCTGCACTGCAGGGCTCCTGCTGTCCATCGGCCATTCCCAGACCTGGCAACGATGGTGGAACGGGACAGCATCCGACGGTACCGCTTCACCAGGCAGCTGATTGAGGATTTGGCAGTGCAGTTGTCCCCACATTTGCAGCCTGGCCGGCCGTATCCTACAGCGCTGACCCCCAAGGTGAAGGTGATGGCAGCCCTACACTTCTTTGCCACCGGTACCTTCCAACATACTGTGGCGACTGCTGGTGGGATGTCACAGACCATGTTCAGCCGTGTGCTCCGCGATGTTTTGGCGGCAATGTTGCTCTTCCTGAACCGGTACATCTATTTCCCTAGAGTGCGACGACTCACTGACGTGAAGAGTGACTTTTATGCCCTGGGGAGGATGCCGCATGTCATTGGCTCCATTGATGGGACACATGTGGCTTTGGTACCACCACAGGCCCAGGAGCAGGCCTACCGTAACCGCAAGCACTACCACTCGGTCAATGCACTGGTGGTGTGTCTTGCAGACATGACCATCACACACGTGTGTGCCCGTTTCCCTGGTTCAGCACACGATGCCTTTGTGATGAGGAGTAGTCGCATCCCCAGGATGATGGCACAGATGCAGAACCAGCGTGCCTGGCTTGTCGGTGTGTACTGACTTTGTGCCATTGTGTGTGATCTGATCTGTAGTATTCCGCCCACTTTTCCAAGTCAGCTAATGTGCACTTGTCTGTCCGTAGGTGACTCGGGATACCCCAACATGCCGTGGTTGCTGACACCCCTCAGGAACCCTGTGACACCAGCCCAGATGCGCTACAATGAGGCACATGGTCGGACCAGGAGAGTGATTGAGCGGACCTTTGGTCTCCTGAAGAGCCGCTTCCGCTGCCTGGACAAGACCGGAGGGTCCCTCCCATATGCCCCTGCGAAAGTGTGCAAGATTATCATCGTCTGCTGCATGCTCCACAACCTGGCAGTGCGGAAGGAGTTGCCTCTCATCCAGGATGACAATGACCAACATCCGCCACCTGTGGAGGATCCTGGCCTGGACCACGATGCCAGTGACGATGATGATGATGATGGTGATGGTGATGTCCGCACACAGCTCATCACCAACTTCTTTAGCTGAATGTGAGTATCCTGAGGTGTCATGTCAATGATGTGAGTTGGCATGATGTGTGGGTGGTGCTCTGGTGCTGTTGGAGTGTGTCCATGGGCTACTTGACTGGATGTGTGTTGCGATGTGTGGTGACAGGTGGGCTGTACTCCCCAACAGTGTTGACATGCTAACTTGGTTCTGGGTGGGTATCTTGTAACATGTATTGTGCATGAGTTTTGCTGTTCTGTCCTGTACTCCATTGCTTTTGACTGTGTGTCATTTCTGTCCTTCACAGGGTACTTTCAGATTCGTTTGGTCAACTGTGTCCACCGACGACGTGATTGCACATCCAGGCTGGTAGCTGTTGTGTCCCTACAGGTGATGTGCGCCACACCCATGGACTTCCTTCCGTCTACAGTTGTTGACTGTGTGCCCGCTGCCAGGTGGGGTTACCTTGCATCTGTAGTGGTTACGGCATGTTGCAACTGTGTAATAAACCTGTGCTCCACTTTGTGATGTGCGTTGTCTGTGGTCACACATTTGACTGCCATTTGCTTACTGCACCTGTGGGCTACTTGACTACAACTGGGAATGGGTGTGGTGTCTGTGCATTGCACCGTCTTCCCTGGCAACATCAGTGTAGGCAATGAGTCAGATGGCCTAGGTGTGTATGTGTTGTGTAGCCCTGGTGGTGTGTCTCCCTCATGTGTGTCATGTTGCCTGTACTCACATGCCTGTGTTGTCCTTGCTGTTGCAGTTCGCATACACAGTGTAATTTTGCAGTTCATCATCCCCATAACAGCACCCACGTTGGAATCACGACAGAGGCAAGTATGGTGTATTAGTGTGTTTATTGTGATACATTTGTGTTAATAGTGCATAGGATGGGTTGTGCTGTACATAAATCTTGCAATCCCAAGTTCCTAGGTGAATTGAAAGTCCTGGTAGACAGGATCCCCAGTATCGGGGCCACAGTTGTCTGACACATTGGTCCAACTTGTACTCCCCATGCAATGTGTGGGAGTAGTGTTGCCGTCAACAGGGTGAACAGTCTGTGCACAAAGGCGAACATCCAGAACAGGTTCAGGCTTCCTGGGAGTTGCGCTTGGCCATCGGCCTCTCACTTTTCCCTCCTCGGACGACCCCTCTTCTTGGGGGGGCCCTCAAGTACAGGCTGCTGCGGTGCAGGGGACTCTCCGCCAGAGTCCTCCTCCCTCCCTGTGGCAGTTGCAGTTTGTTCGGCACCAGATGTTGTTGGTACACAGGGAGGTGTGGACTGGTTGCTGTTCATCTGGCGGAGGCATTGTAAAATGTCCCTGTGCACCGCCGTCATCTCATGCAGTGCATCCCACTTGGACTCCACGCGGGACATGTGTGAGTCCACACGGGACATGTGTGACTCCACGTGGGACATGTGGGAGTCCAAGCGGGCATGATGGGCAGCCTGCTGCTGTTTAATGTCTCTGAGGAGCCCCACTACCTGGCTGAGCTCTCCGGTGCTGGACTGGTACGCATCAGCTATGCGTACCAGTTGTGGGTCATCATGCACACCAGCAACGTCTGCAAGCAGCGACCTCTGTCTCCCACCCCTCCCACCACCCCTGCTGACATGTGCAGTGTGTGCAGTGGCACGCACAGATAACCCTGGTCCACCTTGGGGGTTGGTGGTGGTGGTGGTGTCCATGGCCCCAGGTTGGTCCAGGGTCACTGTGCTGGTGTTGCTCCTTGTTCTGTCCATGTCGGCAGGGATGGTATTCGTGGTGACAGTCGTTGGAGGGTGGGTGCAGGGGTGCAGCTGGTGGTCCTGCTGTGCTGCAGCTGGTGGTCCTGCTGGTGCTGCATGTTGACTTGCACCGGATGTGCCAGGTTGTTCTTCATCGTCCGAGGAGGACAGAGGCTGTACGACGCCAGTGAGCTCGGCATCCTCTTGAGCCTGGGACTGGGACTCCTCAGCGTCTGCTGCTGTGTCCCCATCATCACCTGTTTTTGGGAGACACAAACAATGTATGTTATGTTTCTGCAGGCATCAATGGTTGACACACATGACAGTTGTGACTGTGCCTCTGGGTGCGGGCCTGTACATTGCATTGTCCTAAGTCGTCACAGTCAGGGGTTGATATTGGTGTGGCACATTGTCCTGCATTATTTGGGCATTTCTATGTATTTTCTGGGGTGTGAACATGGTCTGCATTGGTTGTGTTTGGTTGACAGCCGGCCCTCCTTCCCACCCACCCAGCCAGTCAGTTATCCCACCATGGAACGTGCTTGCGTTGCAGGGAGTGTAAGTTGTCTCTCAGGATGTCAGTCAGTGGTGTCCTGCTGTTTGTTGGTGCACATTTGCCAGCAGGGCCTTGTGCTCCCCACAGCAGTAGCCAGTGTCAGCCATCTTGTGAGTCCTTCTCCACTCCCTGTGATGTGAGCATGGTTCAGGGTGGTGTTGATGGGACAGTTGTGGGGGTGAGCTATGTCTGTGACTACGACTCCCATCATGCCATTGCCTCCACCCCACTTCCCAGCATTCCCATACTTACTTGCATTTGTGTGGAGTTCAGTGTGTGTGGGTGTGAGAGCAATGGCAAGATGGCTGACAGTGGTGTCCTGCTGTTGGTTGGTGTGCAGTACCCAGCATGCCCTTGTGCTCCCCACGACACAGCAACAGTGTCAGACATCTTTGATGGGCCTTTCCACTCTCTGTGGGATGTGCATGCGTGAGTGTGAGCTTGCTGGGCCATGTGGTGGGGGATGTAGAGCTGTGACTACGACTCCCATCATGCTATTGCCTCCTCCCCCTTCCCAGCATGCCCATGCTTCCTTCCTTTGACTCTGCTTCCCTGTGGGGTGGGCTGGCTGTGCTGACAGGATGGCTGGGAGTGTTGTCCTGGCAGTTGTTTGGCTAAGAGTCCCAAGAGTGTCCCTGTGCTTCACACAACATAACCCAGGGTGGTGGTTCTTTGTGGGATCTTGTGTTAGGATGGGGGCATTGCATTCTACCAGGTGGGTTCTGTGGAGTTTGTGTTGGGGGTGTGTGAGGGGAGGTGCTTGTGACTATGGTCAGTGCTGCAAGTCCCCCTTCCCACCCAGCTAGCCAGATATCCCACCATGGAACGTGCTTGCATTGCAGGGAGTGTAAGTTGTCTCTCAGGATGTCAGTCAGTGGTGTCCTGCTGTTTGTTGGTGCACAATTGCCAGCAGGGCCTTGTGCTCCCCACAGCAGTAGCCAGTGTCAGCCATCTTGTGAGTCCTTCTCCACTTCCTGTGATGTGAGCATGGTTCAGGGTGGTGTTGATGGGCCAGTTGTGTGGGTGACCAATATCAGTGACTACGACTCCCATCATGCTATTGCCTCCACCCCCTTCCCAGCATGCCCATGCTTCCTTCCTTTTGATTCTGCTTCCCTGTGGGGTGGGCTGGCTGTGCTGACAGGATGGCTGGGAGTGTTGTCCTGGCAGTTGTTTGGCTAAGAGTCCCAAGAGTGTCCCTGTGCTTCACACAACATAACCCAGGGTGGTGGTTCTTTGTGGGATCTTGTGTTAGGATGGGGGCATTGCATTCTACCAGGTGGGTTCTGTGGAGTTTGTGTTGGGGGTGTGTGAGGGGAGGTGCTTGTGACTATGGTTAGTGCTGCAAGTCCTCCTTCCCACCCAGCCAGCCAGCCAGTTATCCCACCATGGAACGTGCTTGCATTGCAGGGAGTGTGAGTTGTCTCTCAGGATGTCAGTCAGTGGTGTCCTGCTGTTTGTTGGTGCACAGTTGCCAGCAGGGCCTTGTGCTCCCCACAGCAGTAGCCAGTGTCAGCCATCTTGTGAGTCCTTCTCCACTTCCTGTGATGTGAGCATGGTTCAGGGTGGTGTTGATGGGCCAGTTGTGGGGGTGACCAATATCAGTGACTACGACTCCCATCATGCTATTGCCTCCACCCCCTTCCCAGCATGCCCATGCTTCCTTCCTTTTGATTCTGCTTCCCTGTGGGGTGGGCTGGCTGTGCTGACAGGATGGCTGGGAGTGTTGTCCTGGCAGTTGTTTGGCTAAGAGTCCCAAGAGTGTCCCTGTGCTTCACACAACATAACCCAGGGTGGTGGTTCTTTGTGGGATCTTGTGTTAGGATGGGGGGCATTGCATTCTACCAGGTGGGTTCTGTGGAGTTTGTGTTGGGGGGTGTGAGGGGAGGTGCTTGTGACTATGGTTAGTGCTGCAAGTCCTCCTTCCCACCCAGCCAGCCAGCCAGTTATCCCACCATGGAACGTGCTTGCATTGCAGGGAGTGTGAGTTGTCAATCAGGATGTCAGTCAGTGGTGTCCTGCTGTTTGTTGGTGCACAGTTGCCAGCAGGGCCTTGTGCTCCCCACAGCAGTAGCCAGTGTCAGCCATCTTGTGAGTCCTTCTCCACTTCCTGTGATGTGAGCATGGTTCAGGGTGGTGTTGATGGGCCAGTTGTGGGGGTGACCAATATCAGTGACTACGACTCCCATCATGCTATTGCCTCCACCCCCCTTCCCAGCATGCCCATGCTTCCTTCCTTTTGATTCTGCTTCCCTGTGGGGTGGGCTGGCTGTGCTGACAGGATGGCTGGGAGTGTTGTCCTGGCAGTTGTTTGGCTAAGAGTCCCAAGAGTGTCCCTGTGCTTCACACAACATAACCCAGGGTGGTGGTTCTTTGTGGGATCTTGTGTTAGGATGGGGGGCATTGCATTCTACCAGGTGTGTTCTGTGGAGTTTGTGTTGGGGGGTGTGAGGGGAGGTGCTTGTGACTATGGTCAGTGCTGCAAGTCCCCCTTCCCAGCCAGCTAGCCAGATATCCCACCATGGAACGTGCTTGCATTGCAGGGAGTGTAAGTTGTCTCTCAGGATGTCAGTCAGTGGTGTCCTGCTGTTTGTTGGTGCACAGTTGCCAGCAGGGCCTTGTGCTCCCCACAGCAGTAGCCAGTGTCAGCCATCTTGTGAGTCCTTCTCCACTCCCTGTGATGTGCGCATGGTTCATGGTGGTGTTGATGGGACAGTTGTGGGGGGCAATATGTGTGACTGCGACTCCCATGATGCTATTGGCTACACTGACTTGGCCAGCATACACAGAATTCCTTCCTTTGAGTGGTCTTCACTGTGTGTTGGTGTTGTTGTGGTGGCTACATGTGTGGATGTGTTTGTTAGTTCTATTTGTGCCACTGCCTAGCTGTAGTTGTAGTTGTGTTTGTACATGTGTTGGCACAGTTGGATGTGACTTTCTTGATGGCATGTGTTGTGTTTATCTGACTGACATACACATTTTGGGATGATTCTGTTCTGGTTGCTGTGTAATTGCTATGAGTGCATGGTTTGACTCTCCCCTTGACAGTGATGTGTGTGTTTTGTGGCAGTATATTGTGTACATTTGTTGTGTACTCACCAGGCTCTGGGATGTCCTCTAGTCCATATACGCTCACTGGCGGAAGGATGGCCCGCACCTTCTCCTCCCAGGGCCTGAGGTATATTGGCTTGGCAGGAGGGCCACTGCCGGTGTGTTGGCTGTTGATGTAGTCTTGCTTCAGCATTTTCCGTACCCTCCTGCGCACGTCATACCACCTGTTCTGGATGTCGGTCTTTGTGCGCCGACATGGTGATTGGGCGTTCACCCTGTTGATGATCCTCTCCCACATCTTGGTTTTCTGCGACATGGGGGTCTGTTGGACCAGTGTGCCAAACAGCTGTGGCTCCACCCTGAGGATCTCGTCTACCATGACTTCCAATTCACTATCTAGGAACTTGGGATTCTTCTTGGGGGCATGGTGATGGGTGGTGATGGTGAGTGATGTGTGTGTTGGTGTGCAGGTGAGGGTGTGTGAGTGTGTGTTTTGCTGGGTGTATGTGAGGTAGGTATTTGTTGGTGTGCTGATGGTGTGTGGCTTGTGTGAGGGATGAGCTGTGGGTGTGTGGTTGCTTTCTCTTGGGTGCTGGCAGTGGAATGGCATTTGCAAAGGCTCATGGTAGTGATTTGTGTCCTTTATATAGGTGGAGTTGTGGGTGTGTCTTTGTTCTCTGTCCCCCCCAGTATTTATTGGCTTGGTAATTGCTTGTTTGGCCTTTTTTGGGTGATTTTTCCTTTGTGCTGTTTGTGTATGTTGGAAACGTTCTTGTGACCGAGTCGGACCCTGCATTGGTCTCGTACGGTGTTCTCCGTTTCGTTCACGCTGTGTTTGTGCAGTTTTCTATGCTGCATACGCGTCGGTCGCGGTGTATTGTGTTGCTTCGGCTCGGTTTTGTATGCGTGTCGGTCGTACGGCTTGTCCTCCGTCCGACTCGGTCGTGGTTTTCGCGCCTTGCATCGTACTTTGCGTTTTGGAAGTTCGCGTGTACGGTTCGGTCGGATTTGTTCCGGGTGCGTGTCGGTCGGTTGGATTCGCGTGTTTTTCCGGCCGGATTGCTGTTTTCCGTGCGGCTCGGTCGGTCGACTTGGTTTCGGTACGTGTCGGTCGGATTTTCCGCGCCTTGCATCGTACTTGACGTGTCGTGCGCCACAGGTACGTGTCGGTCGGTATTTTTTCCGGATCCGAGTCGGTCGGTGCTTTTTCCGGCCCGAATCGGAATCGACCCCTGAGTAAATTGCAGGCATGGATAATTTTAGAGCTGACTTTTTGTCCAGATTGCTGATTCCATGAGGAGAATGGTCTTTCAAGTTTGAAACAATGAAGAATGTGTTGTGGCTTCTCTTTTTGAGGTAGTGAATTTGACTAAAGAACTTCTCAATGAGGATCATTGGTTACGAGCAACAAAAGCTGATAAATCTTTGGAAGACCTGAAGGAGTTTGCTTCTTATCTATTGCCAAGAGAGAGGTTCTTATATTCTAGTTCACAGGTTTTCTGGGAAGTCGAGGATGAATTAGCTTGTGAAGGTTTGAGAGGGGATACATTAGTGCTACCTGAAAATATCTGAAATAACATAATAAAGTTGCTCATAAAGGAGAGTTGGGTGAGAGTCCACAAAGAAACTGGTCAGGTCATTTACTGGTGGCAATAAATGGATGATATATTAAGTCATCATGTGAAATCTTGACTATTTTTCTGCAAATGTATTTGAAACTTCTTAATTTACATTCAATATCTGTACCCCATCTGGACATGATTGTAGGGATTATAGTTTTGGTTGATTATATTTCAAAATGAGTGTTGTGGAATTTGACAGAGAACCCACAACACATTGTGTGTTAGAGTTTCTTAAAGAGTGTTTTTATGCAAAGGGTTTTCCGGTATCTTTAACAGATAATGGTGTCTTGTCTACATTCTCCAAGATGGATACATTTCAAGTTTCAAAGTGGTATTGTTCACAACCTCACATCTTTGTAGTCTCCTATTAGTAACAGACTTACAGAAAGGGTTAACAGAATTATCAATGAAGGTATAAAAATGTCCCTAGCTAAGGGAGTTGGATTATAAGACGTAAGGCTAAGGAAAGTGTTTTGTAAGCAGACACAGTAATGCACTGTATGATTCTGTTAAAAGCCATAAACATGCTGTGATAGTGAAAATGAAGAATCCACAATTTGTTAACAAGGCAATACTACATTATCCACACCACATAAAGTGGTTCAGATGACTTGATCTTCAGTCAAATTAGATGGTGGCATCTGGTGAAGTCTTGTTAGAATAGCTAAGTTTAACGATTGCCCAAAGACAAGATCTATAGGGAATATGTGTCAGGAAAATGAAGATGAGTATGTACACTTTGACTGTTTTTCCGTCAAAATATCATTTAAAAAACATTGTGAAAAACAAATATAGTATCAAAAATATCATGGGACAGAATATCGAAGATGAGATTTTTTTTTAAATCTTTTATTTCGTTTTAATATTTTTTGGTGTAATAAGTTGTTATTATTTTAATGTTAAGCATGTTCAATTATTTCTAGTGTGTTTTTTATTTGGTAATATATTTGAAGGTTTTTTTCAATTTTATGCCTTTTTTTTGGAGGGATGTTGGGCTTGTAGGGAAATAGGATGGGAAGTTTTTAAAATATTTATTTTTAATTAATTTTATTATTTTGATTTAATTTGTTAATTAATTATGTAAATACTTTGTTTATTTATTTAATATGGTAATTTTTTAATTTGTTAATTGGTTGATTAGGTAATTGATTTGTTTTAATAATTTGGATATTAATTAGTTATACTATGTTTGCGTTTTTAAAAATAATTATTTTGGATAATTGCAATTATTAATATTTTTAAAATAATGTTCATTGTTATTTTTCTGTTATTAAGTTATTTTTTTTGTGGGTATTTGAATTTTGGGGTAATAGGTTTGGAAGTATTTTCCATTCATTGTTTCAAGTTTTAATTAATACATTTTTAATAATTCTGTATATAATTTTAAATATTCATTTTGTGTTTTTAGTTTCTAATAATGTATATATATTATATACCGTTAATTTTTTTTTTTTAAAGCTGAAAATATATTTTATGATTATTTAATGTATATGTAATTTATTTTGTATTAATTTAGGATCGGGAAGCTTAAATTGGACTCCTTTAAAGTCCAACATTTTCCCTCCTGTTACTTATGTTGTAGTGGGAATAGTGAAAGTAACCCTTTTAAAGTCCAACACTTTCCCTTCTGTTGCTTATATTGGATCGGGAGGAATGGTAACTCTCACTCTTGCCGGAGTCAAACACTTTCCTTACTGTTGCACAGGTGGAGTGGAAATAGTAAGGTCAACCCCTCCAAAGTCCCACAATTTTCCTGCTGTTGCTTTTGTTAAAGTTGTAATCGTTACTCTGATCCCCCCAAAGTCTAACACTTTCCCTACTGCTGCTCAATTTGGAGTGGGACTAATGAATGTGACCCCATCAAATTTTATTTTTATTTAAGTCTTTATATATAGCTTTAATTTTAATTTTAAAAGGTAATTTAATATAAATTATTTTATGATTTAGTTTTTTGTAGTAATGTTTTTATTAATGTAGTTTTATAATGTTATTGAATTACTTAAACATTTTTTAATATCTAGTGTTTGTAATTATAATTAATTTTATTTGTTTTTCTATTACTTATTTTTAAATTACAATTTTATTTTATATTAAGTTTTTGGCAATTATTTTAAAGTATATATTATTATTTTATATTTGTAAGCAACCATTTTTAAAAATATATTTTTGTAAGCATATGTTCTTTTAAATGAAATATTATTGTTAAAGTTAATATATGGTTTAAAGCTAACATACTGTATAATAAAAGTTCAGTATACTTACCTATTTTATAATATAATATCAATATTTGTAGGCAATAATTTTGTTGCCAATAGACACAACCCATTGACCATCTTAATGTTGAGGAGATTATTTTAAAGTATATATTATTATTTTATATTTGTAAGCAACCATTTTTAAAAATATATTTTTGTAAGCATATGTTCTTTTAAATGAAATATTATTGTTAAAGTTAATATATGGTTTAAAGCTAACATACTGTATAATAAAAGTTCAGTATACTTACCTATTTTATAATATAATATCAATATTTGTAGGCAATAATTTTGTTGCCAATAGACACAACCCATTGACCATCTTAAAGTTGAGGAGATTGGGTGTAGGTTAGGTCTACATAGTAGTTTACCTAATTCAACTTCTGAGAATTCTTCTGTTGCAGTAAATGAAGTCGTAGATCTGCAGAATACTGAAATCATAAGATGAAGTATCTTAAAGAATATCTTTAGTTATTTCTTATGTGACTTATCTGTGTATGCATTGGACAAATCTGCTTTTAAATTGTTGTAGTAATGTTATTGCCAAATTTTGTGTTACACTTTGTTTATTGTGTAAAGGGGGGATACATTAAAGTGTAACATGTCTTTTGTTTAACTGTTGTTGTTCCCTCTGTCTTCACTGCTTCGTGGATGTTGTCTCTTGTCCCAGGTGCTTTATGTTCTCTCGTTCCTCTTTTGCACTTGTGGCATGTGACATGTGTTTATCTCTGGAGATGAAATCCGGTACTTATAACGCTCACTACCACTCCCAAAGGAGGATCCTGGCGCTCATCTGCATGTGGGGGCGTTAATGGCTGGGTGTCAGAGAGGGCGCAGAGGCTTTAGCAAATTAGATTCTTCCTCAGGGACCCCTTATTGAAGAGAGAGGGTTGTACGCAGGGCTGCAGCAGTTTTGGGTTAACAGTTGTTCATGGTGGAGACCACAGCAAGCTTACTGACAGAAATGTTGCAAACTGGGCCATCTTAGACTGAAGTCTCACTGCCATTTCAATGAGGTTCTGGTTGAGGCTCTGATGTCAACTTGGTCCAAACAATGTTAGATACCACCTGCGAGCTGTCCAGTGTCTCGGCACCACAAAGTGAACCCTAATGTTTTCCTTACTGTTCCAAAAAGCATAACACTTTAGGAAAAAGGTTTTTCATCTCCCAGTTTGGCCCTGGGCTCAGTTCACACTGTGTGCCTCTTGGGCAGTTATACATATGCGCTTTAGGACATGGCAACCTCAATCATGCCCACTCTCCTCGAGGACTTTCAGGGCATTATTTGGCCAAACTGTACGTGGCAGCCAGGATGCGGCCAGATAAATCCTTAGGGCTGTGCTGAACACTACAGGCTGTGTATGTCATGGTTTTCACACTAGTGTCAATGCCATGCTTGGTTCCATGCTTCTGGGTTCGCCTGAGATGTCTGTCCAACCTTTTGGTGGAATCCAGAGGGAGAGGTGGTACCATAGGCCCTGGCAACCAGCAGAAGCAGCAGTCCTCCTCCTATGTCTTCATCAGGTGGAACCGCTGCCAAGTCACTTTAGTTTCCCCGCAATTGGTCATAAGGGACTGGTAGGGATACACTTCAGTTCTGTCTGCCTGGCTGGAATGTTGTTACTTCGGATCAGTGGGTCCTTCAGGTTGCTCATTTTGGTTATGCTCTCCACTTGTTGTCCACCCCTTCTCACAGACCTCAAGTTTGTGGCCAGACGCTGGCAAGTATGCCCCATCCTAGCCAAAGAGGTCCTGCTTGCCAAAGTGGTGCTCTAGATAGAGAGGGTCACAGGGTGGTACTCCTGATAATTCTTAGCTCCGAAGGACATTGAGGATCTGAAAAAGATACTGGATCTCAGGCTTCTGAACACCTTCATCAGGAAGGACAAGTTCAAGATGCTGATGCTGGCACAGGTCCTAGTGGCTTTGGATCCTGGAGACTGGATGGTGTCCCTGGACTTGCAGGACCTGTCATTTCATGTACTGATCCTCTAGTCCCATTGGCATTTCCTCCACTTTGCATTGAAATCTGAGCACGTCAGTTCACCATCCTGCCCTTCAGCTTACCTTGGTCCCCGGTGCTCAAGAAAGTGATGTCAGTGATTCGCAGATCATCTTTACTGGTCTGGATTACAAATATTCCAGTACCTCGAATTCTGGCTGCTAGGGGAAGGCTTCCTTATTGGTTTAGGACTATTTGAAAGCAACCGTTTTGATGCTGTCCACTTTGGCATTCTCCATCAACGAGCCAAAATCCATCTTTTCCTTCTATGGTGCAGTCCCTTTATAGAGGACATCCTGTACATGGTGCCTTTGAAGGCCTTTTCGCCTCCGCAATGAGTTCGGGGGAATTCAGGCTGTGATCTCGATGTTTTGGGCTCTGGTCTCGATTCTGGCCTGGATGGATCTGTAGGAAGCGACACCCCGGCGTGGAAAGTCGTATGTTGTGATACTTAAGCTAGAAAGCGCTATGCTAATACTGACATCTTAATATTTAGGTGGTACCCAGAAATTAGTAACAACAACACATAGCTACAAAAGAGAATTTCTTGCTGCCTTGTCTGTTTTTTCTGTGGCCTTCATTCCAGAAAATAGAGAAGACACCAGAAACTGGGAAGAACTTTAAGTAAGTGCTAATAAGCTGTCAGCTGATCTAACCAGAAGTAAAAAGTAACACAACATAGGGGCTGATTACGTCGGTGGGACCGCTATAGTTGGCGCTCCCACCGTCTAACAGCCCTTCGGTCCGACTACCGCATTATGATGCAGGCAGTCGGACCCTTGTCAGACAGGGGACAGACCGCTGCCTTCGACAGGATCTACTGATCCCGACGGGGTGGCGGTCGGATTCGCTATCCCTAATGATGGCGGTGCCGAGAGGGATTATGATGTCCCTTTCCGACAGCCTTTTCATGGTGGTCCGACCGCCATGAAAAGGCTGACGGAAACAGACTTTGGGGGCTCCAAACAGGGCCCCTGTCCCTCCTGGGCCTCTGCAAAGTGGCCCTGGGGGCACATGTAGTTCCCCCACGCACATCTATGCACCGTGTGCCATGCATTAATGTCTACAAAGTGCTCTTTCACACTGTGGCTTGTGCTGAGGCCCTTTTCCTGTGCTGCATCACAAGCCGCCGTGTTAAAGAGCACTTTTCCTACCGCCAGCACGGCGCTTGCATCATAATTCGGTGGTCAGACCACCGATTGCTTGTCAGGCGATCTCCTGACCGCCGCAATAGCGGTCGGCGGTCTGACCGCCGACATCAAAATCAGCCCCATAGTTATGTTGTTGGATTTCTAGTCACCCCAGCAATACTCTCTTTGAAATCATCGGGTCAGGAAAATAGTGCAACGTACAGGCTTAAACATTGCTCATTAGCAATTCATAAACTAAGGAAAAAATCAAATTACGTACAATACACTATAAATATTAGCATAGTTCAGAAATTATTCTCAAAGCATGCTATCACATAAAGGGGTTGCTTGTTAGCAACAATGGCGTGATTCATAGTACTACGCTTACTTATGGTCAAAGTGTTGCAACAATCACAGCCACTAAAATGCTAATTTATTCCAATTATGTATAATTTACATAAAGGTGCCTTAACAATTCAACCAAACATTGGAGCACAAAGGAAAGGAAGATTCTCAAATACAGGGTAGCCTGCGTTTCGGTAGGCAAAAATCGGTTAAGGTTGAAATCTGTTTCACACTCTCTTAATTACACATCCAATAAGAAAATACAGTAATGCTTGCTTGCAGAAAAAGGAGCAATACTTAAGGTAAAAATGAATAAAGATAGTAAGCTTTGTTAAGGGGCAAGATGTGAAAATTATTTATTGTGGATCTCAAGCAGTTTCTTATCTCTGCTGTCCCTCCTCCCCAAGGTGCGGGATTTCACATGAGTAATACTGATAACCAGTGCTTAATTTGTAAAAAACATAAGTGCCAGGGCTCTCATCAGGAGCAGCGGCGGCCGGCACAGGTAAACGTGGCGGGTTGGGGCGGGGTGGGATGGGGTGGAAGTCAACAGACGATGGAATAGGTATAATCGAATAAATAAACAATACCTATTCTGTCGTCTGTCGGCTCCCCCCCCCACCACGCTTATCTGTGCCGGCCGCTGCTGGTCAGGAGTCCACTGCAGCTCGCACCACACATTGCCCCTGCTAGCGCTGCCAGTGACAGTACCATCACAACTACTAACCATCACACTTCTCTAAATGTGACAATTCGGACCATTCCAGGCCCCCAAAGCTATAGGAATGGCTTGGGCTGCAGGTAAAAGTCATTTTTAATGTATATTGAATTTATAATTAACTGTTGTATTGGTCCTCTATAAATTAGCCTCACAGCGCCACCTTGTGGCAGACTATCACAAGCATCGGCGTTGACAATTAAGTGCCTGTGCCGAGCACCGGGAAACCACCGGCTCAAATTAAGCGTTGCTGACAACCACTGGCAATGCCAATATGTCTCGCCTTTATGACCGATTGGCTTTGCCAATGCCTTTTGTCGCTGTTGTTCAGCATCGGCTAAAAGCGTTTGTAGTGGATGACATGCAGCATGGCCACAAAGGAAAAAAAAGGGCATCATGACGTGACCGCTGCTGGCGGCACCGTCATTTTGAATCATGTGTCAGACATGATGATGCAACCGTGTACTCCATTTTTTATTATTACCAATTAAAAATAAATGAAATTGAAGTAGCGCAGTAGTATTTGTTTGAAGCAGAGGAGTCTGCAGCAATTTGCTGCCTGTCCTTCTATAAAAATAAAAATGAACAAAAATAAAATAGGACCGCAAGGGCGGTGGTAGGCAGTGGAGAAGCGGGTAGGTAGAGCAGATTGGGGTGGACTAAGTAAAAATAAAGCCGAATGGGGAAGGAGGAAAAAAACACCACACGAGTGAGAGCAACTCAAGGTGGGGGAAAAGCACACTAGAGAGACAGGAAGACGGGGATGAGGGGAAAAGCACAGTTGGAAGAGCACAAGACGGAGCGTGGCGGGTACGGAGGAGAAGCACACGTGCAAGAGAGAGACACATAGAGCACAGGAGGGCAGGGGAGAAGGACATGAGAGAGGGAGCAGTAAAATGTATACACTCTAACCCTGTGGAGTGCTTAGCCAGGATGAAAAAATAGTTCCATAAAAAAAGAATAATAAAAGAACACAAATCAACGAATCAAGAGGATGGAAAAGAGGCCATGCTCCAGGGGAGGGACAAACAAAAGATGGACAAGGAAAGCCATTGAATGAGAAGAAAGTTAGCAAGAGTGACATTAAAATCAACCAATGGTAAGCAGTGGGCGGGCTTTAAGTCTCTGTAAGTTTTTGGTAAGCACAAAATGTCCTTTCGCAACCAGACAGCTTGTCCTGTCTAGTAGGCGAGACCTAAAGGTCTCTGAATCTTTGCTGTCACTGAAGTGCTGTTCAGAGTAACACTACAGAGCTTTATGTATAAGGCTTTCATAAACATAGCAACAAAGCAGGGAAGGGAGTGCTGTATAAAGCGGTGCAGAGCATAGGGATGAGGGAGAAGATGCAGCAATGGCAGGGGGGTTACCCACTGGGGTCCCCGATCCGGGGATTACACGTGGATGAGATATTAATTGACTAGGAGGGACTTCAGGTCTTCAGTTCCTTCCTGGAGAGCAGGAGTGAGGGAGCCTGGCAAATCCCATTAGGGAGGAAGTTCCAGACACTAAAAGCAAACAGAGAGGAGGATTTTATTGTGTCATTTACAGCTCTAGGTACTCAGTGCCATCAGTGGCCTAACACAAAATGACGGGCCCCTCTGCAAAATGTGATGAGGGGCCCGTTGCCTCCCAGATCGCACAGATATTCATTTGGTCTTGTGCTCAATGGGGTCTCCATGAAGGGTTGCGACCCCCCTATGCTGCAGATGGCCTGCTCAGGAAAGCAGAGTGACTTTCCCCAGCGTTTACCTATTTCTTAGTCGTGCCGTTGCACGCATCCTGCAAGGCATGCATTGGCATGGCTTTGGGAGGCGAGGGGGCTCCCTCCAAAACAAGGAACCCTGGGGGTCTCCTGCATTGCGGGGACTGCAGGGGCCTCCACTATGCCCCTGAGTTCCATCCATTACTTTTCGTACCCCTAATACGTTCCATTGTGCACATCTTTACTTTCCACGTCCAGTCTTTTGTAACAATTTTAATTAATTGAAACAATACATTTATTCATTTATTCATTCATACTTTCGTAGTGTGTTCCCTGACAGACACAAGTGGTGTAATGGAAAATGATGGAGACCCTTTGCAACATTTGATGAGGGCCCCTGAGACTCTCATATCTCACAGACTGCCATAGTCCTTGTGCTGAATGGGGTCCCCGAATGGTTGGGTCCTCCCTGTGCCACAGAGTCTGCAGGGGCCTGAGGTACACCCCAGACAGACACAAGTTTGTAACTCTTGGTGAAAATACACTTTTTGTGTAGTCTCAGTGCTTGTGAGACCCTTGGAGAATAATGCTGGCTCTTTGCTACTCCATGCATGCATCTAGCGCTAGGAGGCATGGACAGAGCACTTTATTTTGAGGTGAGTGAATCGAGGAATGATTAAGCCCCTGAGTGACACTGTCGTTAGGACTGATATCATGTTTATGTGTTTGTTGTGGATTGTGCCTCACACTGCTACGGTCACTTCCCGCGCCGGGACACTCTTGAGTATCTGTGCGCGTTATAAGTGTATTATAACATAACATATACTTTCGCTGTACCGTGAACCTCTTACTACAGATGGGTATGAATGTACTTATTAAAATCACTGATCATTTTTAGAACTGGATTTTCGGGAATTCAGGGGCATATGTACAAGCCTCTATTGCCACCACATATGTACAAGCCTCTATTGCCACCACATATGTACAAGCCTCTATCGCCACCACATATGTACAAGCCTCTATTGCCACCACATATGTACAAGCCTCTATTGCCACCACATATGTACAAGCCTCTATTGCCACCACATATGTACAAGCCTCTATTGCCACCACATATGTACAAGCCTCTATTGCCACCACATATGTACAAGCCTCTATCGCCACCACATATGTACAAGCCTCTATTGCCACCACATATGTACAAGCCTCTATTGCCACCACATATGTACAAGCCTCTATTGCCACCACATATGTACAAGCCTCTATTGCCACCACATATGTACAAGCCTCTATTGCCACCACATATGTACAAGCCTCTATTGCCACCACATATGTACAAGCCTCTATTGCCACCACATATGTACAAGCCTCTATTGCCACCACAACGTCACTATTACCGACGTTGTGGTGGCGATAGGGGCTGCGCCTTATTTACCAGGCAGCGTTAAGCCACTTAACGTGGCTTAACGCTGCCTGGTAAATAAGGTCCCCTTTCACGCTATGCTTAGCATGAAAGGGGTGGGCAGTGGGTGTTGTGGTGGGCGTTCCACCGCAACACCCATTGATTTTGACGCTGCCCCCAATGTACAAGGGTGGCATACATAGGAGGCAGCGCCAAAATTAAGACCAGGTAAATCCTGGTCTTAAGTTGGCGAAACGAGGAGAAATGCATTATTTCTCCTCGTTTTTTCTGCAATATTTCTCCTTGTGCAGCACACATGGAAAAAGCAAAATGCCATGGTTTGTTTATGTACAGGAAGGTGACCCTCCCTGTACATAAACAAACCTTTAAAAAAATGCCATTTTGTCACTTTCATGTGTGCTGCATGAAGCAGCACACATGAAAGTGACAGAATGGCATTTCTAGGATTGTTTATGTGCAGGAAGGGACACCTTCCTACACATAAACAATCCTCCCCTGCACGCAGACACCCTTGCACTCCGGTGCAAGGGTGCCTGCGATGGCGCTAAGTTGCTAAACTTAGCGCCATCGCAGGGGGAAGCGCAAGGCTGCACCACATTCTTGTAAATATGGTGCAGCCCTGTGTTTCAGAAGTGGCGGAGAGAGGCGTTAAGCCAGGAAGGCTAACGCCTCTCTCCGCCACTTCATTGTACATATGGCCCTCAGTTTCGTGCATTATAGTAATGGTCTAGTCTAGCCACAGGTTTATTTCATGTTCGGGTGATTTGTAGTATGGCTGCATTTATTGGGGTTTTATCAGGGTACTTTACAGAGTAGCAGGATGCATACCCGATATGCACCGGTTACAGGGTGCACGCGACGACACATATATAGTTCTGGTCACTTGACTATAACAGCTTTGGTTCCATGGATTATGGTTGAACATTTGGTGCGAGGTAGGGTGGTTGGAGGAAGAGCGAAGGTCCCCTAGCCAGGAGCGCGTGGGAATTAAGAAGATGCTGTTGTAACTCCTCCTCAAAGCCCAGGAGAGAAGAGGGAAGCTTGGGATGAAGGGGTCACTCATTAGAAAGGCTTAATGAGGGGGTGGAGAAAGCTTGTTTTTGGGGTTACTTCTCCATGTCTTTGCGATGTCTAGCTTCATGATGGGCGTGCAGCGAGTTTTGAGGGGCCCTCGGGATTGGTGGATTTTCTATGTGAGTTAGGCCAGAACTTTGAGGACATACCCTTATAAATCAGGCAGTAACCTTTTCGCTTGGTGCCGCATCGGGAGAAGGTAGTTAACTTTTTTGAGAGTGGGGATGACTTGTTTGAATTTAGTTTGATCCATGATTGGCTGGGCAGAGGATGGTTTGAAATGGCCATGGTGAAGTTGAATGTTTAAAGTGCTGGATTCATACAGCAGTTTCCTTGCAAATGTAAAGGAAGTTATGCTGAAAGGCTTTGCAGGAGTAGACAAGGACCTGGACAGTGAAGCAATGTTGTAAGGAGGCTGGAAGAGTTGGGGTCAGCATAATAGAGTCAGATGCATCTATGCTGTCTGAGGTTTGATCTTTAAATGCTCTTGAACGACAGGCCAGAGTGTGTGAAATGCAAGGTTTGACACATGTGCTGAAGAAGGGTGAGAGGCCCTCACAGGTCATATCTGATTGACAGGTCTGAGTTTGTGATTTCAAGGTGATGCCTTTTTAAAGAGTGACTCGCTCTTAGTAGGCCTGTGTTACAGATGAAGGCTGGACACCAAGGTTTGCATGGTCGGTGTTCAGAAACTCAGAGGGGACAGTTCTTAGTAGCTAAGCACATTTTGAGGTCAGAAGCAGTGTGGCAGTGTATTAAAATGGAAGTGTCTTGGGCCAGTATGCCTCCCGGTGGTTCCATCCATAGATCTATAAAAATTGGGCCTGTGGGGAGACAGCATCTTTACTGTCCTTAAAGATGGGTCCTGTGGGGAGACAGCATCTTTACTGTCTGAAAAGATGGGGCCTCTGGGGAGACATCATCTTTACTGTCTGTAAAGATGGGGCCTGTAAAGAGGCAGCATCTTTACTGTCTGTAATGATGGGGCCTGTGAGGAGGCAGCATCTTTACTGTCTGTAAAGATGGGGTCTGTGAGGAGACAGCATCTTTACTGCCTGTAGCGATGGGGCCTGTGGGGAGAGAGCATCTTTACTGTCTGTAAAGATGGGGCCTGTGGGGAGACAGCATCTTTACTGTCTGTAAAGATGGGGCCTGTGGGGAGACAGCATCTTTACTGTCTGTAAAGATGGGGCCTGTGGGGAGGCAGCATCATTACTTCCTGTAAAATGGGGCTTGTGGGGAGGAAGCATCTTTACTGTCCTTAAAGATGGGGCCTGTGAGGAGGCAGCATCTTCACTGTCTGTAAAGATGGGGCCTGTGGGGAGACAGCATCTTTACTGTCTGTAAAGATGGCGTCTGTGAGGAGGCAGCATCTTTACTGTCCTTAAAGATGGGACCTGTGGGGAGACAGCATCTTTACTGTCTGTAAAGGTGGGGTCTGTGAGGAGGCAGCATCTTTACTGTCCTTAAAGATGGGGCCTGTGGGGAGACAGCAGCTTTACTGTCAGTAAAGATGGGGCCTGTGAGAAAGCAGCAGCTCTACAGTCTGTAAAGATGGGGGCCTGTGGGGAGGCAGTATCTTTACTGTCCTTAAAGATGGGGTCTGTGAGGAGGCAGCATCTTTACTGTCCTTAAAGATGGGGTCTATGAGGAGGCAGCATCTTTACTGTCCTTAAAGATGGGGTCTGTGAGGAGGTAGCATCTCTACTGCCTGTAAAGATGGGGGTCTGTGAGGAGGCAGCATCTTTACTGCCTGTAAGGATGGGGGCCTGTGGGGAGACAGCATCATTACTTCCTGCAAAGGTGGGGCTTGTGGGGAGGCAGCATCTTTACTGTCCTTAAAGATGGGGCCTGTGGGGAGACAGCATCTTTACTGTCTGTAAAGATGGGGTCTGTGAGGAGGCAGCATCTTTACTGTCCTTAAAGATGGGTTCTGTGTGGAGACAGCATCTTTACTGTCTGTAAAGATGGGGCCTGTGAGAAAGCAGCAGCTCTACTGTCTGTAAAAATGGGGTCTGTGGGGAGGCAGCATCTTTACTGTCTGTAAAGATGGGGTCTGTGAGGAGGCAGCATCTTTACTGTCTGTAAAGATGGGGGCCTGTGGGGAGACAGCATCTTTAATGTCTGTACAGATGGGGCTTGTGGGGAGACAGCATCTTTACTGTCTGTAAAGATGGGGTCTGTGAGGAGGCAGCATCTTTACTGTCTGTAAAGATGGGGGCCTGTGGGGAGACAGCATCTTTACTGTCTGTAAAGATGGGGTCTGTGAGGAGGCAGCATCTTTACTGTCTGTAAAGATGGGGCTTGTGGGGAGACAGCATCTTTACTGTCTGTAAAGATAGGGCTTGTGGGGAGACAGCATCTTTACTGTCTGTAAAGATGGGGTCTGTGAGGAGGCAGCATCTTTACTGTCCTTAAAGATAGGACCTCTGAGGAGGCAGCATCTTTACTGTCTGTAAAGATTGGGCCTGTGAGGAGACAGCATCTTTATTTGTCTGTAAAGATGGGGCCTGTGGGGAGACAGCATCTTTACTGTCTATAAAGATGGGGTCTGTGAGGAGACAGCATCTTTACTGTCCTTAAAGATAGGACCTCTGATGAGGCAGCATCTTTACTGTCTGTAAAGATGGGGCCTGTGGGGAGATAGCATCATTACTTCCTGTAAAGATGGGGCCTGTAAAGAGGCAGCATCTTTACTGTCTGTAAAGATGGGGGCGTGTGGGGAGGCAGCATCTTTACTGTCTGTTAAGATGGGACCTGAGAGGAGACATCATCTTTACTGTCTGTAAAGATGGGGCCTGTGGGGAGGCAGCATCTTTACTGCCTGTAAAGATGGGGCAGTAAAGAGGCAGCATTTTTACTGTTTGTAAAATCGAGGTTTGAACAAAGATACAGAGGCTCCTGTTGCTTCAAAACCTTTATTTTGCAGCTACTGAGCAGCAAATGTACCGAACAACAAAGAAAGTTCTGGAAATTGACCTTTAAGACACAAACACCTGAACAGCCCTAAGACCTGTGGTTTCCTAGCTCTGAAGTCAAGCTGGTTTGCAAAATAACCCTTCCACTTGTTGCACATACGTCCAAGTGCTGTAAATGAGGCCAACAGAAGCCTCTTCAACAGTGTCCATGAAAGAACCTTGGAACTCCCCTCCTGCAGGATTTCAGGTGGCTATAAATATAAATAAATAGACATGGAGTTTACAACTCCAAACCGTTTGTAAGCATTCCTACAAGAATCTGAGCACGTTGTAACAAAATATTCAATTATCATGAACTAAATTGCAACTGAACTGTAAAAGAAAATGAGAAAACTGTGCTGAAATTCTTTTCCTCATTATAACCTTTCTCTCGTTAGTAGCGTTTTTTGATTTCTTTATTATTTCATTCAGTTAGTATAGCTGAAAACAAGACATATTAAAAGGAGAAAATAGACTCCATGCCTTTTATCAACTCCTGATTTTACAAACATTAAAGCATTAAATCATGGTTTTAAAGCAAGACTCGACACATTAGCTCTATTTTACAACCAACATGTGTTTCGCCCTCTCTTGGCGTGCAGGTATAGGCCTTCTTCAGGGCTTTAAGTGGTACAGCAAATATAATTCTTAACTGTCTTTCCTATGTTTTAGTCTGGCGATCAGTATGATGAGTTTTGGTCGGATAAACCTGAACGTGGACTGAGCACACAGACTCACTTTATTTTATCAGACCACACAAAGATACCCTTTATCTGACAAGGGCTCCTCTTAAAACTGAGCGCAAATGTGCCACGCTGAAGATATGAGAACCCTGTAATGAATCTCAACGACAGCTTGTGAATGGGCTACATTAACTCAGACAGCACTGTGAAGAATGAAATTAATTATTTTAAGAGTATATCTGCTGTATATTTGTTTAGCTGTTAGCGAGTGTGAATAAGTTAAGGACTGTGTAGAGTGAAATCCTCACACTGTCGTCAGTCTGTTTGATCTACACTGTAGACATATGTTTAAACAAGTTTGGCTGAAAAGGTTATTCCTTCCCTACTTAATCAAGCTGCCAATGAGCCTATTACTATAAAGTGTAATATGAAAACAGTTTCAAAACGGCCATTCCTCCTCCTTCCCTGATACAGTTTGATGGCACGAACCCTTTCCTCTCATTGGAAAAAATGATCTTACAATCATGCTGACTCTGTTTGCAGACCCTTGCCAAGTATTCAGGCATTTTCATTTCAGCAATTCCCGCCTCCATACCATCACTCACTTTCTAATAACTGCTTCTGTTACTGCTTTGATAGCAATAATTATTTGTACCAAATAACTCAAATTATATTGCAAATATTACAATGGACTAAAATATCTCAATTAATATTAACATAACCCATTGTTCAAGTGCTTTTCAGTTTCCCTGCGCATTCATGCGAAAACCTTGCGCCACCATGGATGCGCCGTATTTCAATACGGCGCACCATGGCGCAAGGATTGACAGATGCGTCAGAAATTCTGACACATCTGTTGGCGCAAAAGCCACGCATTGCTGGAGTTGTGTTGCAAGCATGGCACAACTCCAGCAATGCACGGGGAGGCCTATTCCCAATACACTTCGTCACTCCTTACGCCTGCTCCAAGCAGGCGTAGGGTTTTGACGAGTGGCGTCCTAGAAGTGGCACAGTGAAATCTTGTAGATTTCACTGCGTCACTTCTACGAGGCTTTGATGCGGGGGAACGCCCACCCTGCATACATTATACCTGACGCAGGTATAATCTGGTGCAGGGGTTTACAAAGTGACGCATCTCCCTAGATGCGTCACGTTGTAAATGGGCCGCAACGTGGCGCATTGTTTATGCCGCCGCTGCGTCACAATAAGTGATGCAACAGCGGTGCAAAAGTGTCGCAGGGGGCTCGTAAATCTGCCCAGGAGTTTGTTGGAAAACAATCAAGCTGTGATCACAGAAGGAACAAGGAAATAAAAAAAAATTGGACTCTGTGCAAACACGAAATATTTGGGAAAACTCAAGATCATAACACTAGGTTGTTGGATTTTGCTAGGAACGTAAATGTTTTGGAAAATTGTAAAATATAATTTGTTTGTAAAATAATGTCTCAAACCTATTGCTCATATTTTGTCTTTGACTTCTTACAGTGTCACTGTACTACCTACGAACTTCTTTACATGGGCCTTGGGAGTTCAGGCTAGACCCAATTCTGAACATATTGACATCCTACCACATAGTTGCTCATAAGGACTGGTGTAAGGGGATACCAAACCCTGTGCCCTTTACCCTTTAATTTACAAGATAAGGAGTGTAGGGGGCTGGACAACAGGAACAAGACCCTTCAGGGGACTTTGCTTGGTTTGTCAATGGCTGGTTACTTTAAGGGCTGGCGAATTTATCCCAGCACTTGTCAACCAGGTTCTTTTTTTGGGGTGGAACTTGTCTAGCTGCGCATCCCACTGTGGTTTTGTGGTATGCTTAACTGTTATTTTGGCAGTACCCCACAGCTCTCCTAGTATTTTACAGATTATTTTCATTGTCCTTGAAGCCCTGCACCCCTCCCTCACTGTCTGGTCACCTTTGCATTTTCTTTGTTTACATTTGGGTCAATTGAGAACACCAGGCCTAACTTCAAGAAGTTATGCACGTTTTCAGTAGCTTCTCTGTGAAGGTAGCTTTGTTTTCTGTTTTTGAGCGGCATTTGTTGAACCAAGTGCTTTAAATGGAAACAAATAAGTGCAGGTACTCACCAAAAATAGGCAGTGAACTGGGGGTGGAGTTTGAGGCGGGGCAAATTTTTTTTTTAACCTTTCTAAGCTTTGTATGCAAAATATATGCATGCATTGTAAGAATGTCTTACCATTTATATAGTACTTACCAATAAGTCCTTAATATTAACCAAAGTAACCTTTTTAGCAACCTTATAATAATAAAATATTAAGGAAAAAACCAGCAAGTTTCCTAACGTTTGCCTTGTAGTTTGATGCGTATCCTTGATGGAGGATCATGAATCACTAACTTATATGACAAAGGTTTTAACTTGTGACCTGCAGCTAACACAACGATCTCTGCAGCAAAAACAGTAACCAACTGAGCTCTCTATAAAAAAACTAATCTGTGATCCGCATGTCTCATGCTGTGCGTTACAGCAGGCACATTGATCCTCTGTGCAATTTTATGTTCAGTCACACCTTTGACTAGAAGAATGCATACAGGTATTTCCAGCAAGTGCATTAACCACCAGATTTATTAAAGTGCCATTATACCCGGGAATTTACTGGATACGCAAAGATCTCTGTACCAGGTAATATTTCGAAATGCAGCATGTTGTGATGAGTTAGGCAAGGCAGAATAAAGTTATTATCACATTTGTCTTGTTGTCAAATTCTTTGGGGCAGAGTTTTAAAAAATAATTAAGTTCAGACTTTGCTCTTTGCGACTGCGCCCACCTTCTGCCACCAACCCTTGGACCTTGCCCGATTAATGACACTAGTGTTGGCCTCATGAGTAGCCATTTTTAAAGTGTGCTTGCCTAGAGGTGTGTGAGCCACTTACAGGTCGAGCCAGGCTTGAGCTATATGCTGGGCTCTGGATCAACTCCAGGTTCTCTTGGAACTTTCGAGACCAAAGTGAGCTGAAATTTCATGTGGCTCCTGCTGCACTCGCTGTGCCCTTATGCACAAAGTTAAAAACAAAACATTAAAATCTGACGTAAAAAGAAGAGATAAATAGATACTCATTTAGGGGCATATTATCAAGAACGACGTTAAAATTATCGCCGGTTTAGCGGCAGAAAACTGCCGCTAAAGCGGCGATAATGGGCTTGATAATATGCCTTGAGAATTCCAATAGAAGTCCATGTTCTGGTGTGAACATGGGCTTCTATTGGAGTTCTCCAGGGCATATTATCAAGCTCATTATCGCCGCTTTAGCGGCAGTTTTCTGCCGCTAAACCGGCGATAATTTTAACTCCGTGCTTGATAATATGCCCCTTAGTGACTAAATTGTACAGGCCGGTGGGACCATCCAACCTAAGCCGGTGACACTCGGTGAATGGCCCGTGCTGACCGCTGCCTCAGGCCAACACAGCGTCCCAGTAGGTCACACATGTGGAACTGTGTCTTGGGTAAGATGTGGAGGAGTCCACACCATTGGACACGCCTCATCGCAGGCGGCATCCCCTGACAGCACTGGTGCCACTAACTCTGTGCAGCACAAGTCATGGGGCCTTTATGGTTGAATGGTTGTGTCCTTTACGATGTACACTGTTGTCGATTTCTGACTGCACCAGGCAGCCCTTGCCGGCTGGTGTGCACACACCGCACACACATCCAACACAGGTGTCACTCGATATGTGTGCCTGCTAATAAATGTGGCCGGGCGCACGTGCCCGTAGCCATTCACACCATCTGAGCAAGTGTGTCCGTGTGGTCATTGTGTCAGCATGATGGGCACGGCACTGCAACATCACAGTGTGCTATCCTCAGCGGACGATACCATGTCACCTCAGCGTTGGCAGTGACCTTGGACATATAGCTTCGCCCGGCCCCCCCTGCATGCACAAGCGGCGTGTGCTGGTCCGGCGTACGTCAGTTCAGCGCAGGGGTGTGCTGAATCGGCAGGGGGAGCAGGGCGTGGCTCGGACCTGGCCTTGGGCAGGTTGTGCGGTAAGTGTGTCTCTGTGTTGGGGTGTTGTCGCCACCAGGGCCACAGTAGACGATGTTGCAATGTAGCATGCACCAGGAGGGCGGGCCCGCACGGACGGGGAAATGTAGGAGCGCAAGACCGCTCGGGGTCTTGTCACATGCATGCCAAGTGTTATGTGTATCAGTCCTGCGGCTGCATGAGTCAGTTGCCTAGCCTCATTCGCAGCACGATCACAGCCAGCCATGGACTGTACACCTGTGTCCACCCTGTCCGGACCATTGGCCTACACTCACTTGGCCAAACACCTTCAAAGGCCAGCGTCACGGTGTTGGTGGCATGCCGCTGGACATGCGCGGACAGGCATTACAATGGTGTGCCCTAGGAGTGCACGTGATACAACCGCGCAGGGCACACAAGTGTGGCGGCTCGTGGGAGGGTGGAGCAGCTGTGAGGCAACATAACACACAGTGAGGCCGCACATGTGCCACGTGCTGGGCATATCGTCCATGATTCCCAGGGTCGCAGACATCCCACCACACCCACGGCAGGCCTCTGTACGTCTCCTGAATGCATGCAGATGGTGAAGTTACTGTAGGGATGAATGGTCCTTTGTCTGCACTATCGGGCGGTAGCATATCTGCAGCTCCTAGATGTGACTTGCATATGCCCAGCACCCCCTGACAGATAGGATAGCATTTCCAGGCGACTCCCACACTACGCACTGCCAGACGTGAGGCCAACGTGTACACATCCCACACGCAGGAGTCCTTGGTCGTAGTTTGCGTACGTGAAATGGCCTTCACTCGTACTCCCACCACACCCCAAGCCTGCACCCATTGCACACAGACACTGCTCATTGCTCCGAGCTGTGGCGTTTCATCCACAGGACTGGCGCAGGTCCTCACAGTGCCGCTTCAAGCAGAGCCACTGACGCAATGACAGACCATCCCGGACACATGCTCTACTCCAGTCACGTGGACCTGTACCGTGCACGTCTGCTGCATGTACTGGGGGCACTGCCATTGGCAGTGCTGCGGATCAGTTACAGGCTGTGCTTCCACATTGCCAACGTCACCTGCGTTCAGCCTGTGTTGCACTGTCGCTCGTGCATATTCGAGTGGTCCATGGATGTCTGCCTCTCCAACGTAACGGTAGCTGACCTGGATTTTGACGTGTGTGTGCGCCCCCTGTTGGACCACGACCAGGAGTGTCACCGTGATGCCCGTTTATGGCATGCCTGGATGTATGTTTGGCATGCATACTGGGAACTGGACCTGGGAGATTGCAGGAGTCGTCGTGTGCAGTGACCACATTGAGCCGCTCCCTGATTGGGCTTTCGTGCATATTGGGGTCAGGGGTTGGAGTGAGCACATCTGTCCGGGATGCTGATGGGTTACGTCGCCGACATGTCAGATGTGGTGGACAATGATCTCGCATTGGAAATGTTGGCCTACGCTGCTGCACTCGCGTTCATGGACGAGTGACAAGGTACCTGCAGCCAGGACTGCATGAGACCCATTGCACGTGTCCCGACGCCTGGTTGCATGTTGGGGATCTGGTCACATGTCCCTAGGAGACAGTGGACATGGCTGCATTGGCCTGGACTCCTGATCCATGCGCGGACAACATACGCGGGTTGGCAATGACTTGTGTTGGTGATGGACTCCCCCGGTGTGGACATGGGCGCTTTCCAACGTTCCTCATTCAGACATGCTGCTGCATTGGTCTGCATGTCGTGGCACTTCCCTTGGCCGTACTGACACGCAATTGTTGATAAAGTTTCTGCACGTTCACTTGTCTCCAACTGTGTTGAGTGTTTATTTGTATGCCAATGTGTGTGTCACGGCCTATCTGGGTCCCTGCCATACGTGCATTGCTACCCCATCAGGGCTGTGGGTTGGTACTTGTGCATTATCATGTCCCTGTTTCGTGCTTTGCTAGATGCGTATGGCCATTTACCGGCCACAAGCGGGTGCACTTGTCTCCTGTGTTAGGTTGTGCAGATGTTGGTGTTTGTTCCACATTGTGTTCGATGTTGGGGTGCTCTGCTTCCATTGTGTGTCAGATGTCCCTTCAGCTGAGATTTGGCTCACCCTTCTCCCTTTCAGGCAGTGTGGTTTTCACTTCTGTGCTTGTTCAGTGGTGTGATATTGCCAACTTGTGTGACTTGTGCTCTTGGTTGGTGTTGTTCCTCTTGGGCATCCTTTGTCTGCAGTTGTGCTATGCTTAATTGTGCATGTGTGCCATTGTGACCATCTCCCCCCGTCCCTCCAGTCCCTGGTGGTTCCTCTCCCTGTTGCTGTTGTGTCTGTTGATTTTGAGCAGTTTCCGGGCCCCGAGTCCTGCCACCATCTCCAGACTGATGTGGTGGACACCATTTCCTCCATGTCATCCAGCTCCTGGTGTGGCGCTGGACTCCCACCTCCGGTGTGCATTGCTGCCTTGTGGTTGTTGGCGTGTTTGTGCTTGTTTGTGCGGTTCGCATAATTCCAGCTGTTCTGGTTTTCTGCCATTGTCCTCCTCCGCTCTCGGGCTGCATTCACCTTGTCCACGATGGCCTGCCATGTCTAATGTTTTGTTGCCAATGGTGCTTGTGGGGTTGTGTGCTAGCTCCGACTGCCTCCATTGTGCTTCGCTGTTTTCTGTTTGGTTTGTCTTTCTTCTTCCTGCTTTTGTTGTGCTTATTCCCGCATGCCGTATATGTGTCGCGGGCCTTGCGCTGCTTATCGCTGCTTTCCTCCTCGCGAATGGGCTCACCGCATGTTTTTTGGTGTTGGGGTTTGTGTTTTTATCTCCGTCGAGGTGGTTGAATCGCGGACATTGGCCGCGGTTTCGGGAGACTATCACATGCTACCGCCGTGTTGTGAATTCCATGTTAAGACGGGGTTATTTTCCCGTGATGGGCTGCGATGTGTAAAGTTGCGTTAACATTTTTTGGTGATATTTAGCACACGTTCTTGTGAATATCCCCCACTCTCTTTTACACGCAGTGCCTGACATTGGAGGCCATCAAAATCTTTAACAGGTGCAGCTCAAAGTCGGGGTCGTATTTTGTGCGATGTACGTATTCCCATATTGAAACCTTTTCAGAGACTGCCACAGGTGTGTCTCATTGGAGCAGAGATTCATACAAACATTAAAATAGTACACTGGTTCAACCTTCAAAATATTTTCCAGGAAACAAGTAGCGTTCATTTTTTATTTAAAAAAATATATATATACGCCAAATTCAATTTAATCTTTAAACATTCATTTCTCAACTATTATATATTTTTTATTCATATAAATACTTCATCCTGTAAGCTATATGTACATTTTGTAGCTTATCACCCAACTCGCACTGATTAAATGCAACAGTACAAAACCACTTCACCAAAATAGAGTGCAAGGCATAGTTTTGTTTCAGTACCATTTCCATAAGTTAACAGTTTAAAAAAAAAAAATTATGATATGTAGTTCGGACTTGATGGTTCAGCAGCATGTAGTTCGACCCACAGAGTAAACACTCAGAACGTCACCAACGGGGAAAATGCCTCTTGATTCCTCTTGTCAGGACTCAAAAGAATGACAGGTGACGTCAGATCTATCAGCGTCTCAGACTTTAATGAGGAGCTTCTCTTGAGTGAAATAGGCGTATTAGACAAGTCGATAAGAGGTTTGATTTCAGGCTCCAAAATTAATGCAGTTGTTTTATCAATTCCAATGTCAAGAAGGAAGACCTCGTTACTTTTCTGACTCTCTGTTTGAGTTGCAAGTGCAACAGTTGTCTCAGTTCTGTCTGGAGAGAAGGCTAGAGTAAGCGGTAGTAGCTTGGGGGACGCAACCTCTCCATCAGACGAAGGCGATTTTGGATGACAAGATACAGGGGACTGAAAGTCCCCTGCCTGCTCATTTCCATTTTTTGATGCCTTTTTTGAGGATGCCTTTGCGAATTCGGGATCCAGAAGGTGTGGCGAGGAAAAAGATCTGGGCAGTGTTTTAGGCGTCACTGATGGGATGGCAGACAACTTTCGGCCAAACGGAGTAGGTAAAGCAGATGCACGTTTTGTACTGGAGAGAACTGAAACAGTTCTTGTACTGAAACTAGAATGTTGCTGTGTCCCAACAGATGACGGTCTAAGAGGGGCGGTAGGAGCAACACCACTTCCATTGCTGTTGCCGATCAGCAGCCTTTTTGGCTGCATTATTTTGGGCACCTAATTTTCAGTCGCAGAAGCTCCAGAGGGCTGACTTGAAGGTGTTGGTGCAATAATTGCTTTAGGTTTTGAACATGTGCTTCCTTTAGGTGCACTTGGAGGTTTGCTTGGCAAGGATATCCTCTGGAGATTTGAATCTGACTGAAGCTGGAGGATGCGATGCCACAAGGGAAGTAGGCTTATTGTTAATTCTGAGGTCGGGAAGTTTGCTGGCGCTATTTGATGTGTACATTTTCTTGGCGGCATCACTAGCGTTTGGTTGCAGTGTAGATAGAGGTTGGCCGGCTGTTCCGTCTAACCAAGGGGATTCTTCCCGAACTGTTCATCGACGTATTTAGGGAAGTATTAGAAAGAGATCTGGAATTGCCCATTGAAGTGTTGAAAGAAGTAGCGTTTAAACCCACTGGAGAAACCGATAAACTGGAGTTCATACTGGAATTTATGCTAGACTGTGATGATGAGGAAGAGGAACAACCGGAAGGGGACATTTCAGCTGTGGCTTCTTAAGTCCCAACTTGCTTGTGGTAGGAAGGGCTCTCTTGTTTTTTGGTAGAGTGCTGTTGAAGGATAAATCGCTTACGTCTGATGCAACACTTGATTTGTCCGAATGTATGTCTTCCGAGCAGAGATCAGAGACGTTTTAAGGCATGGGCAAAGTGGGCTCTGGCCCAGGGCCCCAGCCTTTTAGGGGGGCCCCCTGATAGAGCCAGCTCTGTTCTGCAAGGCTTGCCCTGATAACCTTGAATAATCCATCGACAGATTGTTTTAAATACTGTTTCTCTTTAATTTAGTTTTGATGTGAGTAGTGCGTAAAAGTCTATTACAAAGGTTTTGCAGCAAAATGTTGTGTTTGTTTCATGCAAAATCCATAAATAAAGTTTCATTTAGATCAAAACAGGACTTCATATATGAGAAGTGGGCGGGTGTCACAAAGATTATTTGCAGTAATGTAAGTGAGCTGCTGCTGTGCTACAATATTGAAAACACTCACCACTATCCATGAACATTAGATGTAACAACTTTAGAATTGGACGAGTGTGCCTGTGTACTGTCAGTGACCTGGCCTAAGAGGGCATGAAAAAGCTGAAACTGGATCATAAATTCAAAACTGTTCTGAACTGGGGCCCCCTAAAAACTATCGGCCCGGACCCGAAAATCCTTAAGATGTCCCTGGCAGAGATGCTTAAGAGGTGATTTGGCTGCTGCAAATCACCGAAGTTTATAGTTATATAACAAATGTTAATCAATAAATGGCGCACTGACGAATCAATACTAGTGCTGCAGCTTTTTTTAAAGCATGTATGTATTGATTTAAGTCTAGAGGGCAGGGATTTTCTTTCATGCAAATCCCTTTAATTTAAATTGTTGATGGGCGAAGATTTGCGTGCGTTTAAAACAATGGGCATGCTAACAAGGAGTATTGCCCTGAACAATATGTCCCACACTCCTGCCCATTAGGTTTTGTGGACACCGTCCGACCCCCTCTGCAGCGATCCTCCTCCTCTCTTAACTTCCAGAGAGGCACAGGCAGTTCTCTGTGTTTTACTGAAGACGAGCTGCTGTCCTGGCGCTTTTGAACCAGCCCAGCCCAGGCATCAGCTCAGTTTGAAAGGTGCTTTAACCCATTGCAGGCCGTGCAGAAAGAGCTGCCAAGGATGGGGCTCAGGAGCGCAGCACCAACCGCATCAAAACCGGGCCGTTATGAGTACCGGTACTCTCCTTGTCCGAGGAAAGGTCCCGGTATTCAAGGGGAGAAAATATAAAAGTGCCGGTACTCAGTACCGGTGAGTACCGGCCCATTTGCAGCACTGGTTGAACCTCACATGAGTGTCTTTTTTTGTTTTTTTGATTTTTGGTTTTAGTCTCCTTGAAATAATTATTCATGTATATTAACCTCAAGAGAATTAGCCTTTCAAGCAGGAAAGTCATCCACCTACTACAAATGTGTGAATTTCTTTTGACCTCTGTCTAGCACTTCTTGGCAGGGTCTTGCTTTGGGTAGGTCATTGGCCTGTAAGTTAAGTTGGCGTGTTGTGAACAGGAGCACTTGTTTTACCCCACTGGTTCTTAGCATTGTATTATCGGGGTGGACCTAGACATAGTTACCCATCGTGAGAGAGCTAGCAAAGACTTGATTACGCGTGGTAGGTGGTGGCAGAGGTCAGAGTTCTCAAGTTTGGACCAGTCAAGCAGCCTGAGCGCTGGTTAGCCGGTGGCTTCCTGCCATACCATGACCAACTTCCATCCTACACTAGGGTGGTGGGGGGGGGGTTAAGGTGGGGTGCAGCCGCCTCGCTATTTCCCTGGTAACTTGCATGCGGAATGTGTTGGAGCGCCACAAATTCTCAGCTTTCAATGTATTTTTACAAACAAAAATCAATGTTGCGCAATTCTGATGTCCTGGGAGACTTTTCCTTCTGGATTGGGGGGAACTGAGCAAGACCCCCCGATCTGCCGATTTGAAAGTTTTTTTGAGTGTTTCTATTTTCCACCTTCATAGTGCTCCAGCATATGGTTATCCCAGAATTATTTTTTTGATCAATCAACTTTTTGCACGCATGACGAATTTTTATTTTAATATATTTTCCATAATTTTTTATAAGGTGCTCGTGCAGGTCAGAGGACACTTCTATGACATATGAATTACGCGGTGGGTTACTATTTTCAGGTTCACTCCTTTTTCCGCACGCGTAGGATTGAACCTTGTTTCCAAGGCTTTATTTTTGCTCCCTTGATGGACTGATGCAGGTTGTCACCTTGGTGGCCTGGACGACGTTTGATCTCACCTGTCAATAAGTGGGTCAGGGCTGGACCGGTGCTGCTGCTTTTTGGCACCAGGTTCTGACCTTCATCTCACACTATGGGAGATAATTCCTTTCTTGTGGAATATGATCCATGGCAGTCTGCCATATTTGTTTATTCCACCTTTTTCTCCTGTTCCTGATTTCCGGTATGTTCACATCCAGTGGTATTGTTGTTACGAAATGTTGTCCCTCGGTTAAGCTGGAGTCCAGGGTAGGTGCAAAAAATGTACTAACTTTGTTGAAGAGGACCTGCGATAGGTTTTTCGGTGGAACACCCCACCAAGAACAGCCCCCCTTACCCCCGCACACTCACCAATTCATCTCCTTCTGCACCTGTAGCACCACTTGGTTACCTGCCGCTGAGTGGTAATCCATGCTTTCAGTACCACAGGTTTCGTTCTTGGGATTCTCGAAACCAGAGCGTGAGAGCGCTGCAAGGCCATTGTTATGTCAATACAGCGCTACACAAATCTCAGCTAGTGCAGTATAACGTTTGTCTTTCACACGTGGGGTTGTGATCGGTGCCCGTTCTTCAACCAGCTCTTATATTACAGAAAGTTGGTCCTTCTGAAGGTGGTCGTCATGTTGGTTTAATGTTATCCAGGAAACTCTGATCCATCGTTTGAAGAGTAGAGCGCCGCCCTTTCAGTTCTTCATGGACAATAATGTCTTCCTTAGGGTCCCTTGTGTCTCAGAGTGCTGGTGATATGCACCAAAGGATGATGTATATCCTCCCACCAGCCTAGAAAGTAAAACTAAGCTTATTCTTAGACCAAATCTTTTCTTGCCGGAAATGTTCAGGCGATCTAGGAGTGGTCACCGGTCCCGCCACCAGTTGTTGCAGGGATTCTGCTGAGGAACAGAACAATGCTTGGGACCAAAGACCATCAGCTTGTAGGGACTAAGGGGCATATTAGCAAGACCCACGTTAAAATTATCGCCGTTTTAGCGGCAGGAAACTGCCGCTAAAACGGCGATAATGGGCTTGATAATATGCCCTATAGAATTCCAATAGAAGCCCAGGTTAGATGTGCAGGACATCTAAACTGGGCTTCTATTGGAATTCCATAACGCATATTAGCAAGCCCATTATCGCCGTTTTAGCGGCAATTTCCTGCCGCTAAAACGGCGATAATTTTAACGTGGGTCTTGCTAATATGCCCCTGAGTCACCATACCACCTCAGTATCCATGAGCCAGAGTCCGGCTAGCTATAGTGCTCACTTGCCCACTTAACCATACCAGAGAAACAAGTGAGTTGGCACCCCAGAACACAACACTCTCGACCATCTCAGGGATCGTGGTAACAGGACACACCCTTTCGCTCTTTCACTCATACTTGTCCACATTAAAATAACAGAGAGACACGAAAGAAATGTATAATATTTATTCAAACTATTGTGCTCTGAAATGCAGTATTCATGCTACAATTAGAAAACAAATGCATAATATACATACTGTTAGCTTGGTCAATAATCCACATACTATGAAAAGAGCTGTAATTTTATAAGACTGAGTACATCCAAATGATTATATGAAAGATCTCTGGGAATATCTGCGGACCCGGTACCTTAGCATACACAGATGGACGCTCTACATCTCAGCAGACGCAGTGCTCTTGTCTCAGAACTCTCGTTCCATATGTGTGTTTTTGGCTGAAGTGCCCATCTATATGATAGGACATGTGTGCGCATAAACAACAGCTGCATTCTTGTGTTATGCCTAGGTGCTAGTGCCTGCCCAGAAATAACAACAAGGGACATTGTTGTCTGACCTCGTCGGTGGTGTTCAGACTAAATCCAAGGAAAAGAACAGAATGCGAAAACATATGCAGGTTCCGTGTGAAAGTACAATGTGGCACAAAAGCAAAACGTGTTTATATAGTAACGTGTGCAAAGGAAAATGAGGCCTACAATGTGCACAGCTAGGCCAACACAGGGAAAAGTGCAATGGCCATGCAGAAAACACACGACACTGTGAGTTCCCCTAGTGAAATCCACATAATGGCTGCCACGTCACACGTTCCCCTGGTCCTGGACTACGTACTATGATCCCACTCAGTCTGTTACAGCGGCGAGGGCATAACACAGGCCCCTGAGGCACAGGGGGAGCCCCCACCCTCAGTGGCCCCCATTCACCCTAAGCTCTATACATTTCTGTAAGGCAAGGGGATCTCAGGGGCCCCTCATCACATTCTACAATGGGGTCTCATCATTTCACATTACGCCGCTGTAGTACGCCTTAAGTCATTGGTATTTACAGAGTGCGATATTACCTCCACAAATAATGGTCCCCTTGGCTGTGGTATTTGCAGACCTGCTATCTGACAGGCATACACAGTACTTCAGTACAAAGAGGGCGCCTTGGAGCCCTCCCCTCCACGCACAGGTAGACACAGTGAAGCACTGATGGCATCTGGCATGGAAACCGTTAAAGAAGGTACTTCTTCGGATTCATAAGGTAAAGCACATATTCCTTAAGTAACCGTCATTAAAATAAATTGCAGATGTGAAATTGCAAGTAATATTTTTATCTAAGACTAGTAATTGTTTTATACATCCATTCACAAGATAAAGTGAAGGCAAATGCCATTTGAGTCATTATCAGGATTTAACAAGATTGAATGCAAGCTGTTGAGAGGGGGGAAAGAAGACCCTTGTTCCCTATAATGGAAATCAGCAGCCTTTGTTAAATGCTTATATTTGAAAAGGCAGCCGGGTTATGGAGGATTGCACTGCCGGGACTAGTCACAAAGGTAACCAAATATTGCCCACCTCAGATGGTCAGCTGCCACTTGACCACAAAGTTAAACATTCATTCAAAGAGTTATGAGAGGCAATATATATACAACGTAAATCATATAGTCTTCATCAGAGATGAAAGAGAGTCCACGTTGCTGTATGTAGCCTTAAGATGTCTTTATTATAGATGTGCTTGTTCTCATGAGTAGACAGCCAACACGTTGGCTGTCTACTCATGAGAACAAGCACATTCAGCAACGTGGACTCTCTTTCTTTCATCTCTGATGAAGACTATATGATTTACTTTGTATATATATTGCCTCTCATACCCTTTGAATGAAAGCCTTTGTTAAATGCTTGAGTTAACAGGGATGCTGAAGGTGGTAGCCTGAAACTCACCCGTGGGGATGAAGGAATGCCTTTAGTCCCTGTGGTTAGATATTGATCACCACAGTGTCGCGACTCATTGACTGCGGTGGGCTTGTGGAAATAATTGGCATGCACTTGTATGAACTTGTGCCCAAAGCCAGATGTTTTTGCAAGAAGAAGACAGATGAGAAATATTTCTTTTTCTGGACCTCTCCCCTCTGTCTTCTTTGCTGCTACTCTGCTTCCATTGTGGCCTCCTGTTGGAGTTGAGTGTCTTCCCTTAAAATATATTCCTTTTAATATCTTGAGGAGGGCAGTGTTGCCTTCTGGTAGGGGTGCCCCTCACTTACGTGTCGTCTTACTCTATTGAGGTCTCTCTTTGTCCACTTTCCAGGTTACAGTATTGTACTGCGTTCTCTGTACTGGCTCAGGGCCATTCGCCATGAGTCTTCCCAGGTTACTTCCCTCACCACAGTAATATGGCCACTGAATATCTCTTGAGGTTTGAATCTGGGACTGCCCATGTCTTCATGACCCTCTCATATCTCCCAGGGCTCCCATACTCACAGCACCCAGTCCTCAGTGAGGCTCTCGACTCAGCCTACCTTCTTTGTCTGTCCCAGCAAGTTGGCATTTCATTATATGCATCCCTTTGTGGAGTGCTTGTAGGGCAGAAAGGCTACTTAGAGTGCTTGGTCTGTCTAGGGTGGGGGGGTTAAGGATGAGGGAATGCGGTGTTCAGCATCACTGATACCTTTGGGGTCCTGAGTTCATCATATGATAATGTATAGGTAGGGCCAGGGGTGGAGCTTAGTCAATGAGATTCAGGGGAGTGAGTCTCAAATTTCCCAACTAAAAGAGCAGTGAGCCACAGGGTGAATATGTGAGATGAACAAGGTTCGGGATTAACTGTTCCCATTTGGAGCAGGGCCAGAACTGATTTGCATTAGGTGGGCTTCTGGGGCTAATTTAGAGTTTGGCGACGAGGTACTCTGTTGCAACGGTGACGGAGTGCCCTGTCCGGCAAACTCAAGGTCCTCCCACCTGATTTTGAGTCTGGTAGACTGCATGTTTTACGCCAGCGGATTATAATTTACTCTGTCAATGTAAAACTTCCTTCAACGGCCTGATAGAGAAGATGGCATCAGAAGTAAGCCATCCGACCCTCTGTCCTATGTAGTGCTGTCCGTCACCGCCAGGATATACCTGGTAAATCCGGGCAGTAAGGGATGGTAAAAAAAGAAAAAAACGACCCCCGCACCATGTAAGAAAATTGGTGTGGGGATCATGAGACAGTCCTATCTGCTACTACCTTTGTGAGTTCAGTGTATTATGACAGTAGGTAGAACTAGCAGACAGTCCTTTCACTGGTATCTTCCGGGTCTGAGTTCCTCATATTATGATAGGTAGAACCAGGCGACAGTCCTTTCAGAGGTTCCTTTGGGGTCCTGAGTTCATCATATTATGATAGATAGAACCAGGCGACAGTCCTTTCAGAGGTTCCTTTGGGGTCCTGAGTTCATCATATAATGACAGTAGGTAGAACTAGGAGACAGTCCTTTCAGAGGTACCTTTGGGGTCCTGAGTTCATCATATTATGATAAAACTAGGAGACAGTCCTTTCACTGGTACCGTTGGGGTCCTCAGTTCAGTCTTTCACTGATATCTTCGGGATCCTGAGTTCATCATATTATGATAGCTAGAACCAGGAGACAGTCCCTTTCAGTTTTTCATTTGGGATCCTGCCTGTGAGTTGCTCACTTGACTCTGACATGATTCCTGACTGATTATAACTTCCTTCTCTCTTCACTGTGTTTCCCCATCTTCCATACAAGGTTTAATTGCACCTGGCCCCAGCATACTCATCTTTTGAGTGGGTATGTCTTCCATGGTGAAGCTCTCCTTGCGTCTTCTTTCATGTCTTCGAGTAAGGGTTTCTCCAGGATTGAGACTGGAACTTACCTTTTGTTAGACTCCATCACTAACATCCTTCCTGGTTTTCCTTCCGTTTCCTCCACAACACTTCCTGGCATCTGCTGCTATTCCTCCAGTTGAAATCCATTTTCCTTCCTGCAGTCAAGAACTGAGTCTATTTGTCGCTTCATCCACCCCCCATTATCTGGTGTCCCTCGGTTAGATGATCTCCCACGGCCTGCACTGGGCTGCATAGACCTCCCTATACTCCCCTATACTCCTGCGTGCCAAGGCCTGCCCTAGACTGGTTTCAACATCTCTACTTCCTTGGACAATGCTGGCTGCTGGTCTGGGATGAAGGGTCTCCTGTTTGACCTCCTCTCTCAGTCCATATTTTGATAGCTCCTCTTCAGTCATCCAGTAGCGCTACATCACACGCCCCACGCTGCATTCCATATGTATCTGCAGACGTATGACGAACTTACCACACCTCATCTAGAGGCTGTGATCCTCTCGGGTAAAGAGTGGGTCAAAGAGGCGGGCGACCCTCAAACACCCCCAGCAAACACTGGGCTGGGGATTAAAAAGAAGCCAGGCCTCAGGTAAGTTCTGACAATGAAAGTGATGTAGAAAGACTCTCATTCCAGCTTTAGAAGGAGTCCACATCGGATCCATCACAGAACAAGGACCTAACTCCATCCACGGAGAGCCTGGTACCAGAGTCTGGTGCCCGCTGCTCGCTCTATGGAAACGCCCACTGCCCCAGACATTGGGATAGATGTGCAAGGCTGCTGGTGCACAGAACTCTTGTCAGGGTCAGTGACGTAAGATCCATGTGCACAGACCCCCAAGAGGCAGTGTAACTGTCGAAGGATTATGGCTTTCAGCTATCATGTTGGCTCCGGGTTTGGTTTTCTCTCTCTCTTGTTTGCGGATTAGCAGTGACTTGTCAAGAGCACAGAGCAACCCCTGCCTTGTAAGGGGGTAAACTGGGGACAGCAGCATCAATGTATTTCAGTTGTTCTTGTTCAGGTCTGCACTCCAAACAAGAACTGCAATGTACTCTGTCATTCCAAATGCAGAGGCAGAGCCTTTCCCGAATGCATCAGCCGCTCAGACTGCATTAGGTGTACTTGAAGTATGTCTTAAAAGCACCATGTTGGCGTAGAATGAGCAATGATTCCAGTGTTGTTTAGCTGTGGTGGTGCTGCAGTCGTTTGTCAGTGGTGCATGTGGTACATCAGTGGTGCATGTGTTTGGATGCTGTGGTGAAGTTGCAGTGATGGTCAGCGGTGCATGTGGTACATCAGTGGTGCACATGTTTGGATGCTGTGGTGGTGCTGCAGTGATGGTCAGTGGTGTATGTGGTACATCAGTGGTGCATGTGTTTGGATGATGTGGGGGTGCTTCAGTTGTTGGTCACTGATGCATGTGGTACATCAGTGGTGCATGTGTTTGGATGATGTGGTGGTGCTGCAGTGGTAGGTCAGTGGTACAAGTGTTTGGATGCTGTGGGGGTGCTTCAGTTGTTGGTCACTGATGTATGTGGTAGGTCACTGGTGCATGTGTTTGGATGCTGTGGGGGTGCTTCAGTTGTTGGTCACTGATGTATGTGGTAGGTCAGTGGTGCAAGTGTTTGGATGCTGTGGGGGTGCTTCAGTTGTTGGTCACTGATGCATGTGGTACATCAGTGGTGCATGTGTTTGGATGATGTGGTGGTGCTGCAGTGGTAGGTCCGTGATGCATGTGGTAGGTCAGTGGTGCAAGTGTTTGGATGCTGTGGGGGTGCTTCAGTTGTTGGTCACTGATGTATGTGGTAGGTCATTGGTGCACGTGTTTGGATGCTGTGGTGGTGCTGCAGGGGTTGGTCAGTGGTGCATGTGGTAGGTCAGTCGTGCATGTGTTTGAATGCTGTGGTGGTTATGCAGTGGCAGGTCAGTGGTGAATGAGGTAGGTCAGCGGTGTATGTGTTTGGATGCTGTGGTGATGCTATAATGGTAGGTCCGTGGTGCATATGGAAGGTCAGTGGTGCAAGTGTTCGGATGCTGTGGTGGTGCTGCAGTTGTTGATGCATGTGGTAGGTCAGTGATGCACATGTTTGGATGCTGTGGTGATACTGCAGTGGTTGGTCAGTGGTGCATGTGGTACGTCAGTTGTGCACGTGTTTGGATGCTGTGGTGGTGCTGCAGTGGTTGGTCAGTGGTGCATGTGGTACATCAGTGGTGCAAGTGTTCGGATTCTGTGGTGGTGCTGCAGTGATTGGTCATTGGTGCATGTGGTACATCAGTGGTGCATGTGTTAGGGTGATGTGGTGGTGCTGCAGTGGTAGGTCCGTGGTGCATATGGAAGGTCAGTGGTGCAAGTGTTCGGATACTGTGGTGGTGCTGCAGTTGTTGATGCATGTGGTAGGTCAGTGATGCACGTGTTTGGATGCTGTGGTAATACTGCAGTGGTTGGTCAGTGGTGCATGAGGTTCATCAGTGGTGCATGTGTTTGGATGATGTGGTGGTGCTGCAGTGGTAGGTCAGTGGTGCACATGTTTGGATGCTGTGGTGGTGCTCCAGTGGTTGGTCAGTGGTGCATGTGGTAGGTAAGTGGCGCATGTTTTTGGATGCTGTGGTGGTGCTGCAGTGGTAGGTCAGTGGTGAATGTGGTAGGTCAGTGATGCATGTGTTTGGATTCTGTGCTGGTGCTGCAGTGGTTGGTCAGTGGTGCATGTGGTACATCAGTGGTGCATGTGTTTGGATGATGTGGTGGTGCTGCAGTGGTAGGTCCGTGGAGCATATGGAAAGTCAGTGGTGCTAGTGTTCGGATGCTGTGGTGGTGCTGCAGTTGTTGATGCATGTGGTGCATGTTTTTGGATGCTGTGGTAATACTGCAGTGGTTGGTCAGTGGTGCATGAGGTTCATCAGTGGTGCATGTGTTTGGATGATGTGGTGGTGCTGCAGTGGTAGGTCAGTGGTGCACATGTTTGGATGCTGTGGTGGTGCTCCAGTGGTTGGTCAGTGGTGCATGTGGTAGGTCAGTGGCGCATGTTTTTGGATGCTCTGGTGGTGCTGCAGTGGTAGGTCAGTGGTGAATGTGGTACATCAGTGGTGCATGTGTTTGGATTCTGTGGTGGTGCTGCAGTGGTTGGTAAGTGGTGCATGTGGTACATCAGTGGTGCATGTGTTTGGATTCTGCGGTGGTGCTGCAGTGGTTGGTCAGTGGTGCATGTGGTAGGTCAGTCGTGCATGTGTTTGAATGCTGTGGTGGTTATGCAGTGGCAGGTCAGTGGTGAATGTGGTAGGTCAGCGGTGTATGTGTTTGGATGCTGTGGTGATGCTATAATGGTAGGTCCGTGGTGCATATGGAAGGTCAGTGGTGCAAGTGTTCGGATGCTGTGGTGGTGCTGCAGTTGTTGATGCATGTGGTAGGTCAGTGATGCACGTGTTTGGATGCTGTGGTGATACTGCAGTGGTTGGTCAGTGGTGCATGTGGTATGTCAGTTGTGCACGTGTTTGGATGCTGTGGTGGTGCTGCAGTGGTTGGTCAGTGGTGCATGTGGTACATCAGTGGTGCAAGTGTTCGGATTCTGTGGTGGTGCTGCAGTGATTGGTCAGTGGTGCATGTGGTACATCAGTGGTGCATGTGTTTGGGTGATGTGGTGGTGCTGCAGTGGTACTGCAGTGGTTGGTCAGTGGTGCATGTGGTTCATCAGTGGTGCATGTGTTTGGATGATGTGGTGGTGCTGCAGTGGTTGATGCATGTGGTAGGTCAGTGATGCATGTGTTTGGATGCTGTGGTGGTACTGCAGTGGTACTGCAGTGGTTAGTCAGTGGTGCATGTGGTTCATCAGTGGTGCATGTGTTTGGATGATGTGGTGGTGCTGCAGTGGTTGATGCATGTGGTAGGTCAGTGATGCACGTGTTTGGATGCTGTGGTGGTACTGCAGTGGTACTGCAGTGGTTGGTCAGTGGTGCATGGGGTTCATCTGTGGTGCATGTGTTTGGATGATGTGGTGGTGCTGCAGTGGTAGGTCAGTGGTGCACATGTTTGGATGCTGTGGTGGTGCTCCAGCGGTTGGTCAGTGGTACATGTGGTAGGTCAGTGGCGCATGTTTTTGGATGCTGTGGTGGTGCTGCAGTGGTAGGTCAGTGGTGAATGTGGTAGGTCAGTGATGCATGTGTTTGGATTCTGTGCTGGTGCTGCAGTGGTTGGTCAGTGGTGCATGTGGTACATCAGTGGTGCATGTGTTTGGATGATGTGGTGGTGCTGCAGTGGTAGGTCCGTGGAGCATATGGAAAGTCAGTGGTGCAAGTGTTCGGATGCTGTGGTGGTGCTGCAGTTGTTGATGCATGTGGTGCATGTTTTTGGATGCTGTGGTGGTGCTGCAGTGGTAGGTCAGTGGTGCATGTGGTAGGTCAGTGGTGCATGTTTTTGGATGCTGTGGTGGTGCTGCAGTGGTAGGTCAGTGGTGAATGTGGTACATCAGTGGTGCATGTGTTTGGATTCTGTGGTGGTGCTGCAGTGGTTGGTCAGTGGTGCATGTGGTAGGTCAGTGGTGGACATGTTTGGATACTGGGGTGGTGCTCCAGTGGTTGGTCAGTGGTGCATGTGGTAGGTCAGTGGTGCACATGTTTGGATGCTGTGGGGGTGCTTCAGTTCTTGGTCACTGATGCATGTGGTAGGTCAGTGATGTACATGTTTCAATGCCGTGGTCCTGCTGCAGTGGTTGGTCAGTGGTGCATGTGGTAGGTCAGTGGTGCACGTGTTTGGATGATGTGGTGGTGATGCAGTGGTTGGTCAGTGGTGCATGTGGTACATCAGTGGTGCACATGTTTGGATGATGTGGTGGTGCTGCAGTGGTAGGTCAGTGGTGCACGTGTTTGGATGCTGTGGTGGTGCTCCAGTGGTTTGTCAGTGGTACATGTGGTAGGTCAGTGGTGCATGTGTATGGATGCTGTGGTGGTGCTGCTGTGGTAGGTCAGTGGTGCATTTGGTGCATCAGTGGTGCACGTGTTTGGATGCTGTGGTGGTACTATAGTGGTAGGTACGTGGTGCATGTGGTAGGTCAGTGGTGCATGTGTTTGGATGCTGTGGTGGTGCTACAGTTGTTGGTCAGTGGTGCATGTGGTAGGTCAGTGATGCACATGTTTGGATGGTGTGGTGGTGCTGCAGTGGTAGGTCAGTGGTGCATTTGGTGCATCAGTGCTGCACGTGTTTGGATGCTGTGGTGGTGCTGAAGTGGTAGGTCAGTGGTGCATTTGGTAGGTCAGTGATGCACGTGTTTCGATGCTGTGGTGGTGCTGAAGTGGTAGGTCAGTGGTGCATTTGGTACATCAGTGGTGCACATGTTTGGATCCTGTGAGGGGAAATTCACAATTTCAAGCCTGCTAGAAATGGAACTTGGAACTTGCTTTCCCATTGTGGGTATGTATGTATGTATGTATGGATGTGTGTATGTATATATGTATGTATGTGATCAATAATGATGGAATCAATAGTGTGCCCAGAGCAAATCAGGGTTCACACTGAGGCTCTTTTAGTCTCTGAAGGGGAGGGAGGGTTCAATCAATCAATCAATCAGTCATTTGTAAAGCGCACTACATACCCGCGAGGGTCTCAAGGCGCTGGGGAGGGGGCCGCTACTGATCGAACAAACAGGTCTTGAGCATCCTCCTGAAGGTCAGAAGGTCTTGGGTCTGTCGTAGGCTCAGTGGGAGGGTGTTCCATGTCTTGGCGGTGAGGTGGGAGAAGGATCTCCCGCCGGTGGTTGTTCTTCGGATGTGCGGGACGGTGGCGAGTGAGAGGTCGGCAGAGCATAGCTGGCGGTTGGGGATGTAGAAGGAGAGCCGTCTGTTGAGGTAGGCTGGGCCGGTCTTGTGGAGTGCCTTGTGTGCGTGGATGAGGAGCTTGAAGGATATCCTCTTGCTGACGGGGAGCCAGTGCAGGTCCCTCAGGTGGGGGGTGATGTGGCCGTGGCGTGGTACGTCGAGGATCAGTCGTGCCGAGGCGTTTTGGATGCTTTGTAGTCGATTGATGAGCTTGGTCGGGGCTCCCGCGTAGAGGGCGTTTCCGTAGTCGAGTCTGCTGCTGACGAAGGCCTGGGTGACTGTCTTTCTTGTAACTGTCGGGATCCATCTGTAGATCTTGCGGAGCATGTGGAGGGTGTTGAAGCAGGAGGAGGAGACGGCGTTGGCCTGCTTGGTCATTGAGAGCGTTGAGTCGAGGATGATTCCCAGGTTGCGTGCGTGGTCGGTGGGTGTCGGGGCTGCTCCCAGTGCCCTCGGCCACCAGGAGTCGTCCCAGGCTGAAGGGTTGGAGCCGAGGATGAGGACCTCCGTCTTGTCCGAGTTCAGCTTCAGACAGCTGGTCTTCATCCAGTGGGCGACGGCCTTCATTCCTTCGTGGAGGTTGGCTTTGGCGGTGATGGGGTCCTTGGTGAGGGAGAGGATCAGTTGAGTGTCGTCGGCGTAGGAGAATATGTTGAGGTCGTGCTGTAGGGCGACGTGTGTGAGCGGGGCCATGTAGATGTTGAACAGTGTCGGGCTGAGGGAGGATCCCTGGGGTACGCCGCAGATGATCTCGGAGGCTTCGGACCGGAATGGGGGGAGGCGGACGCTCTGGGTTCTGCCGGAGAGGAAGGAGGTGGTCCATTCCAGAGCCTTGTCTCGGATCCCTGCGGCGTGGAGGCATGCGCGTAGTGTGCGGTGGCAGACGGTGTCGAAGGCGGCGGAGAGGTCTAGGAGGATGAGTGCTGCGGTCTCGCTGTTGTCCAGCAGGGTCCTGATGTCGTCAGTGGCGGCGATGAGGGCGGTCTCGGTGCTGTGGTTGCTGCGGAACCCTGACTGGGAAGGGTCCAGGATTCTGTTTTCTTCGAGGTATTGGGTTAGCTGTCTGTTGGCGATTTTCTCGATGACCTTGGCTGGGAAGGGGAGCAGAGAGATGGGCAGGAAGTTCTTGAGGTCTCTTGGGTCAGCCTTGGGTTTTTTCAGTAGGCCGTTGATCTCGGCGTGTTTCCAGCTCTCTGGGAAGGTCGCGGTCTCGAGGGAGAGTTTGATGACGTTGCGCAGGTGGGGTGCGATGGAGCTGCTTGCTTTGTTGTAGACGTGGTGCGGGAAGGGATCTGACGGAGAGCTGGAGTGGATTGTGCTCATGGTCTTGATGGTGTCATCGATGCTCACGCTGGCCCAGGCTAGCAGGGGGTCGTGGTCGAAGGTGTGCGGAGGGTCTGTTGTGTTGCTGTCTGTTGGGTCTGTCTGGGTGTTGAAGCTGTCGTGGATGTCTGCTATCTTGCGGTGGAAGAAGGTGGCGAGGGAGTCGCACAGGGCATGTGACGGCGGGATGTCGTTGGTGTTGGAGCTGGGTTTGGAGAGTTCCTTCACGATGTTGAAGAGCTCCTTGCTATTGTGTGCGTTGTTGTCGAGGCGGTCTTTGAACGAGGTTCTCTTGGCGGCCCTGATGAGGTGGTGGTGGTTGCAGATGGCATCCTTGTGTGCTGCGCCGTTGTCCGGAGTTTGTTCGCTGTGCCATTTCTTCTCTCGTTTCCAGCAGGCTTGCTTGGAGGTTAGGAGTTCTGGGGTGAACCAGCTGGCCCTCTTGCTGGTGTCTCTGTGGGGGGGTTTCTTCAGTGGGGCGAGGGTGTTAGCGCAGTCTTCGATCCAGCATCTGAGGCTGTGGGCAGCGTCGTCGGTGTTGGAGGGTTCGGTGGGTGGGCTGAGAGCGAGGTTTGCATGTAGTTGGTCTTCGGTGATTTTGCTCCAGCAGCGGCGGGGGATCTGTTGGGTGCGGTGGTGTGTGGTGGGTTTCTGGAAGGTGAAGTGGATGCAGCGGTGGTCGGTCCAGAGGAGTTCGGTGGTGTGGCTGATGGAGACGTGCGGGCTTGAGGAGAAGACGGGGTCGAGCGTGTGGCCGGCGGAGTGGGTGGGTGTTGTGACGAGTTGCTTTAGTCCGAGGTTGGCGAGGTTATCGATCAGGGTTGTGGAGTTGTTGTCGTTGTTGTTCTCAAGGTGAAAGTTCAGGTCTCCGAGGAGGATGTAGTCGGTGGAGGTCAGGGCGTGCGTGCTGATGAAGTCGGCGATGGAGTCGCTGAACTGGGGGCGGGGTCCGGGGGGTCGGTAGACGAGGGTGCCTCTGAGGGTGGAGTTGGGGTCTGTGTAGATCTGGAAGTGCATGTGGTCGGCGGTGCTGAGCGCGTCGTCGGTGCTAGTCGAGACCCTGATGCTGTTCTTGTGGACGATGGCGATTCCTCCCTCGACTCCGTTGGTGCGGTCTCTGCGGGTGATCTTGTAGCCGTCTGGGATGGCTATGGCGATGTCGGGTGCGGAGGAGTCGTTCAACCAGGTCTCTGTCAGGAAGGCGACGTCCGGGGATGTTGTGTCGAGCCACCAGGAGTCGTCCCAGGCTGAAGGGTTGGAGCCGAGGATGAGGACCTCCGTCTTGTCCGAGTTCAGCTTCAGACGGCTGGTCTTCATCCAGTCGGCGACGGCCTTCATTCCTTCGTGGAGGTTGGCTTTGGCGGTGATGGGGTCCTTGGTGAGGGAGAGGATCAGTTGAGTGTCATCGGCGTAGGAGATTATGTTGAGGTCGTGCTGTCGGGCGACGTGTGCGAGCGGGGCCATGTAGATGTTGAACAGTGTCGGGCTGAGGGAGGATCCCTGGGGTATGCCGCAGATGATCTTGGAGGCTTCGGACCGGAATGGGGGGAGGCAGACGCTCTGGGTTCTGCCAGAGAGGAAGGAGGTGGTCCATTCCAGAGCCTTGTCTCGGATCCCTGCGGCGTGGAGGCGTGCGCGTAGTGTGCGGTGGCAGACGGTGTCGAAGGCGGCAGAGAGGTCTAGGAGGATGAGTGCTGCGGTCTCGCCGTTGTCCAGCAGGGTCCTGATGTCGTCGGTGGCGGCGATGAGGGCGGTCTCGGTGCTGTGGTTGCTGCGGAACCCTGACTGGGAAGGGTCCAGGATTCTGTTTTCTTCGAGGTATTGGGTTAGCTGTCTGTTGACGATTTTCTCGATGACCTTGGCTGGGAAGGGGAGCAGAGAGATGGGCCGGAAGTTCTTGAGGTCTCTTGGGTCAGCCTTGGGTTTTTTCAGTAGGGCGTTGATCTCGGCGTGTTTCCAGCTCTCTGGGAAGGTCGCAGTCTCGAGGGAGAGTTTGATGACGTTGCGCAGGTGGGGTGCGATGGAGCTGCTTGCTTTGTTGTAGAAGTGGTGCGGGAAGGGATCTGACAGAGAGCCGGAGTGAATTGTGCTCATGGTCTTGATGGTGTCATCGATGCTCACGCTGGCCCAGGCTAGCAGGGGGTCGTGGTCGAAGGTGTGCAGAGGGTCTGTTGTGTTGCTGTCTGTTGTGTCTGTCTGGGTGTTGAAGCTGTCATGGATGTCTGCTATCTTGCGGTGGAAGAAGGTGGCGAGGGAGTCGCACAGGGCTTGTGACGGCGGGATGTTGTTGGTGTTGGAGCTGGGGTTGGAGAGTTCCTTCACGATGTTGAAGAGCTCCTTGCTATTGTGTGCGTTGTTGTCGAGGCGGTCTTTGAACGAGGTTCTCTTGGCGGCCCTGATGAGGTGGTGTTGGTTGCGGATGGCGTCCTTGTGTGCTGCGCGGTTGTCCGGAGTTTGTTCGCTGTGCCATTTCTTCTCTCGTTTCCGGCAGGCTTGCTTGGAGGCTAGGAGTTCTGGGGTGAACCAGCTGGCCCTCTTGCTGGTGTCTCTGTGGGGGGGTTTCTTCAGCGGGGCGAGGGTGTTGGCTCAGTCTTCGATCCAGCGTCTGAGGCTGTGGGCAGCGTCGTCGGTGTTGGAGGGTTCGGTGGGTGGGCTGAGAGCGAGGTTTGCATGTAGTTGGTCTTCGGTGATTTTGCTCCAGCAGCGGCGGGGGATCTGTTGGGTGTGGTGGTGTGTGGTGGGTCTCTGGAAGGTGAAGTGGATGCAGCGGTGGTCGGTCCAGAGGAGTTCGGTGGTGTGGCTGACGGAGACGTGCGGGCTTGAGGAGAAGACGGGGTCGAGCGTGTGGCCGGCGGAGTGGGTGGGTGTTGTGACGAGTTGCTTTAGTCCGAGGTTGGCGAGGTTATCGATCAGGGTTGTGGAGTTGTTGTCGTTGTTGTTCTCAAGGTGAAAGTTCAGGTCTCCGAGGAGGATGTAGTCGGTGGAGGTCAGGGCGTGCGTGCTGATGAAGTCGGCGATGGAGTCGCTGAACTGGGGCGGGGTCCGGGGGTCGGTAGACGAGGGTGCCTCTGAGGGTGGAGTTGGGGTCTGTGTGGATCTGGGAGTGCATGTGTTCGGCGGTGCTGAGCGCGTCGTCGGTGCTAGTCGAGACCCTGATGCTGTTCTTGTGGACGATGGCGATTCCTCCTCCGACTCCGTTGGTGCGGTCTCTGCGGGTGATCTTGTAGCCGTCTGGGATGGCTATGGCGATGTCGGGTGCGGAGGAGTCGTTCAACCAGGTCTCTGCCAGGAAGGCGACGTCCGGGGATGTTGTGTCGAGCAAGTCCCAGAGCTCGACGGCGTGTCTGCGCGCGGAGCGGGTGTTCAGTAGTATGCATCGCAGGTGGGTGCGGTCTTTCTTGGCGGGCGGTTCGTCGGTTCTGAGGCTGGTGTAGCTGCAGTTCCGGCAGGTGAAGGGACCGTGTGTGCATTTCGGGGCGGCCTTGAAGCAGGTGTGGGTCCATCCGGGGTTGAGGGCGTGGAGTGTGCTGGCATCGTAGCGGCGGCGGTCGTCATGATCGGAGCGGGGTGCCAGGGGTTCTGGCGCTGGGCGCGGTCCAGGCGCGGACGGGAGCAGACGGGCTTGCCTTAGGTGCGCCTTTGGCGCGCCAGCGGCGCGTCCGCTGCGCAGCCGCGCAGCAGCCGGCATATATGGGGAGGTGGGAGGGAGGAGCAGCTGGTAGGCGGGAGGCGGGGGCAGCGCATGGGCAGTGGGCAGTCAGGGGGGCGGGGCTGCAGGGGACACAGCGGCGGGGGCGGTGAGGGGCGACGGAGGGAACAGAAGGCAAAGGGCACAAATCACTGAAAAAACGAGTGGCACAGAAGGCAAAAAGGGCACAGAAATACAGGGGCAGCTAAGAATCAGAAGGCAAAACGGGCAGAGAGACACGGGGCAGCGAGGGGTACAGAAGGGAAGAAGGCGGGCACGGACCACGTACAGGCAGCGGGGGAAGACAGACAACAGCAGTCACAGACACAACAATGAAAATACAGGCAATACAGTAAAACAATAAGGCGGAAGATGAACAAACTTACGGCCTACCACTGGCCACCAGGGATGAGGCGCAGGTGGTAGCCTGCGGGTGGAGGAGGGCCTCGAACTTCCTCAGCAGCGGCAGCTGGGGCAGGGACACACAGGCGGAGCTGTGCGGGGGGGAGCGACCTACCTGATGGGTCAAGGGTCGCTCTCCTCACCGCGCAGCGGCCGGCATATATGGGGAGGTGGGAGGGAGGAGCAGCTGGGAGGCGGGAGGAGGGGGTAGCGAATGGGCAGTGGGCAGTCAGGGGGGCGGGGCTGCAGGGGACACAGCGGCGGGGGCGGTGAGGGGCAACGGAGGGAACAGAAGGAAAAAAGGGCACAAAAATCAATGAAAAACGAGTGGCACAGAAGGCAAAAAGGGCACAAAAACGAGGGAAAAACGAGTGGAACAGAAGGCAAAAGGGCACAAAAACGAGGGAAAAATGAGTGGAGCAGAAAGCAAAAGGAAAACAAAAATGAGGGAAAAACGAGTGGAACAGAAGGCAAAAGGGCACAAAAACGAGGGAAAAACGAGTGGAACAGAAGGCAAAAAGGGCACAGAAATCAATGGAAAACGAGTGGCACAGAAGGCAAAGGGCACAAAATCACTGAAAAACGTGTGGCACAGAAGGTAAAAAGGGCACAGAAATACAGGGGCAGCTAAGAATCAGAAGGCAAAACGGGCAGAGAGACACGGGGCAGCGAGGGGTACAGAAGGGAAGAAGGTGGGCAAGGACCACGTACAGGCAGCGGGGGAAGACAGACAACAGCAGTCACAGACACAACAATGAAAATACAGGCAATACAGTAAAACAATAAGGCGGAAGATGAACAAACTTTCGGCCTACCACTGGCCACCAGGGATGAGGCGCAGGTGGTAGCCTGCGGGTGGAGGAGGGCCTCGAACTTCCTCAGCAGCGGCAGCTGGGGCAGGGACACACAGGCGGAGCTGTGCGGGGGGGGAAGCGACCTACCTGATGGGTCAGCCCAGGGTTAGCCACTGTGGTTGTCTGGCCCCCTAATTTATAGAAATACCTGCAGTACACCTTAGTGAATGGGACTAGGATAGAGGCCTTGAGGGGTACAGGTGCCAGTGTCACTATGGTGAGAGATGCACTGGTTTCCCCAGAGCAATACCTAACTGAAAAAACCGTTCCAGTTTCCAATGCTGACAGTGTCACCACTAACCATGCCATGGCTATTGTGATATTAGACTCGGGGGGGGGGGTTGCTGGCCTGAAACAGGTAGTGGTCCCTCCAAGCTCCCAGCCACCTGTTTGCTTGGAAATTATATGGGTTCCAGAGTAGCGTGCTACTCGCCGAAAAAACACTTCAACCCCCCATCAGGAATAGCAAGCGCTATATAAATGCAAACCTTTTTTCCCTTCTCTATCCCTGCACTATCCTTCTCAATCCAAATAATCTGACTAACATATCCACCACTCAAATCACTTTCATATTTTCACTATACTAATTCCCCACTAATCCTTTTTGGGTTCCAAAGTAGCGTGCTACACACCGGAAAAATGCTTCAACACCCCATCAAGGGTAGCAAGTGCTATATAAATACAAACCTTTTTCCCTCGTCTATCCCTCCACTAGCCTTCTCAATCCAAATAACTGACTATCATATCCGCCACTCAAATTACTTCCACATTTTCACTATACTAATGAACCACTAATCCTTTATGGGTCCCGGAGTAGCTTGCTACTCGCTGAAAAAGCGCTTCAACGCCTCATCAGGGGTAGTAAGCGCTATATAAATGCAATTACAATACAATACAATGTATGTATGCATGCATGTATGTATGGATGGATATAGATGGTATTTCAATAGTACAAGTCTTAGCCAAAAGGCAGCGGGCGCTGTACATGGTCACAGACCCGCATGAGTATGTTTTACTCAAAACGGTGCAGTTGATGTAGAAATGACTCAGTCTCTGTGTTGTTATTGCTTTGCTGCTCTTTGTAGATGGTTCACACTATCTCAGTAGATTTCTTGGGAGATTCGGATGTTAATCTTTAAAAGATGGCCTCCCCTCCTTAAAACTGTGGTGTGGGCAGCCCAGGGTAAGGGCTTACTCTGTGTATGTTTACGTCATAGGTGAGGTGTTTACACCACCTCACTCTCCACCCCCTCTACCTCTCTCCTCCCCCCAGTACTCATATGCCTTCATTCCTGTTCCCCAGCAGTGACTACCTGTGTTGTGTGCACTTAAAATCACCCTGCGTGGAATGCTATTGGCCAAGCACCGAAACCAGCAGAAGCTCAGGATAACAATAAAAACTTCTTTTAAAATAGCGCTTATTAAGCACTTCTGCCATTTCCAAGCACTGTAAATAGCAGGTGTTACTATTACCCAATTTAATGATAATCAATTGACCACCTTCAGAAGCGCAGAGGACATGGTAACCTTGTTAAGATTTGCTCTTGTGATCTGCAGAGCACTGCCTTTCTCAGCGGGGAGTGTTTAAATGACTGAACCACCCTGATGGCGCCGGAGGAAGTAAAAACGTGTGCTTGCTCACTCCTCAGGCAGCAACCGTCTTTTATTATTTATTTATTATTTATTATTTTGAAGCTTATGTAGCAGCTATCACCCCCGAGGGGGTATCTCCCAGCTGCGGTCAGGCGGTGCTAGGGCTACAGACGATTAAGCCACAAAAAGGTCTGTTTTCAGGAGTTTCCTGAAGCGCAAGAAATCACCACAGCTGCGCAAAGTATGGGGTAATGAATTCTACAGCCATGGGGCGCTATAAGAGAAGGATTTTCCTCCTGAACGCGATTTCTTCACACGGGGAATAGTGAGAAGATTTTTCGTACCCGAGCGTCATAATCTGCTGGGCTGGTAAGGAATAAGTTGTCTTCAATCAGTAGCTTCTGCAGTGCCCCACAGTCACTGGCCTGTGCTATTGACGTGTTCTACTGAACATTCAAAAAGGAGCTATAGAGGGAATTAAAGTACCAGGTCACCCTCCCATCAACACTAAATCAAACAACAAGGACCTGGAACTAATAGGCAATCTCATTCATTTTATAAATGTCTTGGATTGATATGGGGTGATATTCTAATCATTTCCCACACTCGGATACAATTGTATGCACTCTGACCTAATCCAATATGCCTAGTTGATTAACAATTTAAAACCACCCACCATGAGAAACCAGTTGTCTGTCAAGTCACTGAGGAAACCACACACAGAAAATCAAGTGTGTATCCCACCAAGAAAAAGTGTGAGGAAAATGACGCCGGGACGATTGACCGTGTGGTCTTGTGCACAACGTGATCATTTTATGAGCAACAAAAGTGCTGACAGGAAGGGGGAGATTAGTATATACGGTATACACCCCTGTGATTCTTGAGAGCTGGTATGTGGGCCCATGGCTCTCATTAGTCGCTCTTTGATATTACAGTAGATGTCTAGGGAGGTGATGTGTGACCTCGGTTGCCCTGACGAATTTGCCGCTACTATTGAATTGGCAATGAAACATGTTGGCCGTCCTTGAAGTGGTTCACAACATGCCGTGTTTTTAATATTGGGCGTACTCACGTGTTGGATTAAAAACCATAAGTATGTGTGTGAGTGTAGCTCAATTTTTATTAGAGACTATTTGTGTCTCATTTGTCACGGGGTCTTTTCTATACATTTAATGTTTTCATTTCCCTTACACTGGACACAAAGAATTTTTTCTTTCTTCTTTCACATGAGAAAGTGATCAATGATGATAAGTACTTGGGCGAGCTGGTGAGAACCTGCCAGTAGCCCGTTTTGGTGGTGCATACGTGAGACACTTTCTCATTTTCCTCACACTTTTTCTTGGTGGGATACACACTTGATTTTCTGTGTGTGGTTTTCTCAGTGACTTGACAGACAACTGGTTTCTCATGGTGGGTGGTTTTAAATTGTTAATCAACTAGGCATATTGGATTAGGTCAGAGTGCATACAATTGTATCCGAGTGTGGGAAATGATTAGAATATCACCCCATATCAATCCAAGACATTATAAAATGAATGAGATTGCCTATTAGTTCCAGGTCCTTGTTGTTTGATTTAGTGTTCTACTGAACACCATTGTGCACAATTGTTCTCACAGGAATTCACTGTGAGCTTTGAAGCTCCATAAATCAGTGAAAATGTGTTCACTAACCCTAGTCACACCGACAGGCTGCATAAATTCGGGAATTGTGGTTACGCTTACATTCAGTGCAGATTTCACCTTTTTGTGGGGCCGAGGGGGGGAGGCGGGGCGGGGAGGGGGGATGTTTCACAAAGAATCTCTGGAGTCCTATTGGCAATCTATAACGGATTGGGCTCAGTTAATGTTTTTAAATGTTTTTCCCCTGCGTAGTTCACCATGGAGAAACCCCTTCCCCCAGGGCTTTAAGTGGGGGAAAAAAACTGGGGGTGCTCTAAAAGGGGCGTGGCAAATTTCTTAAAGGGGTGTGGCCTATCCGAGTAGGGGCGTGGTCTAAATCAAGATAACTAGCATTGTGTGCTTAAGAAAATCATGAAGTCGCATCCAGCAAAGGATAATAAAATAGGCAAAAAGGTATATTTATTAAGTATAAGCCATAAAATACCAAACACTTTAAAAAACATGTAAAAATTATTTACATTACTTAGAAATCTATTGCAGGATTTCCCAAAACCCTTGAAGATATTCACTGTGTCTATTTTGCTGGGGTTTCTCACAACAATTTTCTTCAGCAGACCTTCTACCTTTTGCCAGCCAACTCTTTACATACAGCTTTGCGTCAAATGTTTCAAATGGAGGACCATTGAGTTTTACCCATAAGCATGAAGAAATGGTCTCTACAAGAAGAGAGGCCCTTGTTGGACTAGCAATTAAGTTCATTGCGCTGAAACCTCTCTCGCAATCCGCATTACTTGCTGGCAGGGTTTCCATGCAAACTACTAACTTTTTTAATGCTTCAGGGGTTTTCTTTCCACCAAAATCTTTGAAAAGTCTAAAAGCTTGGATAGTATCTCTTGCTGGCAGCTGAAACTCTGAACACAGTTTCTGGATATCTGTTTCACCATAAAGAATGCATTCATCACCAGAAGGCAAGTTGCCTGCATCTAGCACACTGAAGCTGGCTATAAGTTCTTTCTCAGAATCCGGGGCGCATCGTTTATTGATATTTACAGACAGACTTTGGTAAAACTGATTTTGATTAAGGGCAACAGAGTTACTTCTACCATGGAAAAGAGGAACATTCTTGAATTTGCCCTCGTCAACTGCTCTCTGAGCCGCAGAAGCAAACTCTCCTGGTGAGTCCTTCATTGCTCTAAATATACGTACTTGACTAACCAAAAGTCTGTGGGCATTAACAATTGTAATGTCCCTCCTCTGTAAGGAGAGTGATAAGTCTTTGAGCTCTTGAAGTGCATCACACATTACCCCCAAATCTCTGATAAAAGAATAGGCTGTAAGCTTCTTCAAGAGACCTTCATACTTACTCCGGTCTCTTATGGGTCTGGATGGGTCTTTAGAAGCATTCTCAAAATGTTTGCACAAGGCAGGGAAGCAGTTCCAAACAGCTTTCACAGATCTGTACCTGGATGCTACCCATCTAGTATCAAGCATTTTCCCTATCTTCTGAAGCTGTACACATAGCTCGCTGGCGGCCAGATTTAGCTCTCTCTGGTTTTTGGTGACATGCTGTATGTGGCATACAATGAGTCCATGAAAATCTTGAAGTGATTGACCCCGGCAACCTCATCAACTGTATCTGCCACAGCAAGTTCTAGTCTGTGAGCCAAACAGTGCCATGTCAGTACAAGATTTGGAAATTCCGATTTCAGCAATGCTACTCCTCCTCCTTTTTTACCAAACATTACTGCTGCTCCATCTGAACATACTGCAATCAAGATATCATGTAGCAGACTTTTTGTGAGTCCAACTTTTTCAAAGTAGCTTAGGAGAGCTGTCTTTACGCCAAGGGCATTTGTTTCTGCCAGCTCCAGAAGGCCGAAATAGATGGTCACTGGGGTAATGTGCCAGCACTTCTCATTTTCCCTCATTGTGGCCTAGTTTGCGCCAGTACCGGACTCTTTTTCGGTAACATCTGCATCCAAAGTCCCAAAATGTGTATTTTTACCAAATTCAAAAAAATGATTGTACCCTCATGTAACGCAACTGGTGCTATTATGTAAAGCGCTCTGATACCCGATTCGGGTCAAGTTCGCGCTATATAAAACACCGTTAAAAAAAAAAACTAACAGTGTACTTAGGAGAGGATATTTCCCAACAGGTGTTAGGAGAAAATGCCAATTCAAGACTGGAGCAAACTTAACCATCACCAGAGAGAAATTCCACAGTAATCGGTGCAAATTTGCCCAAAGTTTGTTGAGCTGGCTTTAAGTGAGCACTTGCGGTCCATTCCTTCCCATTTTTCTTTAATTATTCTCTTATTACACACTTAAGGGAAACTGTCTAATTTCAAGTAAGTGTTATTTGGTATCCCAGTAGTAACTAAGCAATTTCGCTGAGACTGCATAGTTAACAAAGGCACTTGATGTTGACTAATGGTTTCCTTTAAGATGTTTGATGTCATTTTTCAAAAACATAAAATATGGTATAATTCAAGCATGCTCACCCGAAACACCAAACAAAAACCGGGGCATCTGGTCACCCTACCTTTGACCTTTGAGGCCCGAAAATAGAGCCCCCTAGAGACCCCTTTCGAGGCCCCCCCCAAAAAACTGGGGGTGCTCAGACCCCCACAGACCCCCCCCACTTAAAGCCCTGCCTTCCCCATCATCACAAAAGATACTAATAACAAGAGGGCTTGAATCTGATTGGCTGCTGCTGGCACATGTGGCCAGCTCTTGTTTCAGAGTTAATATGAATATGGCCTTCCCGCCATGGGGTGAAGTCGGGCCCTGCCAGGGAGGGGTTAAACAAGGGCCACACACTGCCCTCTTCTGCAAAGTCCCCCCCCACACTTCCCCTATTTTCAGTCCCATATTGAGCCCCAGGACAGATGAGTAAATACCCCTAAATTCTAACGCCTGTACAGACCCTCTACGGCACATATGGGCGGGGCATAAATACGTAGGTTTAGGATTCATACACAATAATCCCTAACAGCAGTGTTACAAAATGTCGATTAATATTGCACGTCCTGATAGAATATTGTTTCATTGGCAGCTCGGAGGCCCCCTATATTAAATGATCCAATTAACAGTGAAAACAAATTTCCCTTGATTATACAAATACGAGAGTCACAACACAGGCGCAGCGGCTCCCCGGATGGTAAATGGATGAATCACGCACTTCCGGAAGTCAGAGTGTGTGTCTTCCTGTCTGTGTGACTCAGACGTGCTCCGTCGCAGGCCCCGTGCACGCATCCTAACCCGACAAAAAGTACTTGTGAATCAGCTTTTTCAAATGAATTAGACAATTAAACCCCTTAACGAAAATTGAACCTAATGCATGACTTACGAGCAATCAACATTTCTACTTAAAAAACAGGTTTCCGTATGCAGTGCTCCCGGCCATCAGTGAAAGTTGGCATTTATAGGTGCATTTACACATTTCTACGTTTTTCCGGGTCTGTGCACCTGTTTTCATGTGACCTTTACCAAAATTCAAGGTGATAAAGGACGGTTTAATTAATCAATCAATCAATCAACGTGTTTGTAGAGCGCGGCCTGTCACCCTGGGGGGGCTTCCAGGCGCTAGCTGCTGGTCTAATTCGAACAGCCAGGTCTTGAGCTTCTTCCTGAAGGCGGTCAGCGATGGTGCAGTGCAGAGGTAGGTCGAAGCAGGCTTTGGCGGTGTGGTGGGAGAAGGAGCGTCCTCCGCTGCGTCTGCGTCGTATGCGTGGTATCTCTACGAGGGTGAGGTGTGCGGAGCGGAGGTTCTCAGGTGTAGGAAGGTGGAATCTGACTACATGGTTGCCCCCACTTTTTTTCTGGTGTTTTGATGGTTTTTGACTTAGTTTGGCTGGGAACCTTCTATTCAGGTCCCCAGCCTACCTGCTTTCTCTTATAAATGGATTCCATGTACCTTAGGTACTTCTCTGATTGGATTCTGGGGTGCCCTTATAAGTCCCTAGTATATGGTATACTATGTACCTAGGGCATAGGTACCCCAGAGGCCTACCAGGGGCTGAAGCATGTATTGTGCCACCCCTGGAAGGCCCTCCAAAATGACACCACAGGTCTGCTACTGCAGCCTGGGTAGGGTGGTGCATGCACCCCTTTCAGTGGTATAGGCTACCTATATCACTACCATTGCACACACATATAAACCTATAAGTCACTCCTATGGCAGGCCTTAACAATCCTGAAGGCAGAGTGCTTGGTTTCTATGTGAGGGGTGCCCCTGCATGAGCAGAGCCCCTCTGCAGCGTTCGGAGTCAATCCTCTGGTGCTGTTTGTGGTGCAGCCTGACAATATACTCTTAAGTGCATTATAACCTCACGTTAAATGCTAACTTTGGGATGGCTGCACGGAAACATGTCGTGTTTGGTGTCAAACATCTTGGACTACTACCCCCCCGCCAGTTCTGGCAGCGGGGGTAGCATTCCACCCTTCTAGAGGGAGAGACATGTACACACCGGCATACCGGGTATTAACTTTACAGAGCCCTGAATCACAAAATGGATGCTGCAGCCACAGACACGAGTCTGGCCTCCTGCTGCTGACCGAAACTCCGGCAGGGGAGGCCTGGACAATAGATTTCCTGTTGCAGGGAGGTGTAACCACCTCCCAGACAGGCTGATGTGTATTGGGGCTGGGTGGGTGCACTCTCAGAGTGCTTTGAAGTCCAGCACTGGGGGCACATTAAGTGTCCCTGTGCATACCCCAGTTCAAACCGGTTCAGGGGCTTCCTGCCCCTGCTCTGGCACGAAACTGGACAAAGGGAATGGGTGTAACCACCCCTCTTCCCTGACCCTCCCATAGGTGGGTCCCCAGAGAATGTCCAACCCCCAACTTAGTATAAGTATGGGACCCCAGTCCTTAGGACTTTAGATTTACCCTGGACGAAACTCTGAAGCCGAATCCTGGACCTTCGACGCTCTACTTGAAGATTAGAGGACTGAAGAATCTCCCTTGGGGTCAAGGAGTGACTCCCCTGCTTGGCAGGCACCAAAGAAGCAATTGTCCGGTCTGCATCGCTGAAGCTCCCGCCGGACGCTGAAGTCTTTGCAACATCAGAGGTAGATTTCCAGACTTCCCAGAGGCTGCCCTGAGTCCTCAGCGAAGCTGAGGCCCGTAGCTGTCGTGGGTGACGTGGAACCGTGACCCCTGGACACCGAGAACTTTTGCAAGTGCATCCTCTTCCTGGTCTCCCACGAAGTTGTGCTTTGGGCTCCAAGTAGCCCCCGCCTCCAGCACCAACTGCACTGAAGATCACTGGCCTCCACTCCACGAGTGTCCCGTGAGCCAGCTCCAAGTGCGTCCACTCGAGGCTCCTTTGCGGTTGCTAGTCCGTTGGCTAGTAGGCCCTCCCGAAGGCCAACTCTTCTTCTGCTTGGGCTTCCTGGTTGCTCCAGGCGTGCCCTGACTTACCCTTGCTGGGTGAGTCCTCCAGATCTTGCTGGTCTGCACCATCAGTCCTTTTCTTTGTTTCCCCATGACTTGCCGTTGCCAAGGCTTCTTGGGTTCATTCTGGTCGCCGACACCGCAGCACTCGACAGACTTTGTGGCACAGCTCGATTCCAGCTCCTGGTTGTCGTCGACGCCTCCTGGACCTCGTGGCTGAAGAGTCAAGACACCCGTCAACCTCACCTGAAGCACCCGACATCTGAGGGCATCTCGACTCATCGTGCCCCTGGTCACTGGTTAGTGACCCAGACTCTGTCCCCTCTGCTTTCAGGTCTTCTTCATTCCTCGATCCACTCTTGGATCCACCCGGACACTTTCGACTTGGTCGCCAGCAGCACTGCTGGAGCAGATCGCCATTGAAATCGACGACGAAACCCGACGCCAAAAGACACCTATGCAACCGGCTTCCCTGGGTGAGGTAACTCGAGTACTCCGGTGCTCCCGTGGGTATTGACACTAGAACTGCCTAGTTCTAAAGGGATTTGCTCCAAGTCCTCCTCTAAGTGTCCCTTTCCTTTTAAAATTCCAATCGCGACTTTCCCCATAGAAGTTAACAGCGATTCGCGGCTGTGTTCTCACACTGCACGCGTCCCCCGTGGGTCCCCTGTGTCACTACCTTGGGTGGTTCCTTGTGGTCCAAGCACTTCTACAGGCTCTAGGCCTTGTGTCTAGCTCAGTCGTGGTTCTTATACCACTATTATTAGTATATGGTTTGGTACGTCCCTAGGGCTCAAACGTGTATTTGTGCTAAATACTGTTGATATTTGACTTGTAACGTATGTATTTCGAAATCTAGCCTCATAAAGAGACTAGAGGGGTGTGTTTAAGTACTAAATACATATATTTTGATATATATACCTGGTGTGGTCCTCTTTCATTTGGTCACTCAAGAGATTATAGACTGGTAAAACAAGCTGCTTTACATTCCTTCAAGACTTAGCCTGAAGGCTGCTCTCCATAGCTACCACTAGGAAAGCTTTCAATAAAGGTTGTCTTTAACCTATCTCCAATTTGGGGTTGTTTGGACTGGTGCAAGGTGCCCACTATAATTAGTGGACAGCATATACCAGGCCAACTTCTCACATTGGTGTGCAGCGTGTGGGATTCCAGCTTGCTATTGTTTTACCAGATAATCTCAATTGAATTGATCAACTGAAAACCACTAAGGGTACCTTAGGTACATATAAATACAAGCTTAGTATACAGTAAGTTCTACTGAACTTAGAGTTGTGTGTTAAGGGCTAGCACACCCTTTCTACAACTCAAGAGAGTTTAGTAGGCCACACTAGAGTAGGTAGTGCATACACCACACCTCACTAGTAATGTCTTCAGGGCCAGGAACCAGTAGGTCCCTGCCAGGAACCAGTGGGCTCCTGCCCTCCAAATATGACAACCTCCCATTCTTGGAATTGAGAGAGTTGTGCAAGATTAGGAAGCTGAAGACAGGCAAAAGTGCCAACACCCAACGTCTCATGGAGATGCTCCTGCTGGATGATCTCAGAAGACCCTTTGGGCCTGAAGGGGTAGGCAGAGAGGGTGGGGCAGAAGATGAGGAAGGGGCCAGGGGTGAACTCACCCAGAACCCCCCCTCTGAAACTGGCCAGGAAGGTGACAATGACCTTGACCTGGAAAATCCAGCTATTCCTGTGGATGAAGAGGAGGATCAGAATGACCTCACCTTTGTCCCCCTAGGAAGAGTTGTGAGTGTGCCTAGAAGGTCTAGATCTCCTTCTCAGGAGTCTAACCATTCTGACACCTCAGTAGGGACCTCTGTTTCTTCTCATAGGAGGGGATCCTCTAATGAGAGGAAAAAGAGACTGCTCCAGATATGGAGAAGCTCAGCTTAGGACTCAGAAGAGAGCAGTTGGCTATAGACAGGAGTCCCTAGAGCTTCATAGACAAAGAAGAAAGTTGGGACTAGAGTCCCATGGTGGCAGCAACTTCCCTAGTGGTAGGGAAAGGTCTTATGACCATAGAAACCTGAGCAAGATTGTCCCTCCCTACCAGAGTGGGGATGACATCCACAAATGGATAACTGCACTGGAAAAGGCCTGTAAAGTTCAGAGGGTCCCCCAGGAGCAGTGGGCAGCAATCTTGTGGCTCTCCTTTGCAGACAAAGGTATAGACAAGCTCCTCACTGTAAGAGAAGAGGATGCTGACAATTGCAAAGTCTTGAAGACTGCTCTGATAGATGGGTTTGGCCTAACCACTGAACAGTATAGGTTGAAGTTCAGAGATACCCAAAAGGCTCAGACTCAAGACTGGGTTGACTTTGTAGATTGTGCTACTAAGGCCCTGGAAGGTTGGATACATGGCAGCAAGGTGCATGACTTTTTAGGATTGTACAATTTGATTATGAGGGAGCAGATCCTTAATAATTGTCAAAACCAGCTTTTACACCAGTACCTGGTGGACTCTGATCTGACCTCTCCCCAAGAATTGGGAAAGAAGGCAGACAAATGGGTCAGAACCAGGGTGAGGCCTAAGAATCAGGGTGGTGACCAGAAGAAAGATTCTACCAAGTCCCAATAGAAAGGTGGGGATAAATCTAAGGATAAATCCACTATAGGGCCCCAAAAGTCCTCTTCTGGGGGTGGGCCCCAAACTCCTTCCTCTCCTGAAAAGAAACCATATTGCCATGTCTGTAAAAAGCCTGGACACTGGAAAACTGATCCCAGTTGCCCCAGGATTGGCAATAAAGAAAATGTTCCTCCAACAAATACTACCACCCCTCCTTGTACTACCAGTAGTAATCCTCAAGTTGGGAGTAGTGCACCCAAAAAGTTAGGTGCTTTTGCAAGGGGAACAGAGGTGGGCCCTAGTTTAGACAGGACCCCCTCAACAGACTCCTCAGACTCTGATGGTGGTATAGGATTTGCCACCTTTACCATGGGTCCCAATGCATTGGGCAGGTACAGACTAGAGCCAATGATTAATGGTCAGGAAGCTGTGGCATTCAGGGACCCAGGGGCTAGTGTCACCATGGTGGCAGGGAAACTAGTCCCCCCTCACCAGCTTTTACCTGAGTTAAAATACTAGGTGACCAACATTGATGGTGTCAGAACAGATCACCCCATGGCCATAGTCAATCTCAGCTGGGAAGGGGTCACAGGCCCAAAAAGAGTGGCAGGGTCCCCCAACTTGCCTGTAGATTGCCTGATGGGCAATGATTTGGAACTTTCAGCCTGGGCTGAAGTTGAACACCAAGCCCATCTGAGAATGCTGGGCGTCCCTGAAAGAGTTAGTGGGGCTGTGATGGCCACAGCCCAAGCCCAGGGAAATTTTGGAGAGATGGAGCCTGGAAGAATGGCCCTCTCTCCCCCAAAAGAGAGCACAAGGGTTGAAGAAAAGTCTTCTTCCCCCCCAGACAGTAGGAAAGGGTCATCCTCCTCAGGGAACTGATCGTACCCCTAGTGAAGGAACTGCCCCAGAGGTAGTCAGGCCTGGCCTGGCCATACCTCTGATAGCAGAGGACCCTTCCAAGGTGGTACCCAGTCTGGAGCAGGTAACCTGCCCCTCTCTACCCTGCCTCAGTCAGCCCAGGGCTGCAGAGGTCAGGGAGGTCAGTGGACCCCACAGGGCCCCTGTCTGGAGGAACCCCCCCATCAGCAGATTAGGGGCACCCAGGCTAGTAGCCCTAGCCAGGTGAAAATTCCTCAACACACTGATGGATCCCCCATACCTTTGTGTAGGGACCTCCCCCAGAAGGACTCTGTTAGGCAAGGGCAAACCTAGGACCAAAAGGTTCCAAACCTGCCATGTCCCTCCAGTGTTGCATCCAAAGGGACCCAACCCCCAGCTGTAGGAAGCCAAAGGTTGACCCTTAGAGCAAAGTGCAACTCAGTCATGGAAAGACAGGCATACATGGTGACCAGTGATCTGAGGAAGCTGAGACCAACTTTCCTAGGGTCTCACTTCCCTACTCAGACACCTCATCAGCCTTTTACTTTACCAAAGCACACCACAGGTAGTAATTCCCCATGGTGGAGACCCTCTCATACCCTTAGGGTGAGGGATAGCTTAGTGGACCATAAGACAGGGGGTAACCATGCTAGTGCAGGTACTTCCTTATATGGCCACTTAGTCAATAAAGGCTCAACTGGCCAAGGTTAGCCTTATCTCCTTTCGTTTGGGGGGGGTTATGTAGGAAGGTGGAATCTGACTACATGGTTGCCCCCACTTTTTTTCTGGTGTTTTGATGGTTTTTGACTTAGTTTGGCTGGGAACCTGCTATTCAGGTCCCCAGCCTATCTGCTTCCTCTCTATAAATGGATTCCAGGTACCTTAGGTACTTCTCTGATTGGATTCTCGGGTGCCCTTATAAGTCCCTAGTATATGGTATACTATGTACCCAGGGCATAGGTACCCCAGAGGCCTACCAGGGGCTGAAGCATGTATTGTGCCACCCCTGGGAGGCCCTCCAAAATGACACCACAGGTCTGCTACTGCAGCCTGGGTAGGGTGGTGCATGCACCCCTTACAGTGGTATAGGCTACCTATATCACTACAATTGCACACACATATAAACCTATAAGTCACTCCTATGGCAGGCCTTAACAATCCTGAAGGCAGAGTGCTTGGTTTTTATGTGAGGGGGTGCCCCTGCATGAGCAGAGCCCCCTGCAGCGTTCGGAGTCAATCCTCTGGTGCTGTTTGTGGTGCAGCCTGACCATATACTCTTAAGTGCATTATAACCTCGCGTTAAATGCTAACTTTGGGATGGCTGCACGGAAACATGTCGTGTTTGGTGTCAAACATCTTGGAATACTACCCCCCCGCCAGTTCTGGCGGCTGGGGTAGCATTCCACCCTTCTAGAGGGAGAGACATGTACACACCGGCATACCCAGTATTAACTTTACAGAGCCCTGGCATCAAAAAATGGATGCTGCAGCCACAGACACGAGTCTGGCCTCCTGCTGATGACCGAAACTCCGGCAGGGGAGGCCTGGACAATAGGTTTCCTGTTGCAGGGAGGTGTAACCACCTCCCAGACAGGCTGATGTGTATTGGGGCTGGGTGGGTGCACTCTCAGAGTGCTTTGAAGTCCAGCACTGGGGGCACATTTGGTGTCCCTGTGCATACCCCAGTTCAAACCGGTTCAGGGGCTTCCAGCCCCTGCTCTGGCGCGAAACTGGACAAAGGGAATGGGTGTAACCACACCTCTTCCCTGACCCTCCCATAGCTGGGTCCCAGAGAATGTCCAACCCCCTAACTTAGTATAAGTATGGGACCCCAGTCCTTAGGACTTTAGATTACCCTGGACGAAACTCTGAAGCCGAATCCTGGACCTTCGAAGCTCTACTTGAAGGTTAGAGGACTGAAGAATCTCCCTTGGGGTCAAGGAGTGACTCCCCTGCTTGGCAGGCACCAAAGAAGCAATTGTCCGGTCTGCATCGCTGAAGCTCCCGCCGGATGCCTAACTCTTTGCAACATCAGAGGTAGATTTCCAGACTTCCCCGAGGCTGCCCTGAGTCCCCAGCGAAGCTGAGACCCGTAGCTGTCGTGGGTGATGTGGAACCATGACCCCTGGACACTGAGAACTTTTGCAAGTGCATCCTCTTCCTGGTCTTCCACGAAGTTGTGCTTTGGGCTCCGAGTAGCCCCTGCCTCCAGCACCGACTGCACCGAAGATCACTGGCCTCCACTCCACGAGTGTCCCGTGAGCCAGCTCCAAGTGCGTCCACTCGAGGCTCTTTTGCGGTCGCTAGTCCGTTGGCTAGTGGGCCCTCCCAAAGGCAACTCTTCTTCTGCTTGGGCTTTCCTGGTTGCTCCAGACGTGCCCTGACTTACCCTCGCTGGGTGAGTCCCTCAGACCTTGCTGGTCTGCACCGCAGCCTTTTCTTTGTTTCCCCGTGACTTGCCGTTGCCAAGGCTTGCTGGGTCCATTCTGGTTGCCGACACCGCAGCACTCGACAGACTTCGTGGGACAGCTCGATTCCAGCTCCTGGTTGTCGTCAACCCCTCCTGGACCTCGTGGCTGAAGAGTCAAGGCACCCATCAACTCACCTGAAGCACCCGAAATCTGAGGGCATTCGACTATCGTGCCCCTGGTCACTGGCTAGTGACCCAGACTCTGCCCCCTCTGCTTTCAGGTCTTCTTCTTCCTCGATCCACTCTTGGATCCACCCGGACACTTTCGACTTGGTCGCCAGCAGACTGCTGCAGCAGATCGCCATTGAAAACGACGACGAAACCCGACGCCAAAAGACACCTATGCACCCGGCTTCCCTGGGTGAGGTAACTCGAGTACTCCGGTGTTCCTGTGGGTATTGACACTAGAACTGCCTAATTCTAAAGGGATTTGCTCCAAGTCCTCCTCTAAGTGTCCTTTCCTTTTAAAATTCCAACCGCGACTTTCCCCATAGAAGTTAACGGCGATTCGCGGCTGTGTTCTCACACTGCACGCGTCCCCCGTGGGTCCCCTGTGTTACTACCTTGGGTGGTTCCTTGTGGTCCAAGCACTTCTACAGGCTCTAGGCCTTGTGTCTAGCTCAGTCGTGGTTCTTATACCACTATTTTAGTATATGGTTTGGTACGCCCCTAGGGCTCAAACGTGTATTGTGCTAAATACTGTTGATATTTGACTTGTAACGTATGTACTTCGAACTCTAGCCTCATAAAGAGACTAGAGGGGTGTGTTTAAGACTAAATACATATATTTTATATATATACCTGGTGTGGTCCTCTTTCATTTGGTCACTCAAGAGATTATAGACTGGTAAAACAAGCTGCTTTACATTCCTTCAAGACTTAGCCTGAAGGCTGCTCTCCATAGCTACCACTAGGATAGCTTTCAATAAAGGTTGTCTTTAACCTATCTCCAATTTGGGGTTGTTTGGACTGGTGCAAGGTGCCCACTATAATTAGTGGACAGCATATACCAGGCCAACTTCTCACACCGGGGGATCGGTGGAAGTGCAGGCGGTGGTTCATGTAGGCGGGTTCTTGGTTATGGAGGGCCTAAAAGGCGTGGGTCAGGGTCTTGAAAAGGCATCTCTTCTGAACTGGGAGCCAGTGGAGGTCCTTCAGCTGCTGGGTGATGTGTGTCCTCTTGGGCAGGTTGAGAATCAGTCTGGCGGCTGCATTCTGGGTTGTCTGGAGTCTTTGCATGAGTTCGGTGTAGAGTGCGTTGCCGTAGTCCAGTCGGGTGTTGACAATGCCTGTGTTACCGTTTTCCTGGTGTTGGCGGGGAGCCATTTGAAAATCTTTAGGAGCATGCGGAGAGTGTGGAAGCAGGCTAAAGAGACGGCACTGAATTGAGGTTTCATGGAAAGTTTGCTGTCAAGGATGATACAGAGATTGCGTGTGTGGTCTTTAGGAGTGGGGGTGGGACCGAGTTCCGACAGCCACCAGGAGTCGTTCCAGAGGGTGGTGTGCTTGCTGAAGATGTCCATGTTGAGCTTGAGGCAGCTGTCCCTCATCCAGCCTGAGACGTTCTTCATAAAGATGTGAAAGTTGGTTTTAGTTGAGGTGGGGTCCGCTCAGAGCAATAGGACGAGCTGGGTGTCGTAGGCGTAAGAAATTATGTTTATGTCATGTGATCTGACGATGTCCGTTAGTGGTATCATGTGAATGTTGAAGAGGGTTGGATTGATAGATGATCCTTGAGGTGCACCACAAATGTTGTGTTTGGCCTGTGATGTGAAAGGGGGATCCTGACTTTCTGGGTGCGTCCTGTGAGAAAGGATGACATCCATTTGAGAGCACTGTCCATGATGCCGATGTGTTGAAGACGGTTGATGAGAGTGTGGTGGGAGACAGTGCCAAAGGCGGTGGAGAGGTCAAGCAGGACCAGGGTGGCTGATTCTCCTCTGAGCAGTAGGGTGCGAATGTCATCTGTTGCGGCGATCAGGGCTATCTTGGGGCTGTGCTTGGTTCTGACACCTGATTGTGAGGGGTGGAGATGGTTGTTTCTTTCCAGGTGCTCGGTGAGTTGGAGATGATGGCCTTCTCCAGGACTTTGCCAGGGAAGGGGAGTAGTGAAATGGGTCGGTAGTTCTGGTAATCACTGGGGTCTGCCAAGGGTTTTTTTGAGGAGAGGTCTGACCTCTGCGTGTTTCCAGGCATCCGGAAAGGTGGATGTGGTTATTGAGGAGTTGAGGAGTTGAGGATGGTGGTGAGTTGTTTGCTGATCTCCTCTCTTTCGAGGTTAAAAAGTCGGTGGGGGCAGGGGTCGGTGGGTGCTCCTGAGTGGATCATGTTCATCAGTGTGGTTGTGTCCAATGTGCTGAGTTGTTTCAATTCGGTGATCTGGTGTTTGGCTGTGGTGGTTGACTGCTGGCAGATGGGGTTGGTTGGTTGGGGGTCAAAGTTTTTGTAGATGGCTGCTATCTTGATGTGGAAATAGTCGGCCAGGGCATCGCAGAGTTCCTGTGATTCTGGAATGGCGTTTTCGGTAGCTGATGGGCAGGACAATTCTCTGACAATGGTGAAGAGTTCCTTGGCTCGGTTGGAGTTTGTTTCGATTCTGCGGGTGAGGGCCTCTTTTTTTGCGGCATTGATCTGTCAGTGGTAATCATTGAGTGCGGCTTTGAAGGAGGTTCTATCGGCCTGGTTCTTGCTTGTGCACCATATTCTTTCCAGCTGTTTGCATCTGTGTTTTGAAGTCTGAAGTTTTGGGGTGTACCAGCTGGTTTGCTCGGAGGGTGTGTGTGTTTTGGCTGGTTTGGTGGGGGCAACTTGGTCAGTGGCGTTGGCGATCCAGTTGTTGAAGCTGTGAACAGTCTGGTTCAGGTTCGTGGTGTCTTTGGGATGTGTGGTGCTGAGGACGTCGGTCCATTGTTGCTGGGTGACCCTGGACCAGCTGCGGAAGGGGGCGTTGTATCCTTTGTGGTGGCAGGGTTTTTTTCGGCGATGGTGAAGTGTACCATGGAGTGGTCTGACTAGGTGAGATCCGAGGCGTGGCTGTATCTGATTCTGTTGCTGGACATGAAGGTAGTGTCCAGCGTTTGTCCTGCTTTGTGTGAGGTCTGTGACTAGTTGCTTGAGTCTGATGTTGTCCAGTCTTTCCAGGAGGATGGTGGAGCTGGTGTCAGTAGTGTCATCTATGTGGAAGTTGAGGTGTCTCAGGAGGACATATAGTTCCGATTAAATGGCGAGTGGGGAAATGAATTCAGCCATGCCATTGCTGAGTCCTGGCGGTCTATTGCTGAGGGTGCCTCTGGTGGTGGTGTTGTCGTCGGTGTGAGTCTGGAAGTTCCAATGTTCCATGATAGGTGTGGTTTCATTGTTGGAGGTGGTGCAGGGGATTGACTCCTTGAGGATTGTGGTGATGCCGCCTCTGGGTTTGTTGGTGCGGGTGCAGTGCTTCATTTTTTAACCAAGGGGAGTTGCCGTGGCGATGTTAGGGTTGCTGCTGTCGTGAGCTGGGTTTCTGTGATGAAGGTCATGTCTGGCGTGATGGTGGTGATGGTGTCCCAGATTTTGGTGGCGTGCTTTCGGAGCTATCTGGCATTGAGCAGGAGGCAGGAGAGTTGTCCGGGGGTGGTCTCGGCTTCTGGTGGTGGAGAGGTCCTGGTTTTTGTTGTGGCGTTCAACTCTGGGGCTGAGGTGATCTGCCAGCCACTACAGGAGAAAGGTCCCTTTGTGGTGCGGGGTGATGTGAGGCAGCAGTTGTTGTTGCATCCGGGGTTGAGTGCGCAATCGTCTGAGGGGGAGTAGATGGGGGCATGTGGAGGTCCAGGAGTCCTGGCACTGGGCACGGTTCTGGAGTGTACTGGCGCAGATAGGCTTGCCTTTGGCGTGCCTGTTGCACTCGGCCGCGCAGCAGCCTCTATATGTAGTCCTGGGAGGAGAGTGGGGTTGGCGGGAGGCAGGAGAGAGGCGGGATCACGGGCATGAACTGCAGAAAAGATAGGAAGGCGCCGTGGGGGAAGAACTGCAACAATGTAATACGAAGGCTAAACAGAAATTAAATAACAATTCACACAGGCTAACGGAAATAAAGTTAAGTTATGATACCATTCACACAGGCTAACAGAAATGAAATATTTTTAAAACAATTCTCATGGGGGCTAATCAGCCAGCAACCAACCGAAGAAGTCTGAATCCCCGGTAGGGGGGCATCAGGCTCGACCTGAGGGCTTCTGGGCTGCTAGCTTGGTAGCAGAACTACAAAACTGGGCGGCAATGGCAGGGGGAGCAGCATAAGACTGGGGGTCGATGAAGATGAAGCCACTCTGGTCACTTGCTTGTCTTGTGCGCTGTGCAGGTTCACTCCCAAAATCTGAATTTTGTATCGTATGGTCAGTGCATGCTCAAATTCATCACCTTATCAGACGAGTTGTAGGTTGTGATTTAAATGAAAAACGTTCTTGTTGAACAACACAAACCAGGACTGGCGTACAAAGTGCAAACGTGACGGAGTACCCTGTCCACCAAGCCGTCAGCAGGGGCGTGACTTAGGCAGTAAGATTTGGGGGGGAGGACTTCAGATTTCCTAACAATCCCGATGGTTAAAATACATTATTCGAGAAGCAGGCGGGAGGCCTTAAGGAGCAGTCTGAAGAGCGAGGAGTGCTGATTGCGACGGGTACTTATAACTCAATATTTTGTAAAATAACCATTTTTAAGACCTTTTAAACAAGAGACACCAGGTTTCACTTTCCTAGTTGAACTAGATGATAAAAAGTTTTTTTTTCTTTTCAGCAGACGGGAGACCACATTTTTTGTTAATCTGTTTTCTTTAGAAATTAGAGAAATAATGCTACTTTTGTGCAACAAATTCGTTAAAGCCCTTCATGAACAGAAATATATTTTCATTAGAGCAGTAAAGTGACAGCATGCGGCCAGGATTTGTTGGGCCAGTTCTGGATTAAGCAAACATCTGCTATCGGCTTTCCTTAGACCAGGTAAGTCGATTTTTGGCGGGTCTCAAAAGTCCGAGCAATAAATAAAGATACTTTTGCATTCTGTATTTATCTTGTCGCATTTCCTGCGCCTCAAAACAGAGGTCATATGTCAGGCTATGTCTTCTGACAATTTGCTGCTTATGTTTTTAACATGGAGATTGGTGTTGAAAAACGTCTCTCACTTTGCAGCTAGAGGAAGAAAAGTCAATTGAATTATGTGACAATATTGCTGGGGTACAGGGTGTGTGAAACGAAAGGCTGTAGGATGTCATTTTCTTTGCATCAGACAACAAAATGTATATATTTTAATTCATTTATTACAGTTTTATACCTGTAAATGAACTGTACACGTTCAGCAGAAAGGAAGCAAAACTGAAGCGTGATCAAAACAGATTTTAGTTGGATCAAAACAATTAAGACACTTCACTTGGTGGTGCACAAATGATAAATATTCACTAAAATCCAATTTCCACAATTTATCATGTGCGGAATATAGTTTTATCAACAAAACTGCATGTCTGTGAAAATTTAGGGGCCGTTTCAAAGGAAAATGCGCTGTCTGTAAATGACAGTGCGCTACCACCCGATGCTTTAGTTACATAAAAAAAATTGCTTGCCTCATGTCTCTTAAAGCTAGGTGGGACGCAAAAGTTTGTTGTTTTAAAATTTTGGTCGTGGTTCTAAAAAGTTTGGGAAACACTGCCTTAGACCATATACAAAGATAATTGGAAGGTTGAGCCGAGCCTCCAAAAGAGAAAGAGCAAACCACTGCAGAGTGCGTGAATATCAAAAATTCAGAAAATTTACTACAAACCCCAAATATTGTCCTCAGCTGATTAAGTTTGCCTTGTTCTTACCCATGTGGTAGACCATGATGTCCTGTGGACCTGGGGGGAAAGGAAAAGACAGTATGACTCAGACCTTCACTTTAGTAGCCCATCACTATTGTTGAAAGGAAGCGGTCCTTCAGCTCATCATCAACTCTACGAACCAATGAGATGCCGGGTCTCACTGAAATTTGAACTTACTTCTGCACGTCCAGTACACCACTGCTGTGGCTGATCGTTTCACCCCACAATTCAACCAATGTCCCGCGCCTCGTTTCCTTGACGTGCATGCATTATTCAGAATATAAGTGCATTTCGCTATAATTAAACTTTTCAGTCGATTTGCACCAAACTGCTCTAAGACTACTAATTGCCACTTAGTAGCACATTTCATAGAAAAAAGATATCTACAGTTATTTAACACCTACAGATTGGAGCTTAATTTAACATTTCTCTTTTCTTGACTTTTTTTTATTACTGATCTCAGCGCCTTGCAGACCAGGCTGAGAAACTTTCCCTTTACTGAGCATTAGTATTAAAAAGACTCCCCACTGAGAGGGAACACCAGTGAGTGCCATCATGAAGGACTAAAGCATCAGCCAAAGCGTGTAGGACTGAAGCTAGTGTAACCGGATTCTGAGCACAGGGTTGCTTGTGTCTGGACCTGGTAAATCTCTGTGACTTGGTGTGGAGCCGCGAGTTCTCTGCAAGTCCCTCCTCAATGAGTTCTGTGCAAACATCAACTGTGTATTTGATCCACCATTGAAAATTCACAAGTCGAAACATAAAGTCAGTGACGAGTGGCACAGTAAACACATAGATGCCCTGAAATCAGTGCTTAACTTGAACTGGTGGTTTCTGGTTCTTGGCACCGGGACTTAATTGTCAACACTGGCACCTCTGACAGTCTGCCACATGGTGGCGTTGTTTATCTAATTTAGAGATTAGCACAACAACTGTTGCTTAGTAATTCAATATGTGTTCAAAATGGCTAATACCAGCCGGCCAAGCCATTCTTATAGCTTTTGGGGGCCTGGAATCATCTGAATTGTCACACTTGTAGGGCTGTGATGGATGGTAGTTGTATTGGTGCTGACTTTGGCAGTGCTGGTAGGGCCAATGGATGGCGCAAGCTCCAATGGCCTCCTGACGAGGGACCTGGCACTTATATTTTTACAAATTAGGCATTGCCTGAAATGAGACGGCCAGAAGCTGGAGAAGAAACGGGTACAAATAAAAAACATCAAGGCTAACTCAACGCTAATATTGGTGATGGAGGACCCAAAAATGACCCTATCAAAGACTCCATTATTCATCTGAATTCTTGGCATCATCAAGGAGATTGACTGCTGTGAATTCATAAAAACTAAAAAACCTCACCATCTTTACAAAGCTAGACCCATCAATGCATTCCACTGTTAAACCAATGAGATCCTTTCCCTTCCTAAGTGCCAGGTACTACTGGTACCATGTGCGCTTTTCCTTCAAAAATACATATTTTTTGTTTTAGACAGTGCTTGCTTCTTGTAGACGAGGGACTAGCAGCTCCACCAGCACTGTTACGGGGCCACTTGTATGTTGTATATCTTTAAGCAAAAACATTTACAAACAAAATAAGCATCTGCTAAGCTTAAAGGTCGGTAGCTAATGCCAGAGCTATTGCCTTTGCCAATGCTTGTTTAATACAGATTTGCATCTGATAGTGGGGTGGCACAGTTTCTGTCTCATTTGGACTTTACCCAGGCTATAGAAAGCTTCCCTCAATCAATCAGGGAATTTTAAGCGTGCTACTCACTCCCGAGGGTCTCAAGGTGCTGGGGAGGGGGGGTGGGGTGGGTGCAGCTCCGGGTCAGCCAAAAAGCCAGGTCTTAAGGCTCTTCCTGAAGGCTTGCAGGGTAGGGGAGCATCTGATGTTGACTGGGAGTTTGTTCCAGGCCCTGGCTGCGATGTAGGAGAAGGCTCTTCCACCTGCTCTGGTTCTTAGGAAGCGTGGGGTTTTTGCTAGGGCGAGGTTGGCGGAGCGGAGGTTTCTATTAGGTACGTGGAAAGATACTCTTTCGTTGAGGTATTTGGGTCCGATGTTGTGGAGGGATTTGTAGGCGTGGGTGAGCAGCTTTAATGTTACTCTCTTCTCGACGGGGAGCCAGTGGAGGTCTTGCAGGTGTTGGGTCATGTGCTCTAGTCGTAGGGTGCCGAGGACGAGTCTGGCCGCTGTGTTCTGGATGGTCTGGAGTTTGTGTAGCAGGGATTTGTTGAATCCAGGGTAGAGGGCGTTTCCGTAGTCCAGTCTGCTTGTTATGAGTGCGTGGGTGACGGTTTTCCTGGCTTCGGGTGAGATCCACTTGAAAGTCTTGCGGAGGATGCGGAGGGTGTTGAAGCAGGTGGAGGCGACGGTGTTGATCTGGCGAATCATGGTGAGGGAGGAGTCGAGAATGATGCCGCAGGTTTCGGGCGTGGTCTGTGGGGGTGGGTGGGTTTCCGAGGGCGGAGGGCCACTAGGTGTTGTCCCAGGCGGTGGGGGAGGGTCCGAGGACCTCTGTCTTCTCCGAGTTGAGTTTTAGGCAGCTGCTGCTCATCCAGGCCGCAACATCCTTCATTCCTTCCTGGAAGCTGAGTCTGGTGTCTGCGGGGTTCCTCGTGAGGGAGAGGATGAGCTGGGTGTTGTCGGTGTGGGATACTATGCTGAGTCCGTGCTGTCTGATGATGGCGGTGAGGGGGGCCATGTAGATGTTCCCGTAGGGCTTGATGTAGGAAAGGCGATTTCCTTCCGCGGCGTGTGAGTGAAAAGAGTCCTGCCAGGGCTCTACATTCTCTGGGTTTGCCCGTGAGTTGCACCCATGTGTCAAGTGTAGTTGTGAAGGTCCTTAAAGTAAGTATATATACTACTGAATGAGCTCCATGAACAGTGTGAGCGCCACACGTCACTCTTACATGTTTGTTATTGCATCCGCGCTTAGCAGGACACCTCCTGTGTCATGTACCATGTAAACAAACACTGGCCCCTCACAGGCACCTCTCACACTTCCTGTGCACAACACCAATCGGGGCCATTCCAGGGGCATTCACTCTGGACCTCTCAAGGGATGCCAAGCCTGGGCCACTTGGGGGACATCAAGCCTGGCCCGCACAAGGGGCGTCCATCCCAGGCCGCTGAAGGCGCATCCATCCCAGGCCCCTGAGGCGCATCCATCCCAGGCCGCTGAGGCGCATCCATCCCAGGCCGCTAAGGAACATCCATCCCAGGCTGCTGAGGGACATCCATCCCAGGCCGCTGAGGGACATCCATCCCAGGCCCCTGAGGCGCATCCATCCCAGGCCGGCGCTGAGGGGCATCCATCCCAGGCATCTGAGGGACATCCATCCCAGGGTGCTGAGGGGCATGCAACCCAGGCCGCTGAGGGACATCCATCCCAGGCCGCTGAGGGGCATCCATCCTAGGCCGCTGAGGGACATCCATCCCAGGCCGCTGAGGGACATCCATCCCAGGCTGCTGAGGGGCATCCATCCCAGGCCATTGAGGGACATCCATCCCAGGCCGTTGCGGGACATGCATCCTCGGCCACTGAGGGACATCCATCCTAGGCCGCTGAGGGGCATCCATCCCAGGCCGCTGAGGCGCATCCATCCCAGGCCGCTGAGGCGCATCGATCGCAGGCCGCTAAGGAACATCCATCCCAGGCTGGTGAGGGACATCCATCCCAGGCCGCTGAGGGACATTCATCCCAGGCCCCTGAGGCGCATCCATCCCAGGCCGGCGCTGAGGGGCATCCATCCCAGGCCTCTGAGGGCCATCCATCCCAGGCTGCTGAGGGGCATCCATCCCAGGCCGCTGAAGGACATCCATCCCAGGCCGCTGAGGGACATCCATCCCAGGCTGCTGAGGGGCATCCATCCCAGGCCGCTGAGGGGCATCCATCCCAGGCCGCTGAGGGACATCCATCCCAGGCCGCTGAGGGACATCCATCCCAGGCCGCTGAGGGGCATCCAAACCAGGCCGCTGAGGGATATGCATCCCAGGCTGCTGAGGGACATCCATCCCAGGCCGGCGCTGAAGGGCATCCATCCCAGGCCGCTGAGGGACATCCATCCTAGGCCGCTGAGGGACATCCATTCCAGGCCGCTGAGGGACATCCATCCCAGGCCGCTGAGGGACATTCTACCCAGCCCGCTGAGGGGCATCCATCCCAGGCTGCTGAGGGACATCCATCACAGGCCGCTGAGGGACATCCATCCCAGGCCCTAAGGACATCCATCCTAGGCCAATGAGGGACATCCATCCCAGGCCGCTGAGGGACATCCATCCCAGGCTGCTGACGGGCATCCATCCCAGGCCGCTGAGGGACATCCAGCACAGGCCGCTGAGGGACATCCATCCCAGGCCCTATGGACATCCATCCTAGGCCGATGAGGGACATCCATCCCAGGCCGCTGAGGGACATCCATCCCAGGCCGCGGAGGGACATCCATCCCAGGCCGCTGAGGGACATCCATCCCAGGCCGCTGAGGGACATCCATCCCAGGCCGCTGAGGGGCATCCAACCCAGGCTGCTGAGGGACATTCATCCCAGGCCGCTGAGGGGCATCCATCCTAGGCCACTGAGGGACATCCATCCCAGGCCGCTGAGGGACATCCATCCCAGGCCGCTGAGGGACATCCATCCCAGGCTGCTGAGGGGCATCCATCCCAGGCCATTGAGGGACTCCCATCCCAGGCCGTTGCGGGACATGCATCCTAGGCCACTGAGGGACATCCATCCTAGGCCGCTGAGGGGCATCCATCCCAGGCCTTTGAGGGGCATCCATCCCAGGCCGCTGAGGGACATCCAGCACAGGCTGCTGAGGGACATCCAGCACAAGCCGCTGAGGGACATCCATCCCAGGCCCTACAGACATCCATCCTAGGCAGATGAGGGACATCCATCCCAGGCCGCTGAGGGGCATCCAAACCAGGCCGCTGAGGGATATACATCCCAGGCTGCTGAGGGACATCCATCCCAGGACGGCGCTGAAGGGCATCCATCCCAGGCCGCTGAGGGACATCCATCCTAGGCCGCTGAGGGACATCCATTCCAGGCCGCTGAGGGACATCCATCCCAGGCCACTGAGGGACATTCTTCCCAGGCCGCTGAGGGGCATCCATCCCAGGCTGCTGAGGGACATCCATCACAGGCCGCTGAGGGACATCCATCCCAGGCCGATGACGGGCATCCATCCCAGGCCGTTGCGGGACATGCATCCTAGGCCACTGAGGGACATCCATCCTAGGCCGCTGAGGGGCATCCATCCCAGGCCGTTGAGGGGCATCCATCCCAGGCCGCTGAGGGACATCCAGCACAGGCTGCTGAGGGACATCCAGCACAGGCCGCTGAGGGACATTTATCCCAGGCCCTACAGACATCCATCCTAGGCAGATGAGGGACATCCATCCCAGGCCGCTGAGGGACATCCATCCCAGGCCGCTGAGGGACATCCAGCCCAGGCCGCTGGGGGCATCCGTCCCAGGCCGCTGAGGGGCATCCATCCTAGGCCCTACAGACATCCATCCTAGGCCGCTGAGGGTCATCCATCCTAGGCCGTTGAGGGACATCCATCCCACGCTGCTGAGGGGCATCCATCCCAGGCTGCTGAGGGACATTCATCCCACGCCGCTGGGGGCATCCATCCCAGGCCCTATGGACATCCATCCCAGGCCGATGAGGGACATCCATCCTAGGCTGATATGGGGCATCCATCCTAGGCCGCTGAGGGACATCCATCCCTGGCCGCTGAGGGGCATCCATACCAGGCCGCTGAGGGGCATCCATCCCAGGCCGCTGAGGGGCATCCATCCCAGGCCCTACGGACATCCATCCCAGGCCGCTGAGGGACATTTATCCCAGGCTGCTGAGGGACTTCCATCCAAGGCTGCTGAGGGACATGCATCCCAAACCGCTGAGGGGCATCTATCCCAGGCCACTGAGGGACATCCATCCTAGGCCGCTGAGGGACATCCATCCCAGACCGCTGAGGGGCATCTATCCCAGGCCCTACGGACATCCATCCCAGGCCGCCGAGGGACATCCATCCCATGCCGCTGAGGGACATCCAGCCCAGGCTGCTGGGGGCATCCATCCCAGGCCGCTGAGGGGCATCCATCCTAGACCGCTGAGGGACATTCATCCCAGGCCACTGAGGGACATTCATCCCAGGCCGCTGAGGGACATCCATCCCAGGCCACTGAGGGACATCCATCCCAGGCCACTGAGGAACATCCATCCTAGGCCGCTGAGGGACATCCATCCCAGGCCGCTGAGGGGCATCCATACCAGGCCGCTGAGGGGCATCCATCCCAGGCCGCTGAGGGGCATCCATCCCAGGCCCTACGGACATCCATCCCAGGCCGCTGAGGGACATTTATCCCAGGCTGCTGAGGGACATCCATCCAAGGCTACTGAGGGACATGCATCCCAAACCGCTGAGGGGCATCTATCCCAGGCCACTGAGGGACATCCATCCTAGGCCGCTGAGGGACATCCATCCCAGACCGCTGAGGGGCATCTATCCCAGGCCCTACGGACATCCATCCCAGGCCGCCGAGGGACATCCATCCCATGCCGCTGAGGGACATCCAGCCCAGGCTGCTGGGGGCATCCATCCCAGGCCGCTGAGGGGCATCCATCCTAGACCGCTGAGGGACATCCATCCCAGGCCACTGAGGGACATTCATCCCAGGCCGCTGAGGGACATCCATCCCAGGCCACTGAGGGACATCCATCCCAGGCCACTGAGGAACATCCATCCAAGGCCGCTGAGGGGCATACATCCCAGGCCGCTGAGGGGCATTGATCCCCGGCCGCTGAGGGACATCCATCCTACGCCACTGAGGGACATCCATCCCAGGCCGCTGAAGGGGCATTCATCCCAGGCCGCTGAGGGACATCCATCCTAGGCCACTGAGGGACATCCATCCTAGGCCACTGAGGGACATCCATCCCAGGCTGCTGAAGGGGCATCCATCCCAGGCCGCTGAGGGACATCCAACCCAGACCGCTGAGGGGCATCCATCCCAGGCTGCTGAAGGCATTCATCCCAGGCCGCTGAGGGACATCCATCCGAGGCCGCTGAGGGGCATTCAACCCAGGCCGCTGAGGGACATCCATCCCAGGCCGCTGAGGGGCATCCATCCCAGGCCGCTGAGGGGCATCCATCCCAGGCTGCTGAGGGGCATCCATCCCAGGCTGCTGAGGGACATCCATCCCAGGCCGCTGAGGGACATCCATCCCAGGCTGCTGAGGGGCATCCAACCCAAGCCGCTGAGGGACATCCATCCCTAGCTGAGGGACATCCATCCCAGCCCGGCGCTGAGGGGCATCCATCCCAGGCCGCTGAGGGACATCCATCCTAGGCCGCTGAGGGACATCCATCCCAGGCCGCTGAGGGACACCAATCCCAGGCCGCTGAGGGACATTCTTCCCAGGCCGCTGAGGGGCATTCATCCCAGCCTGCTGAGGGACATCCATCACAGGCCGCTGAGGGACATCCATCCCAGGCCCTAAGGACATCCATCCTAGGCCGATGAGGGACATCCATCCCAGGCCGCTGAGGGACATCCATCCCAGGCTGCTGACGGGCATCCATCCCAGGCCGCTGAGGGACATCTAGCAGAGGCCGCTGAGGGACATCCATCCCAGGCCCTACGGACATCCATCCTAGGCCGATGAGGGACATCCATCCCAGACTGCTGAGGGACAAGCATCCTAGGCTACTGAGGGACATCCATCCTAGGCCGCTGAGGGGCATCCATCCCAGGCCGCTGAGGGGCATCCATGCCAGGCCGCTGAGGCGCATCCATCCCAGGCTGCTGAGGCGCATCCATCCCAGGCCGCTGAGGCGCATCCATCCCGGGCCGCTAAGGAACATCCATCCCAGGCTGCTGAGGGAGATCCATCCCAGGCCACTGAGGGACATTCATCCCAGGCCCCTGAGGCACATCCATCCCAGGCCGGCGCTGAGGGGCATCCATCCCAGGCCTCTGAGGGACATCCATCCCAGGCCGCTAAGGGGCATCCATCCCAGGCCGCTGAGGGGCATCCATCGCAGGCCGCTGAGGGGCATCCATCGCAGGCCGCTGAGGGGCATCCATCCCAGGCAGCTGAAGGACATCCATCCCAGGCCTCTGAGGGACATCCATCCCAGGCCGCTGAGGGGCATCCATCCCAGGCCGCTGAGGGACATCCAACCCAGGCCGCTGAGGGACATCCATCCCAGGCTGCTGAGGGACATCCATCCCAGGCCGGCGCTGAGGGGCATCCATCCCAGGCCGCTGAGGGACATCCATCCTAGGCCGCTGAGGGACATCCATCCCAGGCCGCTGAGGGACATCCAACCCAGACCGCTGAGGGACATTCTTCCCAGGCCGCTGAGGGGCATCCATCCCAGGCTGCTGAGGGACATCCATCACAGGCCGCTGAGGGACACCCATCCCAGGCCCTAAGGACATCCATCCTAGGCCGATGAGGGACATCCATCCCAGGCCGCTGAGGGACATCCATCCCAGGCTGCTGACGGGCATCCATCCCAGGCCGCTGAGGGACATCTAGCAGAGGCCGCTGAGGGACATCCATCCCAGGCCCTACGGACATCCATCCTAGGCTGATGAGGGACATCCATCCCAGGCCGCTGAGGGACATTCATCCCAGGCCGCTGAGGGACATCCATCCCAGGCCGCTGAGGGACATCCATCCAAGGCTGCTGACGGGCATCCATCCCAGGCCGCTGAGGGACATCCAGCACAGGCTGCTGAGGGACATCCATCCCAGGCACTACGGACATCCATCCTAGGCTGATGAGGGACATCCATCCCAGGCCGCTGAGGGACATTCATCCCAGGCCGCTGAGGGACATCCATCCCAGGCCACTGAGGGACATCCATCCCAGGCTGCTGAAGGGGCATCCATCCCAGGCCGCTGAGGGACATCCAACCCAGACCGCTGAGGGGCATCCATCCCAGGCTGCTGAAGGCATTCATCCCAGGCCGCTGAGGGACATCCATCCGAGGCCGCTGAGGGGCATTCAACCCAGGCCGCTGAGGGACATCCATCCCAGGCCGCTGAGGGGCATCCATCCCAGGCCGCTGAGGGGCATCCATCCCAGGCTGCTGAGGGGCATCCATCCCAGGCTGCTGAGGGACATCCATCCCAGGCCGCTGAGGGACATCCATCCCAGGCTGCTGAGGGGCATCCAACCCAAGCCGCTGAGGGACATCCATCCCTAGCTGAGGGACATCCATCCCAGCCCGGCGCTGAGGGGCATCCATCCCAGGCCGCTGAGGGACATCCATCCTAGGCCGCTGAGGGACATCCATCCCAGGCCGCTGAGGGACACCAATCCCAGGCCGCTGAGGGACATTCTTCCCAGGCCGCTGAGGGGCATTCATCCCAGCCTGCTGAGGGACATCCATCACAGGCCGCTGAGGGACATCCATCCCAGGCCCTAAGGACATCCATCCTAGGCCGATGAGGGACATCCATCCCAGGCCGCTGAGGGACATCCATCCCAGGCTGCTGACGGGCATCCATCCCAGGCCGCTGAGGGACATCTAGCAGAGGCCGCTGAGGGACATCCATCCCAGGTCCTACGGACATCCATCCTAGGCCGATGAGGGACATCCATCCCAGACTGCTGAGGGACAAGCATCCTAGGCTACTGAGGTACATCCATCCTAGGCCGCTGAGGGGCATCCATCCCAGGCCGCTGAGGGGCATCCATCCCAGGCCGCTGAGGCGCATCCATCCCAGGCCGCTGAGGCGCATCCATCCCAGGCCGCTGAGGCGCATCCATCCCGGGCCGCTAAGGAACATCCATCCCAGGCTGCTGAGGGAGATCCATCCCAGGCCACTGAGGGACATTCATCCCAGGCCCCTGAGGCACATCCATCCCAGGCCGGCGCTGAGGGGCATCCATCCCAGGCCTCTGAGGGACATCCATCCCAGGCCGCTAAGGGGCATCCATCCCAGGCCGCTGAGGGGCATCCATCGCAGGCCGCTGAGGGGCATCCATCCCAGGCAGCTGAAGGACATCCATCCCAGGCCTCTGAGGGACATCCATCCCAGGCCGCTGAGGGGCATCCATCCCAGGCCGCTGAGGGACATCCATCCCAGGCCGCTGAGCGACATCCATCCCAGGCCAATGAGGGGCATCCAACCCAGGCCGCTGAGGGACATCCATCCCAGGCTGCTGAGGGACATCCATCCCAGGCCGGCGCTGAGGGGCATCCATCCCAGGCCGCTGAGGGACATCCATCCTAGGCCGCTGAGGGACATCCATCCCAGGCCGCTGAGGGACATCCAACCCAGACCGCTGAGGGACATTCTTCCCAGGCCGCTGAGGGGCATCCATCCCAGGCTGCTGAGGGACATCCATCACAGGCCGCTGAGGGACACCCATCCCAGGCCCTAAGGACATCCATCCTAGGCCGATGAGGGACATCCATCCCAGGTCGCTGAGGGACATCCATCCCAGGCTGCTGACGGGCATCCATCCCAGGCCGCTGAGGGACATCTAGCAGAGGCCGCTGAGGGACATCCATCCCAGGCCCTACGGACATCCATCCTAGGCTGATGAGGGACATCCATCCCAGGCCGCTGAGGGACATTCATCCCAGGCCGCTGAGGGACATCCATCCCAGGCCGCTGAGGGACATCCATCCAAGGCTGCTGACGGGCATCCATCCCAGGCCGCTGAGGGACATCCAGCACAGGCTGCTGAGGGACATCCATCCCAGGCACTACGGACATCCATCCTAGGCTGATGAGGGACATCCATCCCAGGCCGCTGAGGGACATTCATCCCAGGCCGCTGAGGGACATCCATCCCAGGCCACTGAGGGACATCCATCCCAGGCTGCTGAAGGGGCATCCATCCCAGGCCGCTGAGGGACATCCAACCCAGACCGCTGAGGGGCATCCATCCCAGGCTGCTGAAGGCATTCATCCCAGGCCGCTGAGGGACATCCATCCGAGGCCGCTGAGGGGCATTCAACCCAGGCCGCTGAGGGACATCCATCCCAGGCCGCTGAGGGGCATCCATCCCAGGCCGCTGAGGGGCATCCATCCCAGGCTGCTGAGGGGCATCCATCCCAGGCTGCTGAGGGACATCCATCCCAGGCCGCTGAGGGACATCCATCCCAGGCTGCTGAGGGGCATCCAACCCAAGCCGCTGAGGGACATCCATCCCTAGCTGAGGGACATCCATCCCAGCCCGGCGCTGAGGGGCATCCATCCCAGGCCGCTGAGGGACATCCATCCTAGGCCGCTGAGGGACATCCATCCCAGGCCGCTGAGGGACACCAATCCCAGGCCGCTGAGGGACATTCTTCCCAGGCCGCTGAGGGGCATTCATCCCAGCCTGCTGAGGGACATCCATCACAGGCCGCTGAGGGACATCCATCCCAGGCCCTAAGGACATCCATCCTAGGCCGATGAGGGACATCCATCCCAGGCCGCTGAGGGACATCCATCCCAGGCTGCTGACGGGCATCCATCCCAGGCCGCTGAGGGACATCTAGCAGAGGCCGCTGAGGGACATCCATCCCAGGCCCTACGGACATCCATCCTAGGCCGATGAGGGACATCCATCCCAGACTGCTGAGGGACAAGCATCCTAGGCTACTGAGGGACATCCATCCTAGGCCGCTGAGGGGCATCCATCCCAGGCCGCTGAGGGGCATCCATCCCAGGCCGCTGAGGCGCATCCATCCCAGGCCGCTGAGGCGCATCCATCCCAGGCCGCTGAGGCGCATCCATCCCGGGCCGCTAAGGAACATCCATCCCAGGCTGCTGAGGGAGATCCATCCCAGGCCACTGAGGGACATTCATCCCAGGCCCCTGAGGCACATCCATCCCAGGCCGGCGCTGAGGGGCATCCATCCCAGGCCTCTGAGGGACATCCATCCCAGGCCGCTAAGGGGCATCCATCCCAGGCCGCTGAGGGGCATCCATCGCAGGCCGCTGAGGGGCATCCATCCCAGGCAGCTGAAGGACATCCATCCCAGGCCTCTGAGGGACATCCATCCCAGGCCGCTGAGGGGCATCCATCCCAGGCCGCTGAGGGACATCCATCCCAGGCCGCTGAGCGACATCCATCCCAGGCCAATGAGGGGCATCCAACCCAGGCCGCTGAGGGACATCCATCCCAGGCTGCTGAGGGACATCCATCCCAGGCCGGCGCTGAGGGGCATCCATCCCAGGCCGCTGAGGGACATCCATCCTAGGCCGCTGAGGGACATCCATCCCAGGCCGCTGAGGGACATCCAACCCAGACCGCTGAGGGACATTCTTCCCAGGCCGCTGAGGGGCATCCATCCCAGGCTGCTGAGGGACATCCATCACAGGCCGCTGAGGGACACCCATCCCAGGCCCTAAGGACATCCATCCTAGGCCGATGAGGGACATCCATCCCAGGCCGCTGAGGGACATCCATCCCAGGCTGCTGACGGGCATCCATCCCAGGCCGCTGAGGGACATCCAGCACAGGCTGCTGAGGGACATCCATCCCAGGCACTACGGACATCCATCCTAGGCTGATGAGGGACATCCATCCCAGGCCGCTGAGGGGCATTCATCCCAGGCCGCTGAGGGACATCCATCCCAGGCCGCTGAGGGACATCCATCCAAGGCCGCTGAGGGACATCCATCCCAGGCCGCTGAGGGACATTCATCCCAGGCCGCTGAGGGACATCCATCCCAGGCCGCTGAGGGACATCCATCCAAGGCCGCTGAGGGACATCCATCCCAGGCCGCTGAGGGGCATCCAACCCAGGCCGCTGAGGGACATCCATCCCAGGCCGCTGAGGGACATCCATCCTAGGCCGCTGAGGGGCATCCATCCCAGGCCGTTGAGGGGCATCCATCCCAGGCCGCTGAGGGACATCCAGCACAGGCTGCTGAGGGACATCCAGCACAAGCCGCTGAGGGACATCCATCCCAGGCCCTACAGACATCCATCCTAGGCAGATGAGGGACATCCATCCCAGGCCGCTGAGGGGCATCCAAACCAGGCCGCTGAGGGACATCCATCCCAGGCTGCTGAGGGACATCCATCCCAGGCTGCTGAGGGCATCCATCCCAGGCCCTACGGACATCCATCCCAGGCCGATGAGGGACATCCATCCTAGGCCGCTGAGGGACATCCATCCCAGGCCGCTGAGGGGCATCCATACCAGGCCGCTGAGGGGCATCCATCCCAGGCCGCTGAGGGGCATCCATCCCAGGCCCTACGGACATCCATCCCAGGCCGCTGAGGGGCATCTATCCCAGGCCACTGAGGGACATCCATCCCAGACCGCTGAGGGACATCCATCCCAGGCCACTGAGGGACATCCATCCCAGACCGCTGAGGGGCATCTATCCCAGGCCCTACGGACATCCATCCCAGGCCACCGAGGGACATCCATCCCAGGCCGCTGAGGGACATCCAGCCCAGGCCGCTGGGGGCATCCATCCCAGGCCGCTGAGGGGCATCCATCCTAGACCGCTGAGGGACATCTATCCCAGGCCACTGAGGGACATCCATCCCAGACCGCTGAGGGACATCCATCCCAGGCCACTGAGGGACATCCATCCCAGACCGCTGAGGGGCATCTATCCCAGGCCCTACGGACATCCATCCCAGGCCACCGAGGGACATCCATCCCCGGCCGCTGAGGGACATCCAGCCCAGGCCGCTGGGGGCATCCATCCCAGGCCGCTGAGGGGCATCCATCCTAGACCGCTGAGGGACATCCATCGCAGGCCAGTGAGGGACATTCATCCCAGGCCGCTGAGGGACATCCATCCCAGGCCACTGAGGGACATCCATCCCAGGCCACTGAGGAACATCCATCCAAGGCAGCTGAGGGGCATACATCCCAGGCCGCTGAGGGGCATTCATCCCCGGCCGCTGAGGGACATCCATCCTAGGCCACTGAGGGACATCCATCCCAGGCCGCTGAAGGGGCATCCATCCCAGGCCACTGAGGGACATCCAACCCAGACCACTGAGTGGCATCCATCCCAGGCTGCTGAAGGCATTCATCCCAGGCCACTAAGGGACATCCATCCCAGGCTGCTGAGGGGCATTCATCCCAGGCCGCTGAGGGACATCCATCCTAGGCCACTGAGGGACATCCATCCTAGGCTGCTGTGGGACATCGATCCCAGGCCGCTGAGGGGCATCCAACCCAGGCCCCTGAGGGACATCCATCCCAGGCCGCTGAGGGGTATCCATCCCAGGCCGCTGAGGGGCATCCATCCCAGGCCCTATGAACATCCATCCCAGGCAGCTGAGGGGTATCCAAGCCGCTGAGGGGCATCCATCCCAGGCTGCAGAGGGACATCCACCCCAGGCCGCTGAGGGGCATCCATCCCAGGCTGCTGAGGGGCATCCATCCCAGGCCGCTGAGATGCATCCAGCCCAGACTGCTCAGGGACATTCATCCAAGCTGCTCCGTGAGATCCAGTACAGTCGCTCTGGAACATCCAGGCCGCTCAGGGACATCTAGCTCAGGCTACTCAGGGAGATCCAGCCCAGCCCTCTCAGGGACATCTAGCCTAGGCCACTCAGGGACATCCTGTCCTGGCTGTCCAAGGACATCTAGCCCTGGCCGCTCAGGAACTTTCAGCCCAGGCTGAATCTATCCCAGGCTGCTCAGGGACATCTAACTTAGGCCACTCTGGGAGATCCAGTACAGGCCACTCAGGGACATGCAGCCCCGGCTCTCAGGGACATCCATCACAGGCCGCTCAGGGGCGTCCAGCCTGCTCAGGTAGATCCAGTTCAGGCCACTCAGGAGCATCAAGCCTAGGCCGCGCAGGGATATCCAGTGCAGTCCCTCAGGGACATTCAGCCCAGGCCACTCAGGAACATCTAGCTCCGGTGGCTCCGGCCGCTCAGGGAGATCCAGTCCAGGCCACTCAGGAACATTCATCCCAGGCCGCTCAGGAACATCTAGCTCCGGACGCTCAGGGAGATCCAGTCCAGGCCACTCAGGAACATTCATCCCAGGCCGCTCAGGGACATCCAGCCCATGCTGCTCAGGGACTAGGGGTGGGTGATGAACTCTGCTCCGCTAGCTCGGCAAAAAACTCAAATTCTGCCACGTGGCGGTGTTTGCCCTTGTCGCCCACCCCTAAAACTGGAAGGGAGTGCTGGCAACATTGAAGAGGGACCAAGCCATTGCTTCAATGTCACCCTCAGCTCGCGGGCCATCTCACAGCGCAGTTTCATATCCCACACACAACAAAACAGATAATACGTGCATGGGGCAGAACGATGGGTGGTCACCTTTATCAAAAACATTAAAAAGGGCCGGGATGGTGGGGGCTGACTTTGTAAGGGCCTCATAACCTGAGTAGCTGGAATTATGGCAGGGGAGAGCAAATGTAGGGCGGAGCGGAACTCAGCGGAATTCCACAGAGCTTTTGTGCAACTCCACGGAATTCCGTCTAGTGCAACTCCGCCCACCCCTATCAGGGAGATCTAGCCCAGGCCACTCAGGGAGAGCTAGCCTATGTCACTCCAAGCTTCTCAGTCTGTCCCTATATCCTCTGCATGCTGAGATCACCTCATGACTCAAGGCACTGCCAGAAGTTTTATCTGCTAATTCCCAAGTGTGCTCCTCACAGAGCAAAGACATCCTCTAGCATACATTCAGTGGGTAATTTGTAGAACCCTAAGTGGCAGTGCCCAAAGCTCTGCTCCGTAGACACTACCAGACACTCCCTGTGCTTTTACCTCACTCTTGCAGGCTCCTGCTTTCTCTCTTTGCTGTGTTTTCCCATCTTTCTCTTTTGCATTCTTTCCCCTTTGTGCGTTTTACCTCTTTTGCACTTGGGGAATGTCTGAGAAGGGAAAATAAGCACCGGTGCCCAAAAATGTGTGCCAGTAGGTCCCTCCAACCGCACTGGCGCAAGTTAAGCACTGCACATACTGCACTATCCGATTAGCAGTGGAAGGGCAGGTTTTCCAGGGTGCTTTTCCGAACCGTTTACCTATTCTGAGCATTTGTTGACAAGGGCCAATTGAATCCGAAGGGCTCAGCCTCTCTCCATTCCACAGGACACTGTTTGTGGACTTCTGGGGCCGGACCTTAATCTGCCGCATCACAGTTCCTAGGTTGTATGTAGGGGGTTCGTCTGAGTGGTCAGCTGTCCACAACATGGCAGGAGGACACTGCTGCCGGCACGGTGGATCCATGGAAAAAGTCCTTACAATTCCGCAAGAAGTTCAAGCTCTTAACTCAGAGAAACAACCTAGAAATGGAGCTTTCCCTCACAGCAAAACCTTCACAAGCCACCTGACACTTACATTATCAATCAATCAATCATGGGTTTGTTGAGCACGACTACTCACCCGTAAGGGTCTCAAGGCGCTGGGAGGGGGGGGGAGGCGCAGGGTCCTGCCCATCAAGGAGGAGGTCTATCGAAGAGCCATGTTTTGAGGTCCCTCGTGAAGTTGGGGAGTGATGTCGTTTGTCTGAGGTGGAGCGGGAGGGCGTTCCAGGCTCTGGCTGCGAGGAAGGAGAAGGAGCGGCCTCCCGATCTGGACCTCCTGGTGCAAGGGACCACAGCGTGGGAGAGCTGGGCTGATCGTAGAGTCCTTTGGGGTGCGTGGAATGTGAGTCGGCTATTCAGGTATGCTGGTTTGGTGTTGTGGAGGGCTTTGTGTGCGTGGGTGAGAATCATGAAGGTGATTCTTGCCTCGATGGGGAGCCAATGGAGTGTGTGCAGGTGCTGGGTGATGTGGCAGTGTCGTGGCAGGTTGAAGATTAGTCTGGCGGCGGCATTCTGGATGTTTTGAAGTTTGCGGGTGAGGTTTTTGTTGATTCCGGCGTAGAGTGCGTTGCCGTAGTCAAGTCTGCTGGTGACGAGGGCGTGTGTGATGGTCTTTCTGTGTTCGAGGGGGATCCATTTGAAGGTCTTGCGTAGGAGGCGGAGGGTGTGGAAGCAGGAGGATGCGACGGAGTTGATCTGGCGGTCCATTTTGAGTTTGGAGTCCAGGATGATTCCGAGGTTGCGTGCATGGTCCGTGGGGGTGGGCGGGCTTCCGAGGGCGGGGGGCCACCAGGTGTCGTTCCAGGCGGCGGGGTGTGGGCCCATGATGAGTACTTCTGTTTTGTCCATGTTGAGTTGTAGACAGCTGCTCTTCATCCATTTGGCGACATTATGTTATGCCATGTGAAGGTAAGCTATATTACTCATGTCATGTCATTCTATTATCCTGTGTAATAATATGCATCATTGTGCTGTGATCTCTTGTGTTATGCCATGCTACATTTGCAATACTGCTACATTATAGTTATTTTGTACTACGTTATGTTATACTTCACTGTATTATTATATGTTATGCTACACTGTGTTATATGTTATGCTATACTATGTTATTATATGTTATGCTACACTGAGTTATTATATGTTATGCTACACTGCCCTATTATATGTAATGCTACAGTGTGTTATTATATGTTATGCTACACTGCGTTATTTTATGTTATGCTACACTGTATTATTATATGTTATGCTACAGTGTGTTATTATATGTTATGCTACACTGTGCTATTATATGTCATGCTGCAGTGTGTTATTATATGTTGCTACACTGTGTTATATGTTATGCTATACTGTGTTATTATATGTTATGCTACACTGCATTATTATATGTTATGCTACAGTGTGTTATATGTTATGCTATACTGTGTTATTATATGTTATGCTACACAGTGTTATTATATGTTATGCTACAGTGTGTTATTATATGTTATGCTACACTGTGTTATATGTTATGCTATACTGTGTTATTATATGTTATGCTACACTGTGTTATTATAGGTTATGCTACAGTGTGTTATTATATGTTATGCTACACTGCGTTATTATATGTTATGCTACAATGCGTTATTATATGTTATGCTACACTGCGTTATTATATGTTATGCTACAATGCGTTATTATATGTTATGCTACACTGCATTATTATATGCTTTACTACAGTGTGTTATTATATTTTATGCTACACTGCATTATTATATGTTATGCTACACTGCATTATTATATGCTTTACTACAGTGTGTTATTATATTTTATGCTACACTGCTTTATTATATGTTATGCTACACTGCGTTATTATATGTTATGCTACAGTATGTTATAATATGTTATGCTACACTGTGTTATTATATGTCATGCTGCAGTGTGTTATTATATTTTATGCTACACTGCATTATTATATGTTATGCTACACTGCTTTATTATATGTTATGCTACACTGCGTTATTATATGTTATGCTGTACTGTGTTATTATATGTTAGGCTATATTGTGCTGTTTACACAAGACCTGCATAGACAAACAATGTTGTATCTTGATCATCTCTAGCATGAGGTGATGTACACAGACATTTTCCCTAGTGGTTAATTGGAGCCTCACAGACCAGCTCTGCTTCCATGGGGAGGTGGAGAGAAGAGGAACACCAGTGGTCCCTGTTCAAGGGCTCTTCTTGTTTTGGGAGAGGGGGGAGAGGTGAAGTGGAGCAGCAGGACAGAAGGGCAGGCTCAAGCTCAGAGCCTTTCATATCTCTAGTCAGACCACCTAGCTGCCCCTCCTGTGCAAGAGCCTCCTGACCTGCATGCTAGAGAGGTTTAAAAAAAGATGTCTTTATTGATTTTATTAGCAATCTTCACAGAAAGGATATTATCAGTTGGACATATTATCTCACATGATATCAAATAAAGCAAATAACCATTTTCAAACCGTATAACATGAAGATATCATCTTATACCCACTCCCAGCCTCCCACTGAAGCTTCCATTTAGAGAGCAATCCATGATTCTTGTGCAATGTACACATAGGCATATGGTATCGGCTCAGCAGGGCCACACATAATGCCAATGTTATCAGGCTGGGGTACGCCTCTGCATGTTATAGAGTTATCCCTTAAGCAGACATTTAGCCTGCGTTGTGCCCATGGGGTGCTGGAGACATTCAGGCCTGTAAGGACTCAAGCATGTACCCAACATACTCTACAGCATTAAGAGGCCTGCTGGGATGCCAGGACCTGCAGCCATTTCTAGCATGTGGGGGCAGAGAGTCAACATGCCTCTACTCTATAAAACTTTAACCCCTAGACCAGGGCCGGTCCGGGAACCCAAAGCAGCCCTGGCAAATTTTGTCAGACCAGCCCCCGTACGGTGCGTAGCGAGCGAGCAGAGTAAGCGAGTCTACCCACTATAAGGGGGACTTTGGGGATTCTAACCCTCAAGAAAATGTGGGGAAAATGGCAAAAATGTTGCATTCTACAACACATTTTTCATTATATATTCAATTGTATTAGCTTTTAAAGCATAGTAAATGATGACCTTACAGTGCGCCAGGATAATCAGCCACTTAAACAATTATAATTAGGTATTTTTTCACCTGTGTGTGTTATAGGTCAATTTAAATGCCTTCCTGTAATACGTCAGAGTTCAGTTAAGACTCCCTTTCAATGAGTCACGCTATCATTGTGCAAAAATAGACACTGTAGACATGTCGAAAAGCAATTTCTGTATTGATATATTAACAAGGAAGACTAAATGTCTTAATCATGCCATCCTTTAATCACACCACAATTTGTATCGCCGTGATTTACAATAAATATATTCCTCAGTTACCGAATCATTAGGTGATTAACACAGGAATGCTGCAAAAGACAATTTAGTCCTTCACGCTGGCCATTTATTACCCCCAGAGCCTCTGAGGTCTGATCTGGAAGACAAAGTCACCACGCGATAATAGCGGGCGGGGGACTTCTCGCTGAGGGAGGGCCAGGGCCGGCTTTAGCCTTGTTGGCACGGAGTGCGACAATCTTTGTTGGGGCCCTTCAATGATTCCATCACTCTCACCCTCCGACAGTGCCCCTCATCTCTCCATTGCCCCTCGCTCACATGTATTTCATTTGTTTTATAGCACCTCTCATAGCACTTTAGGGTGTTGGAGCACTTTACATCACACACACATACAGAGACAATGACTCATACATGTGTAAGTCAGTGTATGGAAAATGTTACATAAGGCAAAGTGGACTACAAGGTGTAGGATTCGCATCATCCTTACTGGTAGACACTGCTGCAAAACTGGCCCCCAGTAACAAAACTGACCCCCCCACCCTCCCAGCCTCCCGGAGAAACGCCTGATGCCCGCTACAGCTAGTACTGCCTTGTCTATGACCGGCAGAGAAAGCAAAAACAAACAGGGAGTGGCACGCATGCCCCGCCACTGATTTCCGTTCGTAGCCTTATCCCTCCATTAGGAGAAAAGCATTTTTGGTTGACTTGACCACCTGGCTTTTTTAAGATGTTTTCAACCAATAAACTTCCCAAAGTTATAGTTTTGATAGGATATACTGCTAACCAGATTGTAGTGATGTATTGCTGTTATACTTTGTGCAAAATATTTACTTAGGTGGTTAATCTGGTGTCTAAAATAAAGTGCATTATGGTTCTTGTCTAGGCGCACAGACCACCAGTGCCACAGCCAGCGCCAGCAGCCAGCCAGGGATTGAGGAGGCCCAGGCGGTCGGAGGGGGAGATGTACCAGCGGCGGCAGCGACAAGTGTTAAGTCACGTTGCTTTCTTGTTGACAATACTGTATTTGTTAAGTGAAACAGATATCACTCCCATCACTGACCTGTCCACGCATTTCACCACCTAAGACTGCAGCATGGTTTCATTCAGCGCTGCAGAGTAGGCAGTGAATTTTGCGTCTACTTCAGTTCACAGCGCAACATTACAAAGTTTGCAATGGATACAAACCGAATACAAAGTGTGCTTCCCAGTGCCCACTCAGTTACCTACTACTAGTACTTCCCTTCATCATTCTTTCCTCCGTCCCAGCCTACCAAAAAATTTAAATTCCATCTCGGCATGTGGCACATTTTTCTGCCCACATGACTTATATTTCATGGCTTCCATGACAGATTTACGCCAGATCCAATTTTTTCCTTCCGTCAAGTCGTCAACCAATGTGACTAATCAAAAGCATAGCACATGATCAGTGACACCCTACCATTCCATAGATAAACCTCTACCTAGCTTAATCCCTACACCGGCCTTCCAGTAGAGTAACTTTCCCTACTGCCAAGTAAAGGGATTTGTTGAAAATAATTTGTGGTGTAGGCCAGGGTGTAATGTTGGACTAAGTGCCTGACTTGGAGTTTGGTGAATGGGATACTCTGTGATGAACGTGACAAATAAAATATATCCCGTTCACTGTACTACCGTGCATCATTTATAATCTGTGCACTGTTTACTTATGGTACACGGGATATCCGTTATATGTCACGTGTATGAGGGAGTTTCCAATCTGCCTCTAAGTTTGGAGTCAGTGTAGAATTGAAGAGGCAGTCGGAGAATTCATTTTAATAAGTTAATAAATTATCATGCCATTACAGCTGCCCCAAAAACATGCTGCAGAGTAGCAAACCCACCAGCATGCATCCATTCATTTTAAACATATACCATAGTCAAGTATACCATTAATTGTGCAGCATACACAACGTATTCATTAATGAGGGGTGATTCATAACATACAAAGTGTCTGTTCAGTTTTACTATGAAATCCTTTTAACGAATATCACTTTTTGATTATGTTGGTATTCTGGCTTAATTCCTTGCAGTCAGTGCTATTGCATTGTGTGATGCATGTGTGGGAAAAAATTGGCCCTGTGACTAATCACATCAAACATTTTAATGGCCCTCAGGGACCAGCAATGCTCTGCTCTGTGCCACTATAGTACAAGCAAGCGTTTGCACTGAACATTACAATTTATGTTTTTCTTTTTTTTTTTTCTTTCTTAATATAGCTACTCCTGCTGCTGGAGGTCACCCATCCCGGCAGGATGTAGCTTCCCGACCGTGGTGCCAGAGCCTGGAGGCCGTGGTGGCCGAATACCGCTGGCTGGTGGCCTTTGATGAGGAGGAGGAGGCGGCACATGCCTCCAGTTTCTTGGGCCACCAGCCTGGTTCACCTCCATCCCAGTAACACCAACGCAGGTGCCGTCCACAGCAGGGGTCCACTGCTGTCCACCAGAACACCACTCCCCCTCCTCTTCGTCATCAACGGACCTCCTCCTCTGCCGCGACGTATGCGAGCTGGTGCTGCGCCGGCATGGGCAGCAGAACTGGGCCCAAGGATGTGGTCCTCCTAAACTCCAGAATGGATGTCCTAAAGCCCCTTTTTATGGACTTGGTGGGAGGGACTGTGTTGTTGTGGGTGGAGAGGGTGGGAACTAGAAGGGAAGTTGGGGAAAGGGTCTGACTCTGGAAATTTGGGGGTTTTGAGTGGAGAGAGGTGTAGGCCTGTTGTGGGTGGAGAGGGTTTGTTTCCTTATGTAAATAAGATATGTTTTTTTATATATGTCACTCGCTATCTGTCTTTTGTCTTTACATTGCTAGTTAGCTAGCATTGTGGTTTATTGACGAGACATGAAACTGTCCTCTGAAATTGTTATATACTATACTGTGCATAGACTTTCCCCCTAGATTTTCCCTACCAGAAGTGCCTTACCATGTATTTATTCTTCAGTAGCTTACTTTACTTACCTCTTCCTGCAGTCCAATATACCCCGCTACCAGAGTGGGAACAGACTAGTTCTGTTTGACTTATTGCTAGATGAGGTTTTGTAGCTCCTAGCCACCTATCAAAGTGCATACTAGTTAGTTAATGCCCTTGTCCTACCCTCTTTAACTAGTGACCACTAGGGGGGTATGCCAACAACATACACAAAAATCTTAATCTTACTTATCTATCTCTGCTTCCCGAGAACAACTTCAGTAATAAGTTCTTAACTAGTTCACTTCTTAGTTCGTACCTGAGTAGATCAGGTGATGGCAGCTTCCTCTCTCAATCTTTCCACACCTTATTGCAGGGTTTCCCAAAGGACCTTCTCAATGCTGGTGGTAGTGGGCTAGCGCTAATGTGGAAGGCTTTCTCAAAGCGAGGCCCCACTCTCACACATTCCGAATGATGCTTGTGAGGTGAACTCCAACTGTAGGATTATTCAGAAGGATTATCCATCACGGGCAGATAGACTGAAAGAAAACACAGAGTAAGTGGGTAATCCAAGACTGAGAGACCACCATGACAAAAACATCATACAAACAACAATAGCAGTAGTACTTACAGTAATCTGGGGAGCTAGTAACTATTACATTTATTTTTAAAAATTCAAACTAAACCTACAAAAACCTTGAGTCAGGATTCAGGAGAAGGTTACTGCCTGCTGCATAGATTTCTGTAAGCAACACAAGGGCTGATTCACAAAGGTAAAGTAAGTTACGCTTTTGTTTTTAATTTACTCTTGCAATGTAAGTTTATGCCAAGTAACTTTTCTATTAGTAACTTTGCGAGTAGTAAGTAACTCTTATTTTAAAAGGAGTTACTGTTACTACTAGTAGTTAGTTACTATTCACAAAGTTACTGGCAGGTAGTACAGTTAAACTGCAAGAGTAAACTTACACCAAAAGTGTAACTTTAACTTTGTGACTCAGGCCATAGTGTAAACTAGTACTACCGGGGACAAACATTGTCTAAGTAAGACTCTGCACTATGATGATGATTAGGCATGGGTGGCGCTCACGGAGTTTCGCTCTGCGGAATTCAGCGGGCTTACCGAAAAACTCTGCTAAATTCCACCGAGTTCCGCGAGCGGGTAGATTAGAATTCGCTCTGGTTCATCTGCTAATAACCAGGATTACTTCGGATCACACAGAGGGTCAGTAGCGCACTGGTACTAAGACCCAGGAAAGTATGCATAAGTAAAACCAGATTTCAGTTTTTAAGGAGTAATTCATAGCCAGTCCACTTAACATCCTCAATTAGCTCCAGAAAGGAAAACCTCTAGATTTACGTGTCCATAATATGACTCCAATGCAATCAGTGTAAAACTAAAAACATTGTGATATTTCTAAATATAAAACTTCCTACTGACTTGTGCCTATACGGTGAAATAACAGGTGTAACTCTAACCCAACTCAGTTGAACTCGTTTTATCCACATTAGATTGATGAAAAGCAGAGTCACCCCACCTAGATTGTGTAAAGGTGACCTGTTGGTTGCACACAAAATTCTACAGCAGTGGCATTAACCTGCTGAGCTACCTTCCTCCATAATCAGAATAATCCTATTGGAGAAGAGAACCAGAAAGACATGAAAGAAGCCAGAGGCTAGGTGTGACCAGGAGTCTGTGGGCTGCACGTGTGCAGCAACTAGGGTTCCTCATCTCCTCACCTCCTTGCCTCGAGGGTGCTCCATTCACAGCAGGCCCTGCAACAGGAGCAGGGTGGCGAGCAGACAGGAGCAGACAATTCCCCTCATGGCTTCCGAAGCTGTAGAGACGGCAGCAGAGTGGCGGGAGACAGAGGTGGCCCAGAGTTTTTAACAAGGTGCAGAGTGCCACCCTCGCACATGTGGGCAGCACCGGGGAGGGGGCATCGATGCCTGCTCATAAGAACGGCTCAGGGGATGGGCTGGGCTGTCTGCTCTGGTGCTGAGGAAAGCACCCTCCACCTGCATGGGGCGCCGAATGGCCGAATATGGGAAAACTGGAAGAATTTCACGAAAAAAAGAGCCTTATGACCCAAGTGAACTGATCACCTTGCAAGGTCACTTGGTGGGCTGAGCCCCTGCAGCGGGGACTTGTCTACAGAATAGCGATCATGAAAGCTGACTCATCCTTTTATCCTCCAAAAGCAATTAAAAGGGTACCATATTACAGAGTAAATTGACATCCATCGTTGAGATAGCATTAAGCACTACATTTTCTCACCATCTGCTGGCAAGTCGGCGGAATAGTTGCCTCTCACAACACCCAGCAGCATTAGATATTAATACATCCAGCAGGATTGAGAGGTGGACTACTGTACTCACCCGGAGAGGGGCCTGATCTGGCAGACACACAGGACCACGAGTCTCAGGCCGGACCCCTCGCAGGAAGCCGTTCACCCATGTTCTCCCTGCCTCACCTCCTGCAGTTGTCGAAGCTGAAGCCGCCAGCTACAGGGAGCTCGCACACAGGCACAGCTGCCATGTTTGACAATGAGAGTGGGACCTCCTCTACTGGCTGCAGACAGGAGGTTCCCACTTCCCAGATACTGAGGGGTGACTACAGAAGGTGACGCACTTCATCAATGGTAACACCCAAATGAGAAATAGGTGGCCATCTTGGACTAGCCGAGTGGAGCATCCATATACAAAGGAAATAATGGGCGGTAAACTCCACCATGCGGCAGTTTGCGGAGTTCTTAACAAACTTTGTGCTCCAAGCGGAAAATGGAGTGGAGTTTACTGCCCACCCCTAATGATGATGTCCCTTTCATGCCTGGTTGGGGATAGTAATGCAGGGGCTGGCTAGTGTTCAGAAGATCCTGTAACAGTGAGTTGGTATTGTGTTCACAACATCCGCCCCGCCAAGTGTGTAATCTATTTATGGTGTAAATTGTTGAGTCACACCTCAATAGATCATTCAACCTGTGGGTTTATTGAATGGAAGGGAAGGGGGAGTTGGGGAAAGGTGAGACAAAGACAAATACAACATTAATCAAGTCGATGACCGGCACATCATCACATATGTTGTGGAAGGAATGACACAGTTCTGATACCAAATGCACTGCAAATAGTCCTTTAGTCCTAGAGTCCCAAGTTATCTTATGTTACTTCGGGCTGAAAAAAACTGCAAAAATAGGGAGGACCCACACAGTTCAACAAAATGTTATATGTTACGAAAAGGAAAATGATATGTATATGTAAATGCCAAAATGAACGCTGCATGTGTATTCTTCTTCTCGGAATGTCTGTCTTGGATGCAGAGCTACACTGGTCTGGTAAGCAGGCGTGTTATGTAACTTTTATGCAGAAGAAGAGAAGTTCTGTGGAATGCAAACAGGTGCATGTCAATATTGAAGAGTCAAGGAGAAGGGAAGCTTCATGGCAGACATTACACTATCTTGTGAATCTGGGAATGTGTCAAAAGCCATGGCCGTAGAGTGGGAACACCCACCGCAACGCCCATGGCACGTCTCCCCGAGGCAGTGTGAGGCAACGCAGCGACCTGCGTTTCCTTACACCATACCTATGAGGCCATGAATAGCCACGCAGGGTGGCTTTCCATGGCCTCGTAGATATAGGTCTGCATTGTGTGCCGGCTGGACAAAGGTTAAAAAAAAGTGACGTTCTGGCAGTGCACTGGGCTTGTAAATAAGATGGGTCTAGAGATATTGACGCTCAGCAACAAAGTATTGCAAATACCTTTATAGAGTCTTTTTGTCCATATCTTTTGTCCACCAGACTGTGGATGATAGACTAAAGAGAGATGCACATTAATTTTGAAGAGTCCATAACATCATCAACAGATACTTTAGCTAAATCTCATTTCAGAAGTTATAAATGACAATCAAATAAATCAGTTTATACTAGATAACAGATACACAGGTACTTTAATTATAGTATTATTTTAAGAACACAGTACATATATAATAATATCCAATGATATCTTAGTATAGGATTCTGGTGTTGGAAGAGGGGCACGCAAAGTGCAGTATATACACCGTATTGTTCATCTTATTTAAATAAGTACATTAAATACCAATATATGTGTAAGCAAGATCGTGTTCTTTTCTTATCCTCTTTCAGCTGAGACAGCTTATAAGTCCTTGGCAGGTCTGAATGTGCTTTGCTTACATGAGTGTCGAATTTTGATCAGAGGTTTTGGGATTGATACAGATAAAATGTAGGCTTGGATGTATACAGTTTTGTAGCACCTAAATATTCAAAAGCTAAAGTAATATGACTTACAGCTCTAGAAGTTCCCACTGTGGTGGAAAGTTGAAAGATAATCACCAGCCGCTCTGTGGTGTGATTCTACCTGTGAGGTATATTTTATATGACTGACTCATTTTTCTTCAGGGACATTATTTCAGGTTGCCCTTCTAGCACTGGCACAAAGCCAGTGGTTGCCAAAGTTAGTTTGTGGTCCATAGTGGGTGAAGTAATATTTGTGCACTTTTGTTGGGGGCAGAATGAGGTAAGAATGGCTCAGGCAGATTGCACCAGTACAGTTCAACACAGATTTAAGCCATGCCTCCTTCTTTAATTTATATACACAACTCCTTCATTTTACATTAGTTCTTTCTACATTCTAAACTCCAGCATTGCAGATTCCTGAACACAAGTGCGAGAAGAAGGGAGAGGGAGTTGGTCTGGGTTGGTTACAGGTTCAACGACAAGCTTTGCATATTCAGCATCATGGTCTTTTCTGTATCCCTAGCGCCTGCCTTTTCCAAACTCTACCAAGGCTTAGTAGCTGGTCCAATGCAGATCATGAAAACCCATGTCCTTTTCGATTATTTACCTGATATTCATCAGCTGATGTGAGATGAGATAAAGGGCCTGATTTAGAGTTTGGTGGAAACTGAAAATCCAAGTCTGTAGGAAAGGCAGAGTAGGATCAACTGGGTGAATTTCCTCCATCGTGATACCCCTGTGATGGAGGAAATGAAGCAGTTGATTCTCCACCGTTTTTAGCGTTAGCTCTGAAAATTGGAGGATTTTCAATTACCGCTGAATTCTAAGTCAGAAGAGCCGCCTAGGTTATTGATCTCCATTTTACTGGAGGGACTTTTGTGTTGTGTAGTTCATTGTCTACTATGCCCTGGATGAGTTGTGACCATGTCACAGTGGCATGATGATGGGTGGTGGAGGACATTGGCACGGTGGTACAGATACTGCCATGCTGAGGTCCTCGTGTCTCACAGGGGCCCAAGAGGGCCACCTGGGGCAGTCAGGCTGCCCTCCTCGGACACCCCCAGGCTTTTCTTGTCAGAACTTTGTGCTGCACAGCCGTCCATAGTGGGTCATGAGGACCGCAGTAACTCCAAGGATTAGCTTTCCTAGGATATGCGTGTAACCCCTGACGAAAGGGAAATTCATGGCATGTGCGCCTATCTGGTGTGGCCCATTTGTACCAAACCTGCACACGCTGTAGACTGGGGTATCTCCAGGAGCCTTATTTTATGGAAGGAACTTCTTGACATTACCAATGTGCAGTGATTAATGTGAGCCGTGGTTGACGGTGGGGCCACTGGCCTCATTTCTGGGGACCCGCACTTATTTTTCTGCATCAGTCATTTACTGAGAGCAAGAGAGGGAAAACAACAAAGCTGAAAATGGAGGAAGAGAAAGATGCAAAGAATGTCACAAAGGGAGAAAGCAGGACCCAGCAAGAGTGAGTTTCAGGGGCAGGCAAGGCAGTGCCTGCTGTGAATTAAAGAGGAAAAAGGTGAGGACTACACGGCCTTGGATTGGACCACCGACATTTAACGGCACCCGCTGCGGGCTTCTGAGCAGAGCTTTCGGCACTTACACTCATTCTTTTACAAATGAAGCACTGCCAATGTGGCATGAGTTGCTGCAGTGAAAGGAGCTCCATTGCCCTCCCTGAGGGGTTCCCTGCCCCCCCACCTATCACAAGTGTGCTGCAGGCTGGTGGAGGAATTCAAAGAGGGGTGGAAGAGGGCTACTGCCATCCAAGAGCTGGCGGGTCCCACCGCCACCTCAGAAGGATCCTTCCATCCTGGCAGGCCGTGTTAGGATGGGTTTGCTATTGTGTCATGGCAGTGGCTAAGCTGGCCACTGGCAGAGCAAGAGTTGAGGACAGCGCCATCTGTTGGTGATTTTTGCAATTGGTGGTCACGTGACAGTTGATGGTACCCTTGCACACCAAGATTTAAATAGGTCTTCTCCTCCTATTGTATTCTCCCCTGAACTGAATACAAACTTAAAGGTTGCATTTTACATGCGATCTATTTTTCAACTAATTATTAATATATAATGCATTTAATATTGACATTCTGGATTACAGTTGAAAATTGTTTGCCTAGTTTAACTATATCTTAGTTGAAAGCCAGGTTGTGTGTCGTGCATCTGAACTCATGTATTTTAGACAAAAGCCCTTCGTTTATTTCAATTACAATTTGGTTGCATTGAACCTGAAAGGGCCGATTTGTTCCTTAATTATTCTGCACTTAAATCATTTCATTTTTGCAAACTCCTATGTAATTTAGTGCTCTTGATGAATGGTTTTTACCATATATTTAGTTGCTGCAGCTGTGTACCTGCCTAGCAAGGAGCTGTTTATATATTGTTTGATAGTCATTCATTTGTTGTATTAACCGAAGGCAGCGAGAGAGCTATCATTTTTTAAATAGTTGCCAAATGAATTGGGAATGATATCTGAACAAGATTGTGGTGTCTGCTTATGATTGCAGCATAAGAGCTGCATCATATTTGTGCTGAAGAAGAGTGATGGCCAGGGTGACTCACCGTGAGTGGAGGTGACTGACCGTGAGTGGAGGGGACTGACCGTGTGTGGAGGTGACTGACCGTGAGTGGAGGGAACTGACCGTGAGTGGAGGTGACTGACTGTGAGTGGAGGTGACTGACCGTGAGTGGAGAGAACTGACCGTGAGTGGAAGTGACTGACTGTGAGTGGAGGTGACTGACCATGAGTGGAGGTGACTGACCGTGAGTGGAGGGTCCGCACTCCCCTCCTTGTGGCTGCTCTCTGATGACAGACCCCTGTTGTCTCCATTTCATCCGGTGGAGACAACAGGAAGGCATGCTCCAGTGTGAGCTGAAGGGCACATACATGTGACACGGGTCTGTCATTAACTTACTACTTCTGTCTTACATCCACGTGTAATAAAAACTCTTTGGGAGCAGATCATTGTGTCATTTGGTTGCACCCAAAGTAAAAGATGGCAGGAGAAAGAGTGATCCGGAGTGTAGACCGTAGCAATGTAATACATGTTGTTCTAAATACCTCAGGAGAAGCTTCTGGAAACATGAGTCAGGATATAGAGATGGGTTTGTACATTCACCAAAGCGGGACTCGGACCCTCACTTAATCAATCAATCAATCAATCAATCATTTATAGAGCGCTGCAAATCACCCGCGAGGGTCTCGAGGCTCTGGAGATGTCGGCTGCTCCGTGGACGTTCTCTTAAAATAATTCATCCGTCGAACAATTAAACTATGGAAAAAAACAACTAATGGTCACATCAGATCCATAACTGGTATTGATTATATACATAGAGCATGTAATTCAGGAATACATGGAGACGGTGCAGTCCGTTTGCAGCCCATGAGCACAGAGGTACGGTTCTCTCTATTAACTTCAGGCATTCTGCAGCACTCATAGAAAGAGGAAGAAGCCTCTCAGGATTGTTTTTGTGCAGGAAGGTGTCGCTTCCTGCACAAAAATAATCATCCCTACAGCGCAGACACCCTTGCGCCGTGATGAATATGGATGGTGCCAGGGTGCCTGTGTTGGCGCTGGGCAGCACTGTGTGCACCAGCGCAGGGAGGCAGCAGGAATGCGTCAACACGTAGTAGATACGGCGCATTCCTGCCCTCGCCGCGTGGTGTACGCCGCACAGCAGGTTGTCTTACAGTCTTGTGCTGCGTCACACCAAGTTCAGTTCCACAACTGACTCCTGACGCTTCCAAAAGTATCTGTGAAAAATGACTGTTGTTTCTCCGCATCGACACAAACACAGTTGATTCACAAATAAAACATAACTGATTCTTTGTAGTGTAATTGGAATATGTCCCTTAAGCACAATATGTTCCAATGTTTTTTGAGATAATGTACATCTTCTGATGCAGAAGACACTTAAATACTGTCATAATATAAATCATTATTTGGTTGGCAGTATTTCTATTTTCCATGAAGTGTTCTAATTTGAGCTTTTAAGTTAACTTTCTGTGCCTTTGAAAAACAATCAGATTATTAACAGAGATCCATTGGGAAAATAAACAGAGCATACTTCTCTGGTTTCTGCAGTACTGTACGGTCTGCTGTTTATTGTGTAAATAATTAAATACAGGTTGAGCTGCTATTAAACCTTTATAGAACAGGGATTTTCTAGTTTTGACATAAATATATTTAAAGATAAAAAGCTAGTAGTCTTTGGCAGTTCCACCAATACTTTGTTTGCATCATAGAATCAGAGGTCTTATGAACGAAAATGTATTTTTGAGATTTGGAAAGAGTGACTTTTAAGGAATAATTATAGATAATGCGCTCTAGTTCTTTTCTTACTAAAAAGAATCCAAATAAATTATTGAAGACATCTGAAAAAGAAAGTAGAAAATGTGTAAACATTTAAATTACTTGGAACATTTTTAAAATTACTTTTCAAAATTTGACCAGGTTTATAATGATCTTGATAAATCCATGACGTTCATTGTGAAACAACAAACTTATAAAAATCATATATCCCCAATTAGCTCCACCGTCCTTGAAAACAGATACAAAGAGAAGACGTTGACTTTGCTGACCCTGCCACCTTAGAAACTTCTCCAACCACCAGAGAAGATGACAATCATGAAGGCATGGACACAATGTTAACCAATAGCAACACCGACTATTACTCCAGAATCCACAATCCACACCTCATGGCGGATACAATGTTACCTGCTACTCATTAACCCATAGCAACACCTACTGTTACTCCAGAATCCACACCTCACGGCAGATACAATGTTACCTGTTACTCATTAACCAATAGAAACACCTACTGTTACTCCAGAATCCACACTTCACGTCGGATACAATGTTACCTGCTACTCATTAACCCATAACAACACCTGCTTTTATTCTAGAATCCACACCTCACGGCAGATACAATGGTACCTGTTGCTCATTAATCCATAACAACACCTACTGTTACTCCAGAATCCACACCTCACGGCGGATACAATGTTACCTGCTGCTCATTAAACAATAACAATACCTACTGTCACTCCAGAATCCACACCTCACGGCAGGTAAAATATTACCTGCTACTCATTAACCCATAACAACACCTGCTGTTACTCCAGCATCCACACCTCACGGCGGATACAATGTTACCTGTTACTCATTAACCCATAACAATACCTGCTGTTACTCCAGAATTCACACCTCACAGTGGATACAATGTTACCTGTTACTCATTAACCAATAATAACACCTGCTGTTATTTCCAAATCCACACCTCACGGTGGATACAATGTTACCTGTTACTCATTAACCAATAATAACACCTGCTGTTATTTCCAAATCCACACCTCACGGTGGATACAATGTTACTTGCTAATCGTTAACAAATACCAACACGTACTGTTGCTCCAGAATTCACGCCTCACGGCGGATACAATGTTACCTGCTGCTCATTAACCAATAACCGTACCTGCTGTTACTCCAGAATCCACACCTCACGGCGGATACAATGTTACCTGCTGCTCATTAATTCATAACAATACCTGCTGTTACTCCAGAATCCACACCTCACGGCGGATACAATATTACCTGTTACTCATTAACCAATAACAACACCTGCTGTTACTGCAGAATCCACACCTCACGGCGGATACAATGTTACCTGCTACTCATTAACCAATAACAACACCTGCTGCTCCAGAATCCACACCTCACGGCGGATACAATGTTACCCGTTACTCATTAACCCATAACAACACCTACTGTTACTCCAGAATCCACACCTCACTTTGGATACAATGTTACCTGCTGCTCATTAACCCATAACAACACCTGCTGTTACTCCAGAATCCACACCTCACCTTGGATACAATGTTACCTGCTGCTCATTAACCAATAACAATACCTGCTGTTACTCCAGAATCCACACCTCACTGTGGATACAATGTTACCTGCTGCTCATTAACCAATAACAATACCTGCTGTTACTCCAGAATCCACACCTCACTGTGGATACAATGTTACCCGCTGCTCATTAACCCAAAACAACACCTGCAGTTACTGCAGACTCCACACCTCACGGCGGATACAATGTTACCTTCCAATCTTTAACAAATAACAACACCTGCTGTTACTGCAGAATCCACACCTCACGGCGGATACAATGTTACCTACTACTCATTAATTCATAACAACACCTGCTGTTACTGCAGAATCCACACCTCACGGCAGATACAATGTTACCTTCTAATCTTTAACCAAAAACAACACCTGCTGTTACTGCCGAATCCACACCTCACGGCGGATACAATGTTACCCTCTACTCATTAATTCATAACAACACCTGCTGTTACTGCAGAATCCACACCTCACAGCGGATACAATGTTACCTTCTAATCTTTAACCAATAACAACACCTGCTGTTACTGCAGAATCCACACCTCACGGCGGATACAATGTTACCTGCTACTCATTAATTCATAACAACACCTGCTGTTACTCCAGAATCCACACCTCACCGTGGATACATTGATACCTGTTACTCATTAACCCACAACAACACCTGCTGTTACTCCAGAATCCACAGACTTTGACAATAGTCCACAGTCAGACAAGGCAGGGACTCTAGGCAAGCAGGCGCTGCATAATTTAAAAACATTGAAGTTGTTACCCCAAGGGCATCTGAATTTAATTTGTTAGAGAAATCAATGCTAAGAATACAAAGAATATAAAAGCAGGACCACTTGTGAGCTCAGCCGAAGGGGTCTGGAGGTTCTAATAACCTTGTCTGAGCCCATTGGTACATTAGGGACAGCAATGTCTCATATTAGGCAGGCAGGGAAGGGCCTGTGCCAGGCAATAGCTGCCGCGTCAGATGCAAACAGGCGCAGATAGAGGCGTACAGACATGCGCATAGAGGCTTGCGGCAGGTCTGTAGATACACTGGATTCTGCTACTTTACAGTGTGCAGACACACATCTACTATGCAGGTTGAAGTCGTGCACGAGTGATGGCGGCGGAACTCTAGCGCACTTCACACATACTCTGGAGGATATTCTAACAACCAATGTCTGTAGTAGATCCAGAGTTGGACATCAAGACGCAAGGAAGGTTCTAGTGTTAGTAGTTTGTCTGGTAGGCCTGGATCCTGCGCTGCTGGAGGAACTAGAAGTCAGACTGCGCAGGGAGAGTCAAGTGTGACGCCATGTGCCATGGAAAAGTCAGTTCGTTGAAGTTCAAGATGTAAATAAGATAAGGTTCACATAAATTATGTAGCTTGAAAATATCTTTTCATCAGAAATGATTTGTATGGCCAAAAAAATTGCTTTTTTATTTTGCCAAGAAAATGTAAAAAAACTGTAAATTTTTTAATATAAATATATACATCAATAATTAAACAGTTCTCTATGTGATGTTTTCTTGCCTTAAAAGTAGTTGTTTGAGACATATGTCCTGCGTGAACGGCCTCCGACTTCTCCAAAGGTATCATATCCTGGGAGTGGGGGGGATCTATCCATGTTTTCATCTTTATCACCCTCATCATATGAAACTATTTCTGATGGCTTGCCTTTTTTTATTGCTATATTGTGTAACATAGCACACAGTGGCGGCCGCCGCAAAACTCAAGTGGGGGGTTGGGGGTAACGGGATGAGGGTTTTGGGAAAATATAATATATATTTTTTTAATTACCTGTCCTGCCGCCGACCGCCTCGGTGCTCCTCTTCTCTCCTGCTCCTGATGGTGTCCCAGCAGTCCCAGGTTGTTGACTTTCTAAACTTTCTTAAATCACTCGCTTTGCCTACTAGACTGGAAGTGATTAAGGCTGGATTGGTGCAAATTTATTTAGACACTCAGGCAGCAAAACAATTGTTGCAAAAGGAACACTCACAAATGTCTTATAAGAAATGATCCCTAGATCCATCATCCTCATCACACTCATTACTCATGAGCTGTGCTCCACCTGTAGGCAGGAGAAACATACCTGGAAGTATTTTAGCTGGTCCCAAAAATGTAGGTGGGCACTGTGTATGGAATTCTTCCTGTTTTTCTCCTGTCTCTGGCAGAGATGAGGACATGGATGTAAGCCTGCTAGGCTTTGCTCCCCATCTTCACGCTCATCTGACGGTGTCCTCACCGAGTGGTTGGAGATGGTAAGACCTCTGTCTGTTCTGATCATGATACGTGCATGGAAGAACTGTGGCTCCGCGTGGCTCAACGCATGTGTGGCGAGAGGAGCACGGACCGTTCATGCTCATGCAGTATTTTTGTTTTCGGCCCCTACGTCTCTAGTTTCTTTTGAATCTGTAGGTGAATGCAGGCTGTGGGTAAGTATTGAGCAGATGATGGAAATTTGTTTATTGTTCGCAAAGTTTGGTGCCTGATCATTTGCACCATCCTTCTCTAAGCATGGCAAGCACAGCAGGAAAAGGCACCATGTTTATAAATCCTCTTCCTCACTGTCACCTTCTCTGCCTAAAAAGAAATCAGGAAAGAAGTCTAGAGAGTGGAGTCAGGAGGAGCTTGAAGATAAAATGTGCAGGATAAACTTTGATCCAATGTCATCTATGCAGATGCCTATCTCTTCTGTCTCCAGATCACAGGGTAACACAGACTGTCATTGTGACTCCTCAGCCTCCCAAGCAGAAAGGTTCAAAGGGGAAAATGCTTTGCTAAAGAGGCCCGGAGTAAAACACTGTTACGAATTCATAACAACTTGCTTAGTCTTCAGAACTGGTTCTCAGACAATTTCAGTATGATCCATATCTGGGCCTCCTTCTTCATAAGCAGAACACGATGTGATCCTTAGGGAGTAGAAGGGTCGGTATCAGTGCTTAATTTGAGCTGGTGTGTGCCGGTGGGGGCCACAGGCGCTTACTTGCGGGGACCGGCACTTATTTTTCCACATCAGATATTCCCCTAGAGAAAACGAGGGAAAAACGCAAAAATCGAAAAGACGGGAGACGACAAAGATGGAAAAGCTGCTACAAAGGGAGGAAACAGGAACATGCAATAGTTGGATAAAGGGGCAGGGAGTGTTTAGTAGTGAATTAAAGAGGACAACGCTTAATTGCTCCGGCCGCCAACTTCTGAGCAGGAGCTTTGGACAGCGGCACTCTTTCGTTTACAAACTAAGCACTGGATAACATCACTTTTTCTAGATTTGTGTCTCGCTTATATACTGTTGAGGACACTGACAAATTAACTTCTGAAGCAATCACTGTGGATTCAACAGTTTCGAGTCTGGTGGTTCATATCTCTGTGAGAGCGGAGACTACAGTTGAGGCTGGCATCTATGGGGAGTGGTGGGGCGGGCAAATGGGTAAAAATAAAAATAAAAATCACTTACACGGCCTCCTCCTCGCTGCACGTCCTCCTCCTGCTGCTGCATTCCGATGCGGGCTTCAGCCAACTGCCTTAACCAATCCTGGCGCTGCTCTAACTAGCATGAGAGAAGCACCAGGATTGGAGGGAGCGGTCTCTCTCGCAGCTCCAGAGAACACTGGAGCCACTCACATGTTTTAAGCTGGGAGTACATGTTTTGATTGGGCACAAGTTGTGTGCTTCCACAAAAAAAGTACTTGCCCTCCATACAGCTACAGCTGTGATCGTTTTGTTTCTTTATCCAGCTGCCTGAGCTTGAACTTTCAGGGGCACACACATGACATTGTAGTGCTGTTAGATAGCTAATGTGTGCTTTTTTTCTCTGGCAGCAGCACAGATGGGAGGAGGGCAGTAATTAAGCTACATGTATTTTTAGGTCTGGCTTGATAGTCCAACTGTCAGCTGACCTTTTAACCTACACCAATATTATTGTACGGTTATTTGCTTCCACACAAATGCATATTAATTCCCATGTTTTTTACTTGTAATACTTCCCATTACCATTCAATGTTTATTTAAAGCACAGACCTATTGGCGTTGTCAATGCTTGTTAGTATAGGTTGCTACTTTTTATCATTTGGCCCAAGTAGGTGAATAGTGTTGGCCAATAGCAGAGGGTTACAATGAGGCTGTCTCTGATGTAAGGCTCTATGCAGTGATGTAGTTTTATTCCTATTGTGTTGTGTTTATGACGTGTTCACTGAGGGTTACAATGAGGCTGTCTCTGAGGTAAGGCTCTAAGCAGCTAGGTAGTTTTATTCCTATTGTGTTGTGTTTATGACGTGTTCACTGAGGGTTACAATGAGGCTGTCTCTGAGGTAAGGCTCTAAGCAGTGATGTAGTTTTATTCCTATTGTGTTGTGTTTATGACGTGTTCACTGAGGGTTACAATGAGGCTGTCTCTGAGGTAAGGCTCTAAGCAGTTATGTAGTTTTATTCCTATTGTGTTGTGTTTATGATGTGTTCACTGAGGGTTACAATGAGGCTGTCTCTGAGGTAAGGCTCTATGCAGTTATGTAGTTTTATTCCTATTGTGTTGTGTTTATGACGTGTTCACTGAGGGTTACAATGAGGCTGTCTCTGAGGTAAGGCTCTAAGCAGTGATGTAGTTTTATTCCTATTGTGTTGTGTTTATGACGTGTTCACTGAGGGTTACAATGAGGCTGTCTCTGAGGTAAGGCTCTATGCAGTGATGTAGTTTTATTCCTATTGTGTTGTGTTTATGACGTGTTCACTGAGGGTTACAATGAGGCTGTGACTGAGGTAAGGCTCTATGCAGTGATGTCGTTTTATTCCTATTGTGTTGTGTTTATGACGTGTTCACTGAGGGTTACAATGAGGCTGTCTCTCAGGTAAGGCTCTATGCAGTGATGTAGTTTTATTCCAATTGTGTTGTGTTTATGACGTGTTCACTGAGGGTTACAATGAGGCTGTCTCTGAGGTAAGGCTCTATGCAGTGATGTAGTTTTATTCCTATTGTGTTGTGTTTATGACGTGTTCACTGAGGGTTACAATGAGGCTGTCTCTGAGGTAAGGCTCTATGCAGTGATGTAGTTTTATTCCTATTGTGTTGTGTTTATGACGTGTTCACTGAGGGTTACAATGAGGCTGTCTCTCAGGTAAGGCTCTATGCAGTGATGTAGTTTTATTCCTATTGTGTTGTGTTTATGACGTGTTCACTGAGGGTTACAATGAGTCTGTGACTGAGGTAAGGCTCTATGCAGTGATGTCGTTTTATTCCTATTGTGTTGTGTTTATGACGTGTTCACTGAGGGTTACAATGAGGCTGTCTCTCAGGTAAGGCTCTATGCAGTGATGTAGTTTTATTCCTATTGTGTTGTGTTTATGACGTGTTCACTGAGGGTTACAATGAGGCTGTGACTGAGGTAAGGCTCTATGCAGTGATGTAGTTTTATTCCTATTGTGTTGTGTTTATGACGTGTTCACTGAGGGTTACAATGAGGCTGTCTCTGAGGTAAGGCTCTAAGCAGTTATGTCGTTTTATTCCTATTGTGTTGTGTTTATGACGTGTTCACTGAGGGTTACAATGAGGCTGTGACTGAGGTAAGGCTCTATGCAGTGATGTAGTTTTATTCCTATTGTGTTGTGTTTATGACGTGTTCACTGAGGGTTACAATGAGGCTGTCTCTCAGGTAAGGCTCTATGCAGTGATGTAGTTTTATTCTTATTGTGTTGTGTTTATGACGTGTTAACTGAGGGTTACAATGAGGCTGTCTCTCAGGTAAGGCTCTATGCAGTGATGTAGTTTTATTCCTATTGTGTTGTGTTTATGACGTGTTCATTGAGGGTTACAATGAGGCTGTCTCTGAGGTAAGGCTCTATGCAGTTATGGAGTTTTATTCCTATTGTGTTGTGTTTATGACGTGTTCACTGAGGGTTACAATGAGGCTGTCTCTCAGGTAAGGCTCTAAGCAGTGATGTAGTTTTATTCCGATTGTGTTGTGTTTATGACGTGTTCACTGAGGGTTACAATGAGTCTGTCTCTGAGGTAAGGCTCTATGCAGTGATGTAGTTTTATTCCTATTGTGTTGTGTTTATGATGTGTTCACTGAGGGTTACAATGAGTCTGTCTCTGAGGTAAGGCTCTATGCAGTGATGTAGTTTTATTCCTATTGTGTTGTGTTTATGACGTGTTCACTGAGGGTTACAATGAGTCTGTCTCTGAGGTAAGGCTCTATGCAGTGATGTAGTTTTATTCCTATTGTGTTGTGTTTATGACGTGTTCACTGAGGGTTACAATGAGTCTGTCTCTGAGGTAAGGCTCTATGCAGTGATGTAGTTTTATTCCTATTGTGTTGTGTTTATGACGTGTTCATTGAGGGTTACAATGAGGCTGTCTCTGAGGTAAGGCTCTAAGCAGCTAGGTAGTTTTATTCCTATTGTGTTGTGTTTATGACGTGTTCACTGAGGGTTACAATGAGGCTGTCTCTCAGGTAAGGCTCTATGCAGTGATGTAGTTTTATTCCTATTGTGTTGTGTTTATGACGTGTTCACTGAGGGTTACAATGAGGCTGTCTCTGAGGTAAGGCTCTATGCAGTGATGTAGTTTTATTCCTATTGTGTTGTGTTTATGACGTGTTCACTGAGGGTTACAATGAGGCTGTCTCTGAGGTAAGGCTCTATGCAGTGATGTAGTTTTATTCCTATTGTGTTGTGTTTATGACGTGTTCACTGAGGGTTACAATGAGGCTGTCTCTCGGGTAAGGCTCTATGCAGTGATGTAGTTTTATTCCTATTGTGTTGTGTTTATGACGTGTTCACTGAGGGTTACAATGAGGCTGTGACTGAGGTAAGGCTCTAAGCAGTGATGTAGTTTTATTCCTATTGTGTTGTGTTTATGACGTGTTCACTGAGGGTTACAATGAGGCTGTGACTGAGGTAAGGCTCTAAGCAGTTATGTAGTTTTATTCCTATTGTGTTGTGTTTATGACGTGTTCACTGAGGGTTACAATGAGGCTGTCTCTGAGGTAAGGCTCTATGCAGTGATGTAGTTTTATTCCTATTGTGTTGTGTTTATGACGTGTTCACTGAGGGTTACAATGAGGCTGTCTCTGAGGTAAGGCTCTAAGCAGTTATGTCGTTTTATTCCTATTGTGTTGTGTTTATGACGTGTTCACTGAGGGTTACAATGAGGCTGTGACTGAGGTAAGGCTCTATGCAGTGATGTAGTTTTATTCCTATTGTGTTGTGTTTATGACGTGTTCACTGAGGGTTACAATGAGGCTGTCTCTCAGGTAAGGCTCTATGCAGTGATGTAGTTTTATTCTTATTGTGTTGTGTTTATGACGTGTTAACTGAGGGTTACAATGAGGCTGTCTCTCAGGTAAGGCTCTATGCAGTGATGTAGTTTTATTCCTATTGTGTTGTGTTTATGACGTGTTCATTGAGGGTTACAATGAGGCTGTCTCTGAGGTAAGGCTCTATGCAGTTATGGAGTTTTATTCCTATTGTGTTGTGTTTATGACGTGTTCACTGAGGGTTACAATGAGGCTGTCTCTCAGGTAAGGCTCTAAGCAGTGATGTAGTTTTATTCCGATTGTGTTGTGTTTATGACGTGTTCACTGAGGGTTACAATGAGTCTGTCTCTGAGGTAAGGCTCTATGCAGTGATGTAGTTTTATTCCTATTGTGTTGTGTTTATGATGTGTTCACTGAGGGTTACAATGAGTCTGTCTCTGAGGTAAGGCTCTATGCAGTGATGTAGTTTTATTCCTATTGTGTTGTGTTTATGACGTGTTCACTGAGGGTTACAATGAGTCTGTCTCTGAGGTAAGGCTCTATGCAGTGATGTAGTTTTATTCCTATTGTGTTGTGTTTATGACGTGTTCACTGAGGGTTACAATGAGTCTGTCTCTGAGGTAAGGCTCTATGCAGTGATGTAGTTTTATTCCTATTGTGTTGTGTTTATGACGTGTTCATTGAGGGTTACAATGAGGCTGTCTCTGAGGTAAGGCTCTAAGCAGCTAGGTAGTTTTATTCCTATTGTGTTGTGTTTATGACGTGTTCACTGAGGGTTACAATGAGGCTGTCTCTCAGGTAAGGCTCTATGCAGTGATGTAGTTTTATTCCTATTGTGTTGTGTTTATGACGTGTTCACTGAGGGTTACAATGAGGCTGTCTCTGAGGTAAGGCTCTATGCAGTGATGTAGTTTTATTCCTATTGTGTTGTGTTTATGACGTGTTCACTGAGGGTTACAATGAGGCTGTCTCTGAGGTAAGGCTCTATGCAGTGATGTAGTTTTATTCCTATTGTGTTGTGTTTATGACGTGTTCACTGAGGGTTACAATGAGGCTGTCTCTCGGGTAAGGCTCTATGCAGTGATGTAGTTTTATTCCTATTGTGTTGTGTTTATGACGTGTTCACTGAGGGTTACAATGAGGCTGTGACTGAGGTAAGGCTCTAAGCAGTGATGTAGTTTTATTCCTATTGTGTTGTGTTTATGACGTGTTCACTGAGGGTTACAATGAGGCTGTGACTGAGGTAAGGCTCTAAGCAGTTATGTAGTTTTATTCCTATTGTGTTGTGTTTATGACGTGTTCACTGAGGGTTACAATGAGGCTGTCTCTGAGGTAAGGCTCTATGCAGTGATGTAGTTTTATTCCTATTGTGTTGTGCTTATGACGTGTTCACTGACTTGTAATTGCTTTTTGGAAGTGAACGAATAATATTTCGCAATTCATTGTATCCATGATTCACAACTCAGACCTCCTGCTGCCTGCACTTGGTACGCGCTGGAAATATTGAGTCTCTGAACTCGCCTTGACGTGCAAGCAGTGCTCGGCAGCCTGAGCACTCATCCTGAAATGTACAGATCCAGGAGGCGCTGCAGAATGCTATCCCACTGATGAGCTGGGAAGCTGCTGAAGTGACGAAGGGGCCATCCATTTACATCAGCCAATCAGTGAAGAGTATTGGATGACGTCATGCATCACATTCTGCTGGACTCCTGGTGCTCCATAACCTTCGGGATCGGTTCTGAACGGCACAGCGTTCTGAAGTAAGTGCAGGGCAATGTATAAAAATATATAAATCATAAATCAATAAACTGTCGTCAAATGACATTCTGATTTAAAATGGAATCCAACAAGGCGTTTCTCTTTTCCTTCTAACCAGCCTTTTGCTATGTTTTCTACCATTCAGCACGTGCCAAAAAGAATGATTTATGCACACAATATGTGTAACCTATAGTGTATGAAGAAGAATCTCTGATCTCTAGGAAAAAAACATCACAAATTTAAATCAGTTGCCGCTATACAAGGGTGATTCTACCAAATCTTCCAAAACCATATTTCTGCAGTGTAATTGTGATGGACAGTGACGTGAGTGAAGTGCCTGCAAATTTAGGTAGTCAGTGTAGGAAATATCCAATGACTGGGGCTAGTTGGATGAAATTAACTAAGGTGAGTTTGTTAATGAAATGTGTCAAGATGGTTGTAGATTAAACAATGTATATTGCCACTATGAAGGGTGAATACTCTAGTAAAGACCAGAATTCTTGCAAACATGTTGTTCTTATTCGAAATCCTTTTCAAATACTGCAAATACAAGGAAAAATCCCTTTATTTTGGCACAAAAACGTTTGATTTCTTCGAGGCACGCCAAGAACAATACGGCTTTTTCAAACCCCAGATTGCAATATTCTTACTGGCCGAGCATGAGTGGAATCAGTAGTTCTTTGTGTAGGCGCTATATAAATGGAATCAGTAGTTCTTTGTGTAGGCGCTATATAAATGGAATCAGTAGTTCTTTGTGTAGGCGCTATATAAATGGAATCAGTAGTTCTTTGTGT